>JABAKD010000015.1:5218777-5703777 GCA_012845835.1 Undaria pinnatifida | reverse complement strand
GCGAAGGTCTATGGTAATACGACTACGGCTATGCATGAAAGGAGTACCCCCCCCCTCCCCCTCCAGATGGAACCCCCACCTATGGAAACGCCTCCTACTGAAATACCGCAACATCATCTCCCCCTCCCATCTCATATGGGAACTCCTCCGGTTCCCCCCTCCCCTCCGAATAATCGCCCCTGCCAGATGTGGGACTGCGATGTGGTGGCCGTGAACCATTGCGTGGGACACATCGAGATGGGGAGGGTGGCGACGAACTGCTCGGACCCTGTGGTTTTGTACGTCAGCGGAGGCAACACTCAGGTGGGGGCAAGGGAGGAGGTAGGAGAGGAGGGGTTGTTACCCTTTGGCAGGTTCTCTTTTGCTATGAAGAGACAAGGACCGAGGTGTGGTTACTTGGTTTGGCGGTCGGTTTGTCATTTTGATTGTTTTTTTAGTTGGTTGGTTGGTTGATTGGTTGACTGTTTTTGGCTGTTTGGTTGATTGGGTGGTTGTTTAGACTATTGTAGGTGGTTTATTGGTTGGTTGGTTGGTTGGTTGGTTTTATTAGTTGGATGTTTTGTTGCATAGCTGATTGGTTGTCATGTTTGGCTAGTTCGTTGGTTGGTTGGATACCTAGATGCTATATATATAGCTGAGTTTTGATCAAAAATCCTTTTTGGTCGATCTCACAGCTGAGGTGTATTTTTTCATTTTTTACATATATCACGCGTTTTCGAAACTGTTTTTTTTCGCTGTGCAGGTTATTTCGTACTCTCGGCATCGCTACCGCATCTTCGGTGAGACGATCGATATGGCCATCGGGAACTGCCTCGACAAATTTGCCAGGTTCGTTGGGGTTAGAGTTGGGGTTATAGGGTTAGCGTTAGCGTTAGCCTTAGCCTTAGGCATAGCGATACAACTAGCGTTGGCGTTATTCCGTGCGATAGTATTTTCGTTAGTGTTCGAGTTAGCGTTAGTGTTAGCGTTAGCGTTAGTCTTAGCGTCAGCGTTAGCGTTAGAGTTAGCCTTAGCGTTAGCGTTGGCGCTAGCGTTAGCGTTAGCGTTAGCGTTAGCGTCAGCGTTAGCGTTAGCGTTAGCATTAGCCTTAGCCTTAGCGTTGGCGTTAGTCTTAGCGTTAGCGTTGGCGCTAGCGTTGGCGTTAGCGTTAGCGTTAGCGTTAGCGTTAGCGTTAGCGTTAGCGTTAGCGTTAGCGTTAGCGTTAGCGTTAGCGTTAGCGTTAGCCCGTGCGATACCGTTTTCGTTAGTGTTCGCGTTAGCATTAGCGTTAGCTTTAGCGTTAGCGTAAGCGTCAGCGTCAGCGTGAGGGTCAGCGTTAGCGTTGGCGTTAGCTTTGGTGCTAGCGTTATAGTGTTGGGGTTAGCGTTTGGATGGGCTAAGCGTAGGACAGTGTTATTGGTTGTGTGTCTTAGTGTGAGTTAGCGAGAGGGTGGGCGTTGTCATTGGCGTTTTCGTTAGCGTAGGTTGTAGCGCTACCGTTGGTGTGGGTTAGAGTTGATGATAACCTTAGTATTGACGTGAGTGAGGGTCAGCGTTAGCGTTAGCGTTAGCGTTGGCGTTGGCGTTAGCGTTAGCGTTGGCGTTAGCGTTAGCGTTGGCGTTAGTGTTAGCGTTAGCGTTAGCGTTGGCGTCAGCGTAAGCATTAGCTAGGGCTGGGGATCTCATTAGCGCTAGCGTGGGTTAGGCGTACGATAGTGTTATTATTGGTGTGGCATCGTGTGAGTTAGCATGAGCGTGAGCGTTATCATTGACGTTTTCGTTAGCGTGTGTTGTAGCGCTATCGTTGGTTTGGGTTAGGTTTGGTACAAACGCTGGTACTGGTGTGGGTTAGCGTTGGCGGTAGCGTGAGTTAGCGACAGCGTTACCGTTATTGCTAGTGCGGTTTCGGGTTGACTTTAGCGCTAGCGTTAGTGTGGGTTAGCGTTAGCGTGAGCTGGCGTGAGCCTTGGAATCATCCCGCTGTAGGAGTTGCAGTGGTTGGTTTAACTAATAATGTATCTGACTGGCTGAGCTTCTCAAGCTTGGAACTATGGGTTAGTGTAATAAGTCTACGAGCATGCTCAGTATTTGTTTTGGGACTAGCGCAGGAAATGTTGGTCGGGTTGCGCAAACGAGTGTCTTCGAAGTCATGTTTCGGGTGATATTTTATTGAGCTCCTCATGTTAGGATCTCTGAAAATTCTTAGAATCTGCTGCACCCCTGGCGTGGGATGACTCGTCAGCATTCATTTTGGTTAGCGTTAGCGTTAGCGTTAGCGTTAGCTAGGGACGACAGGATTAGCGTCATCGTCTATGTAAAGAAGGATTGCGATAGTGATGTTGATAATGTGAATTTTGTGTGAGTTAAGCGTCACCGTTAGCATTGGCTTTAGCTCTGGTGAAAGTGTGGGTTTAAGCTTGCGTTAATGTTTACGCCAGCGTACGCGCTGGCGTCGGCGTTCATTTTCATTTGGGTGGTTAGCGTTGTCGGCGTTAGCGTGAGCGTTAACGTGAGTTGGCGGGATCGGGAATGTTCACGTTCTCGTTAGCGTTAGCGTTGCGTTACGGTCAGGGTTAGCGTTAGCGTTGGAGTGAGCGTTTTCGTTTGTGTTAGTGTTCGCGTTAGCACAAGCGTAGGAGCGAGCGTAAACAGCGTAGTAGTACGGGCTTGACCATCAGGGAAGAACTCCTATAGATGTTCCTTGGAGGGGTAGAGCTTATCTTAGATCCCCACCAATGTCCCTCTCTCCGGCTTTCCTCACGTCTACGTGTTGCGTTGTCTCTCCCTCTCTCTCCCTCCCTCTCCGCTCAGAGTTATTGGTCTATCGAATGACCCTTCCCCTGGGTACAACATAGAGCAGCTGGCCAAGAAAGGCACCAAATTCGTCGAACTTCCTTACGGCGTCAAGGTGGGTGCACGGTTTATAGTTACTATTCGCAAATCCCGCACTACCCAGGTCAAGGACAGAGCAAACATACACACGCACCCGTATACAACGGCAGCTTACGCTGCCGGGGTTGTAACGAAGACCACTGATAGGGACAGCTTACGCTACACCTACAGTGGGACCCGAAGGGTGCGCCAGCTAGCGTTGGGCTGCGAAAGTAACTGAGTTAAATCGACACACGACGCGTATGAAAATACGTGGAAGTGTGGTGAGCTAAAGCTTTATTTTTCCCCATCCGCCGGAGGATAAAAAAAGAAAAAAAAGAAAAGAAAAAGACAAAGCAAAAAGAGCTGTCGATTCCTGGGTGGCTATCTGACCGTCTTGGCCAAACTTTTAGAGGGTTCGGCCGAAGAAGGCCGGCAAGTCCACGGTGTTGACTTGACCTAAGGGGCGAGGTTAACACCTAGTCTGCGTTTTGCAGATGGACAAAAACTGGCACACAAGCGAAAGTGTATGGAGCTTAAGCTTTTTTTACCCGGATCTCGAGGGGGATCTTGAAAAAAAAAGAAAAAGTTACTCCTCGGCGACGAAAACAACGAAGCAATAATTAAAGTAAGACATATCAACAAAATAATATACCTGGTATAGTGTTTTATGGAATCGAATGGCCCTTTCCCCGGCTACAGCATATAGAGCAGCTGGCCAAGAAACGCGCTACGATCGTCAAGCTACCCTCGGGTATATCGTACAGGCGTCCCCTACGGAGTAAAACTATGGGTGCATCTCGCCCTCGTCAATGTCAAGGTCGTGGTTCAAGTCTTCCCCCGAGTGCACGCTCGTACTCGGAGGGACTTTTTACTGCGTAAAAAATTGCTCTCGGAAAGCGATAGAGCGTTAGTTAGCAAATAAGGCGATGGAAATCGACGAGCATGAATATACTGGCAATAAAGTGGGGACGCTTTAACCCTATGATATGTGCGATAAACATGAAGGCATGTACCGCGGGGGGGGGGGGGGGAAGGCACCTGTGACCACGGCTTGCCCAGAAGGTCGTTGAGGATAAAAATGATTAAAAAAGAGGGTTGGTTACGCTTCGGCGGCGACAAACAGAAAATACGTACGGACATGAAATCGTGTGTAAAATGGAACAGTTCTTTTTTTCGTACCTCCGGAATAAAGTATGAAACCGAAAAAGGGATCGACTGAGAAACCTGATTGAAACACTGACGCACAATAATACCTAAGAAAAGAAGAGGAAAATATGTTTCAACCGCTTTGTTTTCGTATTGTCTCGTTTCCGATGTGTTTTTCATCAGTCAGTTGGTCCACCAGACAGTCGGCCAGGCAGTCAGTCTATCACTCCGTCCCTTCCTTCTGTTCTCTTCTTAAACTCCATAGTACGTATCATGGTTCGCATTCTATTATGTGCTACGTGCAACAGGGAATGGACGTCTCCTTCACAGGCATCCTCTCCTTCGTGGAAGGCGTGGTCAAGGGAGGGATGGAAAACGGCACCTGCTCGCCTGCGGACCTGTGTTTTTCTCTGCAGGTGAGAGCAAGGGGGACCGGTGTGATGCCATTTACATCGTGTACCAAGTGTAGTACCCCCCCACCCCCCAACTAAACGATGCTCCGTCTCGAAAGGGATGCGTGGTCAATGGTCAAATGACTAAGGCAAGCAATATATGAGTACGCCCCCCCACCCCCCGACTCCTCCTTCCACCCCCACTCCCCTACCCCCAATCCCCCCTCCACTCCCAACTCACCCCCCCCTCGCAACCCCCCCGCCTCCCCCCCTCCCGTCTCCCGTCCGCCACCCCGCCCACGCGTTTGTAGGAAACCCTTTTCGCCATGCTGGTGGAGATCACCGAGCGAGCGATGGCCCACTGCGGGAAAAACACGGTTCTCATCGTCGGAGGCGTAGGTTGCAACCGTCGTCTACAGGTAGCTTTCGTTCACCCTGGCTCGCGTCGTGTGTCGTGCCTCTAGTGGATCGAACCAACACAACACAACACAACACAACCAAACCAAACCAAACCAAACCAAACCAAACCCAACCGAATCCAACCCAATTAAACCATCCCAGCATGTACGCTCGTATAGCGGGTAAGACTTGGACTGGCGACGAGTGATTATCAAGCGTCTACGAATCACATGCAACAGTACGAATAACACCATGTGGCGCGCGTGGTCGTATAGCTACAGTGAGCGCCCAGTGACAAGCCGAAAAAAGTGCTTTTAACTACACTTTGCTTTTATCTGTCGTGGGAATTATAGAGCTTTTGGTATGGGCGGGACATGCCGGCTTGACCGCTCTCAAGTCCCGAATGCTCTTATCCTGGGCGCTCTTGAATCGGGGTGCCTACTACACTTGCTTTCTTAGCGGACACGTCCTCTGTTCCGTAAGGTGTTTTAACTGTTGGCGAAAGGTGTTGGGGTGGGTGGGGTGGGTGGGGTGGGTGGGGTGGGTATGGGAGGCGACACTAGGCCGCCCCGCTTCTTTTTTTTCCTCCCGGTTGCTACAAACATACTTCTGCTATTTTCATACACAGGGTAAGAGTGTCGCGACGACATTGTACGTTTACGTAACGTCAACTTCACGTGTTTTTACCTTCTGGCTCGGCAAGACAAACACCCATGTGTGTGCAGATTATATGTGCTGCTTTCCCCTCCCCCACGTCTTCTTCTCTCCGACGCCTCCCTTCCTACCTGCTCCGGTCCCCCCCCCCCCCCCCCCCGGAGGAGATGAGGAGATTAGACGTGTGTGACATGGAAGAGTTTGGTAGACTAGAGATTAGCGAGGAAACGATCGTTATTCCTGGAAGATAAATGGTGGCCGCAGACGGCGAAACAGAACGGGGATAGGATATGCAAACAGTTTCTATATAACACAAGCACAAAGCGTAATGAGCGCCCAATCGTTGGAGGTGTCTCTATTAGGAGTAGGAACGGTGCTCCGTCTCAAAAGGGATGCGTTGTCAATGGTCAAATGACTAAGGCAAGCAACAAATGAGTACGCCCCCCCCCCCCCCCCCTCCCCCCCGCTCCTCTATTCCCCCCCCATTCCCCAACCCCCCCCCCTCCTCCGGCCATGCGTGTAATTAGTGCAACTCCCTCCCCTTCCCTTCTGTCCTTCTGTTATCCTTACTCCGCCTCCCCTCCTATCCCCCCCCCCAATGCTCCGTCTCGAAAGGGATGCGTGGTCAATGGCCAAATAAAGCAACAACTGAGTACCCCCCCCCCCCCCCCTGCCCGCCCGCCCCCGTTGCCTCCATACCCCTCCTCCCTCTGTATTGCGCCAGGAAATGATGGGACTGATGGCAGCTGAACGGGGGGGCAGGGTGTGTGCCATGGACCACAGGTATAATGCATCATATGCTAAACCAATTCCCCCGAATGCTCCTTTTCCGTGCGAAATGCTTAATCCCATACGAAGGACATGCAATACTGGTGGGAATAATGGTGGGAATGTGGGAAATGGCATATCTCGATACAGACACACCACACTATGAACACACTTGCAATTGACTCGTGTTAGTCGTAGATCGGTAGTCTACACAACATCGCGGAGATCCGTCTGATTTCAGCCTCGACTGTAACTGCTGAGCCCCGAGGGCTCGGTCTATTGTTTCATACTGTCTGCCTTTTTCCCGTTTGATCCACGCGTTTTTGTCTATAATTTCCTGGAACTCGGGGATTCGCTCGGTATGGGTTTCTATCGACTGGGCGTGTACCAGATTGCAGCGGACACACGAGCTGTCATGCCTCTGTCCCGTAGTTTGTGGCCACAGCGCTTGAATCTCTCTAGGATGAAGAATCGAGGACGTACACTGGGGGTGCTGGATTTCGATGGGTAACAGCAACAGCTTAACTTAACGCCTTTCCGACTGGAAACCCGCTTTTGGCGGGGAAATTCTTGGAATTAGTGTAGAGGGGGTTTGGGGTTCTACAGGGAAAATTTAATGGGAAGGAAAAGACGCATGCTCGTACGGTAGAGGCGTGCGCCATTTATTTTCGATGGGCTCCTTCCTCACTCGAAGAGCTCAGACGTTAACCCCAAAAATGTTGTTTTTGGACGAAAAATATAGGTGCTACCCGATAAAAAAAAATTCCATGGCCTAGGCATTCGACGAAAAAAAAAGTCGCAAAAAAAAAGTGATGGAGTACGACGATTTTGGGTTATAGCTCTAATGAGACACATTGATACAGGTCCCAAAGCGCTGAGCGCGATTTAGCGCGATCTAATCAAGCGTGTAGGAGAAGCTTTGAGGCAACAGCCGGAGCATCGTCGTCATGCCTCACGCTCGCCGCACAGCTTCCTGTGTTGCAGTTGCAAATACATCTGGCACAACACCAGCAGCTCGGATTGCTTTATGTGACCGATGCTGTAATCGGCAGTTTTTTTCGTCGTTTTTTTGCGTCTCAAGTCCAAAAGGGGTTGGTAACCCTTTTAGCACCGCAGTCCCGACACGGGGACAAACCACTTGGAATTAGACTAGGAAAAAACATTTAGGAGTTGGAAATGGGTTAAGTAGCCCCGTCACTCAGAAACCGTTTTAGCCTAAAGGCGCTACTTCTATCGTAGCACGCGGCAACACACATCCGTACCATTGCACAGCAGGGGTCCCCCAATAAGGCGGTATCCCTATATAAGGCGTTATCCCCATATAAGGCGGTATCCCCATATAAGGCGTTATCCCCATCTAAGGCGGTATCCCCATATAAGGCGGTATCCCCATATAAGGCGGTCAAATCGCTTGGCGCGACTGGGGAACGAATTGCAATCATAACCCGGAATGAATAAGGCGGCTTTCCTCTATAAGGCGGTCATACTGCTCTGGCATATCCACCGCCTTGCTGGGGGACCCCCCCTACTGTGCTACTGCTGTACCGTACACGTTGAACATGTAATGCTATGAATTGCTGTCATTTTCACGTCACCTCATAATCACAAGGTTCAATTATGTCTACCATGTGACACGCCGACGCTTTGCAATTTACTCTTCCAGGTACTGCATCGACAACGGGGCCATGATCGCGCAGGCGGGGGTGTTCCAGTACATGCACGGAGGCGGTACCCCCCTTAACGAGACCACCTGCACACAACGATTCCGCACCGACGCCGTCGACGTTGTTTGGCGACCGCCGTAACAGCTACTGTGCCTCAGTCCATACCTCGCTCGAGTGGTACGATATGGGTAGCACTTTTTAGCCAAATGTTTTCCCGACTGACAGGGCCCTGATCTGAGACTTGCTTTAGTGGTAAAGGAGCATCATCATTTTTTTCCGTGCAAGGTTATTGGCTTGAGGAGCTCTATACCTCACCCAAAAACTGACTTATTAATAGAGTAAGCTGAAAGTGCAACCCGATGGCCAAACCCATGGCCCAGGTGCCAAAAACCTTAAAATTGCCAAAAACAAGAACGACATTCCGACGAGTTTGTTAAAACCTTTTTAGCACCGCACTCCCGATACAGGGACAAAGCACTCGGAATAAGACTGAGAAAACTGTAGGAGTTGGCAATGGGTGGAGGAGCCCCAAAAAATGGTACACCTTCAAACCTCTATCGCAGCGCTTGTGATGATGATGATCATCATCATCATCATCTCAGAACCTACGATAAGCTATTAGTGGGGTATTAGTCCGTTTGATCAATTGCAAAAGGTTAACCAATAGCTTACCCAATCTAAGGCTTATAACACTCTCCCCCCCTAAAGCGGCGGTATACCAGGTCGGCCGGATATACGGGCGGACCTGTCCATATCCAAGCGGTTTCATTTCCTGGGGATAACAGGGAGAGTATTTCTCAAGTTCGACATGGGGAAAGTCTGAAAATGTTTATTATGGTGGATGGTGGGAATCGAACCCACGACACAAAAAACCCATGGTCTGTCGACGACGCCATTTGTTAAGGAATCAGTGGGGTACTAGCGCGTTTGACCACTTGCAAAAGGCTGACCAATAGCGTACCCAAACTAGGCCTTATAACAGCTACCCCCAACAACGTGGGATTTAGAGTACTCGTTGGTTTTATGTCAAGATCATGCGATTGTTTTTCGGATGGCACTTCCATTTTGATGAAAATCGGTGTGTTTTTGTGAGATGTAGTACTCCTCGAGTGAGTCAGGAGTCCTGGAGCGAGGAAGGGCTCAGAAAAACGGAGGTGCCGCCTATTAGGACCCTCAGTATTCGTTTTACCATCAAGATGAAAATCAAATGGAGGAAACCCTGGGGATGCATCCCGGATATCCCCTGGCGACCACACGTCCCATGTTTTTGGGTGCATGATTGGCTTGGAATTAGTGGAGGGAGTTTTTACTAGTTTTTTTCTTTATTCGGTTGGTGAAAGGGTGCTGTACCCTCAACCTCTTTTATGAGGCTTGAGGCAGAGAAAAGTGACGATTAAGGTATCGGCCACTAATAATGGTAGGGCGCGACTATTGAAGCCCTATGGACTGTCAAAGAGAACTCCCATCCAAAAAAAGCGCATCCGAAAGAAACCCGGGGAAATTGTCACCAGCGTCCCCTATTTTTGATTTTGCTGTTCACAAGCAGAGGGGAAACAAAACACACAACCACGCAGCAAACACTAAGCCTGAGGAGCTAACAACAGAAGGTTTTCCAGTACACCCCTGGAGGAGGCGGTCCTCCGGTTAACAAAGAGACCGCCTGCACAGAAAGATTTCAGCACGATTGCCGTCGATATTTTTAGGCGACCGCCGTATCTGCAGCTGAGCTATAAATAATACTTTAGTGTACGACCTGTCGCGCTAGGAATTGCAGCAGTAGTGCACCGCCTGCACAGGAAGATTTCAGCACGATTGCCGTCGATATTTTTAGGCGACCGCCGTAGCTGCAGCTGAGCTATAAATAGTACTTTAGTGTACGACCTGTCGCGCTAGGAATTGCAGCAGTAGTGCAACACGATAGTTGGCTAGCCGAGATATATGGTCAAGTTCTGCGCGTTGGTGTACGGGGGGCGCCTCAGGCAACCCGAACGTGATCCCTAGCGAGCATGGCTACGATAGGAGGGTCACTGCTGGGGCCTTTCTTTTTCCAGTGGTGGCTCGGGGTCGCTCGCTCGCGCGATTGACCCCCTCCCTGTTCCTTCTGCGGGGTGGTGTTAAAGCTTTCGTGCTGGTTTGGTTTTGCGATATGAATAATCCGCGACGGAATGGGTCGCCATGATGCGCGAAGCAACTCGCGCAATGTCGTTTTGTAGCGATGGAATGGGTCGCTATGATGCGCGAAAGCACAGCTCGCGTAGTAATGTCGTTTTGTCAGTGAGGTAGAGAGTCGGTCGTGCGAATGAATACTGATAATAACCCGGTGGTAGTGAAAAAGAGGGTATACTTCGGAGTATCATAACATCATCACATATAACATCATCACAACCTCGTCGAAACATCCCCCCTACCTACCTGCCGTGGGACACGTGTTACGATAGAGGTGCATGACTTTGTTTCTGCAAGGCTTCTTCAATTTGTGGGAGCTCTATGATCTTTCGTCGTCCAAAAAACTGATTCTTGGAGAAGAACAACTGTTCCACGGGATGGAAACTCCCCGTGGTTTCCTCGTAGGTACACAGCAATAATAGTCAGCGCAAAAAAGATGGCTTAATTCCGACGATTTTGTGTCTTAAGGAGCCCCGTCATTCAAAAACCATTTTCGCCCCAAAAAAAGGTATACACCTCTACTATCATCGTAGCATATATATGCCGTAGCCTTGGTCTAGGGGTCATTATCTTTTGGCGCCGTCATAAATTTGAAAGCTCGCATTTATTTGCAATTTACTGGGGACTGCTCATGGGCCATGCACGACCCGACCGGCGGGTCGGGTATTTTGTAGATAAGAGTTCTATTCGAGATCTCATTGATCGGGGACGGGTTGGATCACGTGGTTTTCAAAATACCACGGGGGGGGCGCTCGCGGGTACGTACATTATCGTTCGCTGATTTTGACGGATCTTGTTGTGGTTATGTGTAGACGAGCCGGACGCATGCTACGACAGAGGTAGAGCTTTTTGTCCGTTTTTTTTGTTTTCGGATGACCGGGTTTCTTAACCCCAAATTGTCGCAAAATAATGTCGTTCTTGCTTTCCTGTTGTATTATTCGTTGTATACCTAGTCTATGGCCCATGAGATTGTTTATCGGTTTAAGCTTTTTTTTTTTTCGAAGTCAGTTTTTGCGTCAAAGGGGTATTTTTTTTGTTTCGTTTGATTCACACTCTTCTACTTTCCAGCTCTGCTCTGGACAAGCCGTGGTCACGGGTGTCGTCCCTTCTTTCCCCCCGGTTCTTGCCTTCAATTTTTATCGTGCATAGGGTTCAGCAATAAGAATACCACTACTGCTCGTCGATTTTTCATCGAGTGTTGCTAACTCACGCTCTCGCGCTTTCCGCAAGTCAATTTGCGCACACGAAAAAAGCCCCTACGAATTTATTTATTATACGAGTATGCACTCGGGGGACTCGAAGTCACGACAACGTATACCAGGCTCGAGGATAACCTGATACGCCACCGGGGCGACCGGGTATATAGAGCTACTCAAGTTGCCACACCAACCTAAGAAAAAGAATGGGCGTTCCCAACCTCTAGTCTACCTCACCATCGTCGCTGCGAGAGCGAAGAATGCGTTGATCTCACAGGTTTGGGCAGGAAGGGGCGCCAAGACCATCATGCTAACGGTGGGTCCTGCCGACGACGCCAGTGTAGTTGTATTAACGCCTTTACAACTGGAAAGCCTTTTGGGGGACAATTTCACTTGAATTTAGTACTGGGAGGGATTTTGGGGCTCTATGGTCCTAGGGACTGACTACCGCTATGCAAGGGTACTACTGGCTCTGTAATGATCACTCACACGAGGGTTGCTTGGATGTTACATCATCTCTGGTATTAGTTGCTTGCTGTCCCCATCACACACCTTTCAACAGAAGGGGGAGCGGAGCCGTTCGTTCGGTCAACTCCTATAAATAATAATGCCCTAACCAGGTAGAGGGGATACTACCGTAACATTTTGGGGTGCACACAATAGCATTCCAAATGGGAATAACGGCCAGAAGAGAGCGAAAATGACACCACCAACTAACTAACTCGTCCATAGAGCGAACCTAAAGTTCTCCTGACGGTTTTATACAAGGGCGCCTCAGATCCCAGATATAAAAAATGCGGATTCGTGCACATGACATGCAGTGATTTATGAGCTGCCAGGTACACAGATACTTTGAAGTATACCCCCGGTACCGGTGGTGGTTCGAATCACAAACAAACCGCGACGAACTCGAAAAAAAAACGGATCATTTACTACATGTAGACTGTGTGTTATTACACAGAAACATGTTCGTTCGTTGATGATCCAGCATGTGAAGATAGATATGGCACGCAAGTGCGCTCGCTCGTGACGGAACAAACTGCAAAAAAAAACAACTTAGTTGAAGTTGGGGCGGCAACGTCTGTCTGGGTAGAGAGGCAGGATGCGAGCTCTTCGTAAGATATGGTGGTACGTTGGGACCACCACCACGGACCAGAGCCAGTAGCCCCAGTGGTTTAGTAAAATAAATTGTGGCTAGCCTGTGATGCGGAACACTCGACTCTCAATACTGTTACGAGTTACTGCTCGGAGCGCATAAAATTGAGGGCAATCGCAATTCGGCAAGCAAGCCAACCCCGGGGGAAGTATTGTTGCTGAAATATTATCGCGATTTTATATGAAGGCGCATACCGTACGAGTTGGGAAAGGGGGAGAAAAGCCTGCTTGGTGACCCCGCATCTGAGTTACAACGAGGAAGCTAGGGGAGAAAGTACACGAAAAGTGTGTTGAGATAATAGATGCGTGAGCAAAATAAAAATAAACAACTAGTCTAGCCTTAACTGTATACAAGTATATCTAAAAAAAGTGCGACGTTTCCTTTCGCCCTGTTTTTCCATGATTTCATACCAGGTGTGAATATTTTAATTATGTGGATATCAGACAGACGCAAGGCGAAGTGTTGGGACAGCAAAAACGACATTCCTACAGTTTTTCCAAAAGTCACCAGAATATGGCGAGACGAAAAAACGTTTCCAAAACGGAAGTAAAAAAGAAAAGTATGCCGTAGGTCGATATGATGACGGGCGGCCATGTGTGTCGTGAACAATAATCAACACATTCGACACACTGGCACAAAATAAAAAATCATCATGAAAAGGGAGCGCAGTCGAGCCCAAAACAAACTAACAAGACTGACGCGCTTCCACCAAAACCAAAAATCATAATGCATGCATGCGATACGGGCGAAAACAATATCCCGCACGCAATTTGTTGCTGATCATGTCCACCAGCGTACTAGACAACGTGGGGAATCATATCCCCACTCGTGGCAAATCATCTCTCGTAGACGAACGAAGAGCATGAACGCGTTCAACAAACAAAAAAGTGATGGAAAACAAAGGGGAGTGTCATATTGTCTCTTCACGTCATCCCTGACGCCGGGTTGCCCCGCGCCATAAAAGCCTCTTTTCTCAAAGAGACCCTAAAAAACCCTAAATTCCGAATTACTGTTGCCGACCGTGTAAAAATGGCGCCATGATGAGTTGAGCAATTTCACGTTTCACGAGCCCCCCCCTCCTCCCCCAGACGTCTTCTCTTCCCCGATCATTATCCCTCCGCGTGTGCGAGCTTCTACAAGAAAAAAACGCGAGATACCCCCATAAAATACACGCGACGGATGTCGGATCTAATCAAGAGAAAACAAAGTACAAAGGAGAGATGGCGAGGCCCGATCTGGGCCGAAACAAAAAATCTTCGGTGGCCGTGTGTTGTGAATACATTCACACCGCAAAAGCTACCCTAGGGCTAACAAAGGTCTTAGTTGAACTGGTACGAGGCGCCGACGAGGTCGTTGATGATGTAGGGCTGGTTGGAGAGCTCCTCGTGAACCATCATGGCCAGGATGCCCATCTGCGCGGCGCGCCCGTTGTTGAGCTCGATCGCGCGCTTGGAGTTCTGGGTCTCCTCGGACATGGCGTCCCACGAAGAAGCGAAGGGGTTTCCGCCGATGGTGAAGTCTCCGGGGAAGGAGCCCTCAACGTTCTTCATCACAGCCAGCTCAAGGAAGCCGATGAACGCGAAGATCTGGGCGAGGCCCGCCGGGGGGATCTTGGACAGAGCCGCCACGCCGTTGGGCATGTCCGCGAACGAGAGGTTCGCGGAGTTCGAGAGCATGCCGGGAAGGCGGGTGTTCTGCTGGGTCAGGTGGCCGGCGATGGCGAGCATCGCAATGCGGCCGTGCTTGACCTCCACGTACCGGAGGCGCTCAAAGCGCTCCTGGTCGGCGTCGGCCAGGAGGCCGAGCGGGTCCCAGAAGCCGAGGGGGGCCTGGGCGCCGATCTCAGACTCGAAGGACATCTTCATGGCGGAAGAGGCCTTGGCCGAGGTGGTCAGGGCGGCACCGTTGAAGGCGCTGAACAACAAAAAAACGCAGCAAGGAACCCAAAAGCGTGGGGAGGTGAGGAAAGTCAATGATTTGGTCAAAGCTCTGTCGGCATGTTAAGTAGAACGCTCCCGTACACAATGCAAAAAACCAAATAACCTCCGGCAAAAACCACCGGATGGTATGATCCATTGCGGCAATTGGTCAGGTGGAGATAAATCTGGGGCCGCGTTACGGCTGTCTTGTGTGAAAAAAAGGCTCTTGAACAAGTACATTTTAAGCACGACAGCTGCGAGTTCAAAAAATGTAGGCTGGGTAGGCTTTTTTTGGCAGGCATTTGCTGTCACATGGGAGGGTTTCCACACCTTACCGACTACCGGAACCGTCGTAGAGATAGATACCGACATCACCAGAATTGCGATTCCGCGGTTACAGGCTGAAAGAGAAAATCATAGCGAAGTATAAAAAGAACAACAGCAATACGAGGAACAAAAATGTCACGGCTAACCGCGTTCGCACATTATATCAACGTATATTAATATAAAGCAACACGAGCTGTTAGAGGCGAGTTTCAATAATACGACAAGTTCCAAGTGTTCCGTCCCCAAGATTGAGGGTGAGTGTTACATTACAAGTAAGTTTGCAGGGTTGGTACCTTTCCTACATGAAAGACGAAAAAGTGACGATTTTACGGCATCGGGCACGGCAGCGAAGATATGGGATGCGTCCGAGCTGCAACGCAAGGACTTGTACGACACGACGACACTAGCGCAGGCTGCATGGTGGTACTTGTGCTGCTGCTATCTCTTCCTTGACGGGGAGAGGGTGAAGCATCTCTTCAATTCAATTTCTAGGCCGCTACCCTTGGATCCAAAAGGGATCAATTGAACCCCCGATGTGCTACGTATACTCGGGGCGTGACGTACAATAGCGCAGCTGGAATAGCAAAAGCTGTTCATGACAAGTGCCTGGAATAAGTGAGGTGTGCAAAAAAACAATATCCGCGTTAGAACTCATAAAAGCCCACATGCTATAGGCCCCGACCCGGAGCTTGACAGCGCGCGACGAGAGGTTGAGAAATCTAAACGTCGTTTTGCTCATGCCATCTCTTCCTTTTGCACTTTTTCGTTATCCCTCCCCACACGTACATCAGATCAACGGTCGTTAGGCAGGCTCTTCTCCCCCTCCCTCACTACGGTACGCGTCTTGATTATATCACGATAAAACTCCCGATGCCCTTTCTTCCCTCGTCGACTCGCATCGAATTTCGTCCACCCACGCTCTCAGCAGTTCATGTTTACCGTTTTCGCCAGAAATTACGAGTACGTACATTTGACCGTGTTTTAAAGGCCTCAAATCTAGACAAAAAAAAAAGTGAAAATAGAACGATACGACGTGCCTTTCCACAATAGTCTATTCATAAGTTCGCCACGGTGTGCCATCATGTATTCGTTTACACGACGTCCAAAAACAAGTACCAAGTGCTGCCGCAGGAAGTGTCTCAGGCAAACACCGCATTTCCATCCCCGCACGACCAGTGCTACCAGGTACTGTTATTTACTGCTGTCTTGGACGCTATTTATGGCACGGTTTCAATACGCTATGGTTGATACTACCTCGCGGTCGGGAGGGTGGGGGCAGCGATGTACAACTGCTGTGTTGTAGTGAACAGCAGTTTGTATGAGATGTTCCAGTGGAGATGTTCATACAGCAAAACACGTAATGTGGGCAACATCCACACTCTGATGAGATGGGATTCGGCGAAATTCTCCGGCTCACAGATGGCAATTATGTGCATCAAATAATGAGTGTACGGTTGCGGCATGTGCGGATTTGACTCTTCAAAATGATTTCAAGCGCATGAGAGGCTCACAATCACTTGTGGGTCGAGTTATCTCACAAAGCAAAACAATCAAGGATGCAAGCCAACATGCACAACATAATTCCGCACTAAATGGATGCCATGGGTACTAACTACTGCGAGAGGTTTGAACGGCTCCACCTCAACGTGGGGGTGTGTGGGCTACCATTACTTGTAGCGGCCTCTACCGCCAGCACCACAACACTTCGAATCGGTCATGTCCAAAGTACGAGTATGGAATAGGAGGAATCATCATCATCTGCGCGTCGATTTCCTCGCTCGCGCGTGTATGATCTTTCTCTGCAGCCAGGACACATTTTGGACGAGACAGCGTTCAGCTCACGACAGCTCTACATTTACCTACAGCAACCCACGAAGGAACACCTCTATCCCAAACTTTATACACCGAGCAACAGCATCCAGCTGTTCGTAGCAGCGGACGCAACCGCTGGCAGCAGCAGGTGCTGCACCCAATGTTGCAAGGGTTTACGTTTTCATTGTGGATGGTATCAATACGCTTCATCCGCAAGCCGCGAGCAGCTCTAATCTTCGTTGCTGTACGTTGAGTTTGTATCATGATCTATTATGCTTGTTTTAGTGTAGCATTACTGGAGTTTCTGGTTTTTCGTCGCAGTTGACATAATTTTCGTATCTTCCTTCGACGTCGCGTGCAGCTCGACATGCGCAGTCGGCCGTACAAGGAGCGGGCAGCAGCCACGACGCGACCGGGCAACCCAGGCACACAGCGGCAACACTAGCGCGGGTTCGACACGATCGTTCATCAGCAGTGGATAGGAATCAGATCTATGTGCTACAACCATATGCTTCGGCTCCAAACCGAGCCTTCATTAACGCGGCAAGTGCCTGAGGTATACGAGTATTCCAAGATCTTAACAGCAACCACCCGCGCTCGCGGGAGAAAGCAAACAAACTCAAGCATTACATGGCACTCAACGCCACCCACAGCACCCATGTCCCTCGCCAGGAGCACCACACACAGGAGCGCTATTACTCATCCGTGGCCAAGAGAGAGCAGCAGCAAATGCCGCTGCTCTTACCAACAAGTCCGACCGGAGCACTCACAAGCCCCTCTACAATGGTCACATTCTACCACTTCTACATGCATGATTTTACAACATGCCAAGTTTTGAGCATGCAACCGATTTTGAGAAAACAAGCACCCACACCAACAACCAACAACGTGCACTGACCTGGGGGCCACGAAAGCCTGGGCGCCAGAGGCGCACGCCACAGCCATCACAGCGGACTTCATCTTTAGTATTTGGGTAGGGTGAAGAAAAGAAGAAGGTTGATTAGGCTGTGAGAGAACGGAATGAACGCAGGGTGGGGTGAAGGTGAAAAGATGGAAACCTTTACGTTACGGAATAGGGAAATGGGGAGCTACCGACGGCAAAACCTGAAGATATCGATGCAAGGCCCGCGCGAGGTGACAGCGCTCTCAGTGTCTGTTGTGAAGAGAGCTATCAAGCCCGCTACTTCCTTTTCTGTCAAACACCACCAAAAGCTTTAACCATGAAGTGCGCTATGATGGCTATCGCTTGCGCCGCTGGTGCCCAGGCCTTCGTGGCCCCCAGGTCAGTCCTCGTGTACTGTTGGCATGGAGCTCATGAAATGCATGTTCTTTTCGGTTGCGAGGGTAGG
Organism: Undaria pinnatifida; assembly: GCA_012845835.1. NCBI lineage: Eukaryota > Phaeophyceae > Laminariales > Alariaceae > Undaria > Undaria pinnatifida. Next base: position 5,685,976 of record JABAKD010000015.1, on the reverse strand, counting down.
GCCTCAGGTCGCTTGGCAGACTTTCTTGCGATAAAGCTTGGGGCTCTGGTGGGGTTATTGATAGGTTCGCACCGAATGACCGATATACAGATGGTAAGTGGGGCTTGTGACCCCTTGTCTGGTGCTGTAACGTCGTACGCGTGTTTACACGCGTGTTCACACATATTGTTTACAGCAGGCGTATTGGACACATGATCAATGCGTCAGTGCCTCACACGGCGACATTGTACGGGGACTCGCAGCAGCGATGATGACCCACGTAAGCACCACAACACAGCCACAACAGGGTCATGGTGTGATATTGCTTTGATGTGGGGCGAGAGAGTGCGTGTATGTCCTTTGAGGACCCGAATCGGTGTATATTTTATCCCCATATATCATTCCTGATGAGTGTCTGGAAACGATGGACCCATCTTGTTCGCTATGAGAAAGAGCGTGCTGTACTCTGGGCCTCAGATATTCGACTCGTCAAAGTCTGACTGAGCCGCTTGTTTGCAAGGGTGTGTGTCGACGTCGAGACCGAGACTTATTATACGAGTCGCGCGCCTTGTTTTGCGGATGTGAGATGTGGCTGTTCCTCCTGACTCCGCCGCACTTCGCTTCAGACTGCTGTAGACTGACCACTAGCCATTACTGACTTAAGCCGTAGGGAGTGTTGGCCACCAACAGTAGTGCTGTCTGTAGTCTGCCACCAAGTACCAGGTGTCTGTTGCTGGCCTCAAGTGTGAATGGACATTCGCTACGTACGTCCGAATGCGGATGTTATTAATAGAGCAGTACGTATGTATTTTATAACTAATTTTCAAGGACGTCAGCCGTGAGTTGACGAATCTCAGGTCAATACTCATCTTTGCAAGCTGCGTTCTTGGTACTCGTAATGTATTTGTATGCTGGACACAGCAACAGCTGCGACAACTGATGACGAACTGCTTCCTTCGCTTATAGACATGCGCCAGTGACTTGCACCAGCTTTGTGTCGGGTATGTTATCATATTATTTGCGTACGCGGTCCTTGATCCGTGATCGTGGGTGGTACAGCTACATCGCGTGTCGCAGCAACAGACTTCGCACCGCTCTAAAGCTCGTTCTACCCTAATCCCAAGTGGGTTGTCCCCAAAAAGAGGGTGGAGATCTGACCGGGGAGGTTAACAACACGTTTTGGGTCGTGGGCTTCCCGCCAAATAGCTTTGCAAAGGAACGCCTCCGTTGTCACGAGTCCTCACCGATATTGGTAGTTGTTGCACGCTCGTGTCCAAACAGAGATACATGCTATTAATGCAAGTTTCCATCAGTGTTCATGCTGTGATGACGGAGGGTAATCAATGCTCAAGACCCCGCCCTTCACTGAGACGGGACAACCCATCATTGATATTGCGAGTTCACGAGCCGCAGTGCTCGTAGAGTATCGACGCTTTTACAAACCCGTAGTGGATGCCCCTGCATTACCTGGTCTCCTCTACGAGTACGATATTTCTGATGTTTCCCTCTGTAGGCCCACAACGAAAGGGTCGGTGGTACGTGACCGACGCTATGCTCGTGCGGTAAGTATGCGACCATGCTAATGCATGCACAGCGGCAGCACCCTAGCCTCCCGTCGAGCTGAAGGTGTTTCTTTTTTGTTTCTTTTCTCCTCTACGTCATTGTTACCATAATAGTTGCCATTCAATACACACCGCAGGAATGAGGGCATGTTGAGACGACCGTGTTACAGGACGTCATGTAGACGCCTGTTGTAGCCGCTCGTCTACTAATAAATAAGGGGGCTGTAGAAGATGGCAAGGGCGGATCGACACAACGCCGAGTGTCTCGCCACCCTTGATGTACACCCCCATTAATATCAATAGTTTTTGGGTGCTGTGTATGGCAGTGCTGCTTGAACATGACGGCAGGGTATGTTCTGTACCTGGGCGGCTTTCCTGTCGAGTGTACCATGTACGGCGTTATATCGGATATTAGTGTGGGGCCTCCATATACCAACTATCCAACTGAAGATTGCCGCCCCCTGGACCAACGACATTTTTTCTTCTATTATGTACAATTGATGCGTCCTGTGGAGTGTGGAGGTGGAAAACCTAAGTAACCAAACGCTGCTGTGAAACCGCCAGCGCTACTGCTGTAGAAAAATCGGCTCCATCTTAGCTATGAAATATATCACAAAATTAGGTTTGCGCCAATCTGGGGCGGAGCATTCCAAATATAGCAACCAAAACTATTTCGGCAATATGAATATCACACCAACCCCGTAGTTGGGACGCGCAGCATTACTACGTTACAACTATTTTTTAGTCGTATCAGGTTGCGTCCCTGCCGGAGATGTCCCCTCAGTGTAGCGTGGCTACTACCCATACCTGAGCAGCTCGAGTTGCTTGGTGAGACTGATGCTCTATTCGAGACTTTCTCTAAACAGTTTTCCCGTCTGCGATCCCATGGTCGTAGTTTGCAATTGATAATTTTGGTTGCTGTAACTTTGACCAGGTTGGCTTTTCATTTTTTTCTTGTCGATGGACACAAGCGACGCTCCATGTGTGAGCAAAACGATCTGATGGTATATTCGCGAATACACACTCGTCCCACCAATAGTGAGTACATGTTCATACGTACATGAGACACTTTCGCTCGTTGTTGCTCGCTCTTTGTACGTCGTGCATCGAATCGCTGCTGGGTACTATGTTGTGCGTGTAGTATGTCTCGCAACAACAAACTCGATTGTGGCCATGATAGAACTCCAATTTTCTACCGTCCATCATCCACCAAAGCACACATGTTGGCGATGGTTAGGCGCGGAAGCTCGCACAGCGGCTGCTCGCCGGCTCGCTTAACTATATTGCTGCGCAAGTTCTCAGCGATAGCTTTCATGATATCAATGACAGTAGTACCTGGTTCAATCGAAGAAGCCGTGTACTCGTTGCTGCGTCTCGGGCGTTGGAGAGGCACAGGCACCTGTCTTTCTCCGCCCGCCCCTGCCCCCCCCCCAACGGGATACTTCCGTCGAAGGCGAGAACGTTGTCTACCTCAGGCGTGTCTTTGTCCCCGTTCGCTTTACTAGGTGTAGTCGTTGACTGGTCTTATACACGTCGTCATATTGTACCACGGGCAGCCCTTGGCGTTCCCCGTGGTGTGGTGGCACTCGGCATAACGTCGAGGGTCGATTTCGCAAGTTCGAGTAACCTCGAGGTACTCTTCTTGGCGCAAAGATTGGCCCGCAGAAAGCGCCTCTTCAGTAGCGTGTGCATGCACACTTCGACGCGGTCCGACGGGGGAGGAACACGCTACGCCCTCCTGGCGATGTGCTGCAGGCATGCACGTTGGTGGGGGAGGGACAGAGTGTCTGCTATGTGGCCGCTGATCTGAGTTACGAATAGAAAGGGATCCCGAGAAAAAGTGGTGTCAAATCATACCGTACTGCGAAGATAAAAGTAGATGGTATGAAACACAATTATTGAAAATGTCACAGGTTTACTGGTAATGCTCAAAGATGACCCGTTGGACTACTAGCACACGTCGGGCATATCAGATCCCTCTGGAAATTCTGTGTCTTTGGGGAAGAAGGCAGACCCCTGGTATACATGATCTGCTTGGCCTATAGATCATGTTTAGACCCAGGTCTACATGATCTGCTTGGCCTATAGATCATGTTGCCGGGTGAAAGCCGGGTAATCTGAACGATCTAGCACATGTTCCGTGGATTAAATCTTTACTTCGCACAGATCCTGAACAACGTATCACCACGACAGATACAGTTATCAGATTATCAATAGATGATCTAGATCGTGATCTGTCCGATGTGTGGACAAATTCCAGTAACTTGTGTCTTTCGCGACCTTTTAGGACTTGATTCAAGTATAGCGACGAAGTACCTACGATTGCGATATTTTCAAGCGTCTACGAGTGCGTAGCGTGAGCGCTCAGCAGCAACAGTAGGGTCACGCGGGACCCGTCCCGTACGTGCGAGTCGTTGCGTACGAGCTGTTGTTCGCGCACCCTTTTTTTCACCGCCAACCAGCGGTCGATGCTGTATTTGTCAGTTTTCGTCGACCTTTTTTTTTTTTCCTGTGAAGAAGGAAGGGGTTAACTCTTTCGGGTCCCATGTATTTCATATCATACAGCGACAGCACAAAGAGTAGGCGCGTTTCTTATCATGGTGCGAGCACTGCAGCGCAGGGCAGTGCAATCAAGCTATGCGCGTGTCATGCGGGTAGTTGCATTGGAGTTGTTCCGACAGTAGTCAAGGCGCCATCAGCTAATATATTAGACTAATAGCAGCCTTGGTTGCGTCGTGCGAACGATGCTGCAATCGTCAGTTTTATTCGTCCTTTTTTTCCTCTCAAGCCCCAAACGGGTTAGTAGAGTAGTAGCAAATTTAGTACCGGTAGTTTATAAAAAATATGTCGAGGACGTCAGCCGTGAGTTCGACGAATTTCAGGTCGATACTCATCTTTGCAGTATTTATCCGTAAGCACCAAACGTCCAGCCACAAACGCGCCCGTCAGCTGATGCGAAATACCGTGGAACTCCCCAAATTACCGAACGTAGCTAGCTGCAGTACCAATCCAATCGACAGCTAGCCGGCGAGTTCAGCCAGCTAATTCGCAGGTCAGCTATTCACCACGCAGTACCCAATTGACTTCAAACATAGTTCAGCGTGTAAACGGTGTATCTGATTTGGGGATAAGGTCTGGGCGAGTGAAGGAGGCGTTTTTTACCGAGGATGCGGGTTACCACAGCTGAGTTACCACAGCTTCGAGTGCGAACTTACTCGTAGTCCCGCGAAAGGACTTTTTTGTGAGAGCCACTAATGAGCCTCTGCCGCAAACTCTCGGTAGGGGATGGATTGCTGTATACTGCTAACGTGAAAATTCGTGAAAGTGGAAGGTTTCCAACCTATTTATGGAGGCGGTAATATTTTAGGCCGGTTCCAAACGCGAAGTTTCCAACCTATTTATGGAGGCGGTAATATTTTGGACCGGTTCCAAACCTTGATCGAGCCAGGTTTTTTGTGCGAGAACCTCGTATGGATTGCGGATCTTCCGCAAACCGGAACCGGTAGCGCGCGTCCATTGTTGCTACTAATGATCTTGACTGTATGAACTGTATGCTTTTTTTGTTAAATGGTGCGCATAACGGGAACGGGAGGCCGTACGTACCCTTGAGCCTTTTTCTGCTGGAATAGCAATTCCTCAGTAATTCCAATTAGCTTGTCGCCGAAAACTTCGGGGCAGTTTTAAAGAGGTCAACAGCTTTTATGCGAGAGATTGGATGTGTCGGGCAAGTGTTTGGAAATTGGTCCTATTTGATTGGACGTTGAGTGGACACCGCCGCACGGCTTGTTCGGCAGCGCTACTCTCGCGCTGGGAATGACGCACGACCGGCTGCCCCCCCCCCCCCGGCCAGACCTTGCTAATGCAACTTGTCTACTTTTTCGGCCTGACTGAATGCGTGACGCCCTTGTCATTGCTCTCACGAACGTCATGACGCCGATTAGGTGTGTTTGCTCTTGCCGCTGCAGCACATCGTGGAGCGTGAAATCCGGATAGGCGCACACGAACCAGATTAAACCACATCGGTGCTAGAGCTATGTTAACCTATAGGGGCGTTGTTTCTCGTGGTATGGTTGAGTTATAGTTGAGTCATGATTCGGAAGTCTCGTGCACACTCCACTTCGCCCGCGCGCTTTTTGAGGTGCCTCTGTCTACGAAAAGGCTAAGGCAGACAGCGCGTGGTTAGGGATTTTGCCATTTTTCGTGGTTGATGCGTGTCTAGTCGTCTGGCTAGCGCCTACAACTCTGCATGGACCACGCTGGCACAGCACTCCAGTATGGGGAGAAATCACTTGGAATTTTTCTCAGTGGGTACGGGTTACTGTATTTTGTTTTGGGAGATGGTTTTGTACTCGATTTTTTAGCGTCGCAGACCTTCTCTTGTAGCGTTTGTCCTACTATATATTGTTGGGAAGCATGTTGGATTATGACACCGTTTTCTCTTTTTTTTTCACGTGCTGTGCCCCCCATATGATTATCATAGGCTTGTGTTTCGCGCATACCAAAGGGCATGCACCCCTTTCTTACAGTTAGTGTATGCGTCCAACTTGAGCTGCTGTAGGTTCAACGGAGGGGTTGATAGCCCACAATAATATGTCGTCGTCCCGAGCATTTTCCCAGGCGGTCGGGGTGAGAGTTCCATGTGAACGCACATTTCAACCATTTTGCCGACACTGGCTGGTCCAAGGTTAATGCAGACCTATATAACCCCCCCACACACATATCCGCGCACGTTGTATACGTACCTTGTTCAGATCATCAAATAAGTCGTTGGCGTCCCCCCTCTCCCCCTGCTAGCGATTTTTCGTCTGTTCCTACGGTTGCACACATGCGAAGCATACCTTAATAATCGATGATCAGATCAACGACAACCCCCCCCCCCCCCCCCCCCCCCCGCGCGCCTTCCCTCTTCGCGATTTTTCGTCCCTGGCTACAATTTTCGTTTCACAGCGCCTTCAACGGAGCCGCCCTGTCCACCCCTGCGAAGTCCTCTTCCGCCATGAAGATGTCGTTCGAGTCCGAGCTCGGCGCCCAGCCCCCCCTCGGCTTCTACGACCCGCTGGGGCTCATGATCGACCAAGACCAGGAGCGCTTCGACCGCCTCCGGTACGTGGAGATCAAGCACGGACGCATCTCGATGCTCGCCGTCCTCGGCCACCTCGTTGCCCAGAACTACCGATTCCCCGGATACCTGTCCGTGGACGCACAGCTGACGTTCGCGGACATGCCTAACGGTGTGGCTGCGATCTCAAAGATCCCGCCTCTGGGTCTTGCCCAGATCGTGGGGTTCATCGGGTTCCTCGAGCTGAACGTGATGAAGAACGTGGAGGGATCGTTCCCCGGAGACATGACCATCGGCGGCAACCCATTCGCTGCCCAGTGGGACAAGATGTCCGAGGAGACCAAGCTCTCGAAGCGCGCGATCGAACTCAACAATGGGCGCGCCGCGCAGATGGGCATCCTGGCCATGATGATCCACGAGGAGATCTCGAACCAGCCCTACATCATCAACGACCTCCTCAACGCGCCCTACACGTTCAACTGATTTAGCTGCCTTTAGCGTTGTTTTTTTTTTTCTACCCACTTTTTTGTGTTTTGTTACGATATTTTCTTCTGTTGCGAAGAAAACTTACTTACGGGACGCAATAAAGGGCGTGTCACTGTCGTTGACTCATGTTTGAATAGATGGTGTGCTTCTTGCCGCGCCGCTGCTGTGTAAGCTCGATTCTTGGGAGGTTTTCCAACTTCTTTTGAGAATTGGCGTGTTTATTTTTTCGGGGTTTTGGGGGCGCGGGGGCTCTTTTTACTCTCGAGAAATATTGGAACAGGCAGTTGGTTCTAACCTTTTAATGCTGTTAAGAGGTTGGCCAGAAGTAGGTGTCTCGTGGGCGACTGACTTGGACTTGTTTTTTCAAGTCCATCCGTACAAGGGATCGCTGGGATGTCGTAGCGGGCGAGCGAGTTTTGGGTTTCATACGTTTTCTGTAGGGGTTGCTGTTGTCTTTTTGCCGCATGCATGGCCAACATGATCGGCCACTCTCTGTATTCGCTGGTTGACGGGTTGCCCCCCCGGAGATAAATACGAAACAATGTTAAATGGCGGCGCGATTGGCTTTATTGTCTGCCGCCATAGTTTTCCACATTTGAAGGATTGGGTTATTATGGATTGCGTCCACCTTGGGTGGCCCTAGTTACGAGAGTTTTGGCGCCAACCGCTCGCACTCGTGTAACAGCAGTCGGTGTTGTCCAAGTTGTTGCCCTTTTGGGACTTTGGAAGAAAAATCGGACGAGAACAATGACGGTAGCACCAGCCGCAAGGAGCGGCCCGGCGCCCTGCCTGTAGGTGTGAAACGTTTAGTTCCGGAACTACCCACCGTGGAAATCAGTGTACTTCACGCTCGCAGCATGGTAATACCAGTATAAACTCGGACTGCAGATCGCTCGTCATATAAAAGATGTCTGGCATATCAGACCACGCTTCCGTTGTTTTTGTCGATTAATCTTGTTCTCCACAGCGTTTCAAAGTCTTTATTGCGACCTGTTCCCGCATGATTCCTGTTCTTTTTGTGCTATTGACAGTAGCGGTTCCGAAACCCATGTACCATCTCGCTTGCTACAAACTTTTATTGGAGCTGTTCCCACGAGAATCCTGATGTGTCTCGTTTCGCACCACACCATTTCGTTGCATAACGGAACACATCGGGGATTGTGAGATGAGCGAGCGATCCCAAACTCTCAAAAGCTTCCGCAAGTCAAATGTTTATTGACTGATTCGCTTAAACACTGCGATTACACTCTGTTGGCTGTGGCTCATGCTTTTTTCTTCACCGGTTGCTGGACCCAAGTTTTCGTATGCGCCTGCTTATTATCTAGACGTGACTCTCGCTGCCAGTGACGCCAACAAACCCTGATCACCGTATGATTTTGCCAGGTAGCGGGGAAGGATTTTGTGTAGCGCCTGCAGCTGACCATATTATTTCATCATTTCTATCAAAAAATCTTACAGGGCTTCCCCAAGCGGTGTCTCTTTCGGTTGGTTTTTCCATACTGCTGTATTCCATCACGGTTAGAGAATACCAGGTAGGTATCAATAGCTGGTATGGCGTTTTTTCTCTTTTCCTGTCCTTGCTCCCTCTTTTTGTCTAGTCTTTTCCTGCTTTTTTCGTCTTATTTTCTTACCTTTCCTTTTTCGCTTTCTTTCCTTTCCTTTCCTTTCTCTTTTATTTACATGTTTCTTTTTGTCGTATGACTTGTGGGTCTGACGTGCGTATGCGTAGTGATTCGTACTACGTGTAAAATAAAAATAAAAATACACTCGTGTAATATACCTGGTATGCTACGTGGTAGTCTTTTCCTGGGCGGCGTGCGGTATAGTCCAGGCGCGAGTAGTGAGACGTATCATGCACCAGTATGGACCTGGCACATCGTAGGCTGACTCCCGATTTCACTTTTTACATGTTTTTGGCGGAGGCATGAATTGCGTCAGCGGTGATATATGCGTGCACGACCTTTGGTTTGTTTATATTTTTCCCTGTGGGGTATTCCTCAGCTCCAGAGTGACTGGAGCCTGTCCTGTGACCACGGACTTGATTATTATGCAAGTCAACGTGACAACAACGACAACAACAGGTAGCACTATATCGCCATATTGAACGTATAAAACTCGGTGTGAAGGTGTCGTGAAGCCGGAAGGTGGGAGGGAAAGGACGCAGGGGTATCAGCTTCGCTTGGAGACAGCACCGGTTCTTCTTCACAGATTTCTCATTATTGGCGTTGAGCTATGAGAAGCTCGAGGAGACAGGAAAGGAGGTGGAGGAAGAGGGGAGAAGGAGGAGTGAGAGCACGGGGGTGGGGTAAAGCTCACAGAGTTCGCTCCACCCCAGCATATTGCTGCTGTGCTCTCTTCTGGACCTTTGCCTATGGAACGTACAAGGAATGTTCTCCTTGATGCTCTATATTCCCATGAGCGCCTAACGCGCTTACTTCTATCTACTATCTTGTCCAGAGGAGGAACGTTCCGTTTCCGAGAACGCTCTTGCAGTACAAACTAACTTCTACGGGTTATCTGCTTCACTCAGAATATTCCGTTTAAGAGAACCTTCTTGTGGTCCAATAGACGATGACTCTGCGGGCTATCTTACCGAATCTATTGCCAGCTATACTGACACTCTATTACATTAGCCCACCCTGAATAGTCGTATGTGCAGATCACCTTGCAATCGAAGGATGGATGTCAACGAAACATCCATATTTGTGAAGTGGATCGAAGATGCGGCTATTCGAGAACGAAAATGAGGCTATAGATTCCCCCACACCTCGTAATAACGAGGCTTAAACGCCTCATTGCAAGATATACAACCCTATGATTACATCTGCGTGCTAACCTTGCAACCTCCACGACGCCACCGTAGCGGAGGCATGTGCTAGTACCGATACATATCTCGAACCATAACAAAGCACGCCTCCACATTTTTCAACGAAATTAATCCACAGGCAGCCCTCCCTTACCCCTAGAACTCCACACATGCCCTGCGTATGATCCCAAACAAACCCGTAGCCCCCTCCCGCCACGATGGGCCTAGGACCGCCTGGCCCCATCGCCGATGAACAAGCCCCCTATACTAGCCGACCTAACGCCCACCGCGATCTCGTCTCTCTCCCCTCTCCTCCCCTGCCATTGCTTAGATAGCCTTTGGAGCCAGCCTTCGCTTCGATGCGCTATATATACCATGTAATTAATCTCCTCTTGAGAGAGGTTCAGGTGGAAAAGCGTCGAAAACATGTGATGAGCAATTGCAACATCGGCCACACCAAGCAGTCCAGATTGTTTCTGTTCTTTTTTTTTCCTCACACTTTTACTTTCCAGCTTCTGGACCGGCAGTTGTTATAAGGCTTAGTTTTGGTAAGCTATTTTGGTCAACCTTTTGCAAGTGGTCAAACGGGCTTGAAAAATACTCTCCCCGGTATACCCAGGAAATGAAACCTCTTAGATATTGAGAGGTCCGCCCGCATATCCGGCCGACCTACTATCCCGCCGTTTCAGGGGGGGAGAGTGTTATAAGGCTTAGTTTGGGTAAGCTATTGGTTAACCTTTTGCAAGAGATCGAAAGGACTAACACCCCACAAATATTTATACCTTAACAACTGTCGTCGTCGACAGACCATGGGCTTTTTGGGTCGTGGGTTCAAATCCCACTATCCTCAAAAATAAACATTTTCAAACTTTCCCCATGACGAACTTGAATATACTCTCCCCGGCAATGATGTCGGATTACGTAATTACGTCCTTACGGCGAGCCGTTTTGGCGGTAAGTAATAAGACTGGGCCGGCGAAATTACGCTACGCCCCCAGTCCCCTATAAAGGAAAATCGTAAAAATATCTAGGAAACCCCCGCATTTTTGCTTCCCAGTAGCCAGCCACATTTGGACTTTGAGCTTGCTCTGTGACCCTGCAACCTGCTGCGAGCATGGCGATGGCATCTTGGATCGCGAAGAAGTCCAAGCACTCACGTGTACGCGAGCAGTTCGACCCCTACATCGAAATCCCTCCTGGCCAACCGGGCGCGGGTACCAACATGCGTGGCAGCTGCAAGTCATGCCGCCAAAGCATCAGCCTGACCCTTGCTCGGCTGGCGGCTCATTTCCTCAAGAAGAAGGGGCACGGCGTTGCGGTGTGCACAGCAAAGAATCCGCCGGAGGCGGCTGTGCTGGCGGCGAAGGCATACTTCGACACCGTCAACCTCACGAACGAGGGCGTCCTGACGAAGCGCGTCAGGGATGCCGCGTTTTCTCAGCAGACTATCCCTTCTTCGTTTAAGGGAGGTGTCAGGAAGGAAACACACCACGCTTTCGCAGCGCTCGTGTTTGGGACCGGCTTGGCGTTTGACGCGGGGAAGCACTACCTTTTCCACAACTTCGTCACAGCAGTGTCGAAGGACCCCGGATGGCGTGCCGAGCATAGGACGACCATCGCGGAGATTCGCCTCGCCGAGGCCTATGCCAAGATCGGAGAGGAGATGAAGACGGTTATGGACATGCGGCGCCTCGGTCCTCTCCTACACACGTCCTCTCCTAAATAATAGGTTATAAATTCACATAAATTGCGAAAAAATATGTGAAACAGTGGTCTGCACAATTTTGGACGTGCCTTTTGATCCTAGCGGGGTTGTTTCTTAAACGTCCCCTGTTTTTGCCGTAATTACCCGTAAGCACGCGAAAAACCCATTTTGCCGAAAAACGCGTAAGGATAAGCATCTCCAGCCGTAATCCGACATCATTGCTCCCCGGTATACCCAGGAAATGAAACCGCTTGGACATCGACAGGTCCGCCCGTATATCCGGCCGACCTCGTATGCCGCCGTTTCAGGGGGGGAAAGTGTTATAAGGATTAGTTTGGGTAAGCTATGGGTTAACCTTTTGCGAGTGGTCAAACGGAATAATACCCCACTGATACCTTAACACCGTGGTCACAGATATCGCCCCTTCTCCCCCCCGGTTCTTGCCTTCAACTTTGATCGCGCATAGGGTCCAGCAATCCCACTGCTCGTCAATTTTTCATCGAGTGTTGCTAACTCACGCTCTCGCGCTTTCCGCAAATCAATTTGTGCACAAGAAAAAGTCCCAACGAATTTATACGAGTGTGCACTCGGCGGGGCTCGAACTCACGAAACTGACCTATAGCAGGCTCGAGGATAACCTGATACGCCACCGGGGCGACCGGCTAATTAGCGTATGAGTTAACTGGGTATTTCCGATACCTACAATGCGACGAGATCTCTGATACGAAGAACGCAGTCTGCTTCACTCGCTTCACTGGTATGCCGTTTTTTTGTCTACGTGCTCCCACCGCGCGGTGTTGATAAGACCGCAGCTGCCATCTTAAGAAATATTTTGGTCGGCATGCTGCAAGCTGGGCCGGCCAAGACGCTCAAGATAATCCAATATCGCTGTGTCCCGCTCAGGTTTTCGAGTTCGGACCTGAAATTTTGACACGCGATTTAAAACAAGCTCGCCGAGACGCTACTTGGCGAGCTCGAAACCAAAAATGAAAATCCGTTGACTTTTCGTCCATTTCATGATCATGGAAAACTTTTAGCAGGCCGTATGTCGGCAGTTTTTTTTTTTTTGTGAGCTCGCCAAGTAAGTGCACTGTTTTGGTGAGCTTGGTCCAAATCACGTGTCAAAATTTCAAGTCCTAATTTCAAAAATTGAGAGGTGCATGGCCAAGTTTCCACCGAAGTGCCTCTGCATACAAATTAACATTTAGTTCAGGGGTTCATCAATAACTTTCGAACGAAAGTGACCCATGAAATGAAACGCATATGCCACTACTCCTTGTCCCAAGATGTACATGCCCAGAAAAATTATGCCAATTCCATCCACGTTGTGTTTCGACAAATTTTACAAAAAACAATACAAGCAAATCATGAAAAAAAATGCTCAAACTAGGAGACGTGAGTGGCAAACACTTTTTTTGACGCCAACTTCGCAGATTCTCAAGCTGGAGGGCACCACCGCATCTAGCTGATTACGAGGATATGCTCAGTTTGCAGTGGGTCACTGTCGTTCAAAAGATATGCCCGACTGACGAATTATGGGTTTCTTGGCCGGCCCAGCTTGTATACCTACCTAGGTCCCAACAACATGTTTGCCCGTTTTCGGATCTAGATGCAGCGTCCTTTTGAAAAGAGAAAATAGTTCATATGTCGTGCGACTAGGAAGAGGGGGGAGCGGCAGTTAAAGGTGCTATCACATGCTGCGCGCGAGTCGTACAGCTCTCCTCCTTGCGATGGAACTCGGAAGCCTCCCTTGCGTGTGCAGCCCAGGCTGCTTTGTGAGGCCGATGCCGAGATCACCAAGAATCATCAGGTCTTTTTCACCTTTTTTTTGTCTGAAGCTTCAAAGGGTGTCTCCCGGGACTGACCGTCGCCCCGGTGGCGCATCAGGTTATCCTCGAGCCTGGTATAGGTCAGTTTCGTGAGTTCGAATCCCCCGGAGTGCATACTCGTATAAATTCGTGGGGGCTTTTTCTTGTGCACAAATTGACTTTGCGGAAAGCGCGAGAGCGTGAGTTAGCAACACTCGATGGAAAATCGACGAGCAGTGGGATTGCTGAACCCTTTTATGCGCGATAAAAATTGAAGGCAAGAACCGGGGGGGAAGAACGGACGACACCTGTGACCACGACTTGGCCAGAAGCTGGAAAGTATAAGTGTGCAATATAAAATGAATAAACAAATAAATAAATACCTGATAGCGTCGTACGCGCGGGTTAGGCACCGCGCGCTACTCCTACCCTCGCAATAACTGCTTGCTTGTGTCACAACGCACCGTTGGTTGTGCAAGCTGCCATCGCTACCACCGTCTTCTCCGAGCATGAAGAACAGGACAAAGGGATCAAGGTAGGGAGGGGACATATAATAGCCCAACCTTCCCCGCTGGATGATCACAGTTGTTGGCGGATTGACTAAGGCTACGGCAGGGGGGAGATACGTCTAGTTTCCACTTTCACAACCGAGTCTGACCCACTCGCACTAGTGACTCTCTGTTCCTCACTGACATATATACTTTTTAGGCATTTGTTTGGCGCAGCGTTGCCTACCATTCTAATGCGGATTCATGTCGCAACATTAAAATAGTGCAATCAATCGAACATAAACGGGGGGGTCACTCGCGCGAGTGGCCCCGACCCATTGCAAACAAATTCACCCGAAGGTGATCCCCCTACCTTACTTCGCCTTGATGGATTAATCAGGTTTAGTAATAGCTGCTCCAGCAGGTATCAGCACAGCACCAGCGGTGCTGTGCTGGCAGCAGCAGCAACAACAGTTAGTACAGCAGTATCATCGTGCTGCGTATAGCGCTTGCGTATTAATACGAACAAAGCAACCTTTTTTGTTGTAGGATTCGCAGCGTCAGCGGCATCGATACTGTTGGTCTACAGCAAGCACTTATATACCAGCCGATATATCGGCCATGAGCGAAAGCATTGATGCACCGTATGCTGCCGGACGCTTTGGCAATGAGGGGCTGCAGTGGTGGCGGAGTCGTAGATCGGCGTGGGCAAAAAAGAAGAGCAGGCAGCAGATCCGGCAGATTTGCGAGGATGTGAACTTCCAATTGCCCCTCAATACATCCGCTTCGAAGTAATAGTCGAAACCCTCCAAGAAAAACTCCAACGGCCTCTTTTTGCACCTACGAGTACGAGTACTGACTGTATTGCAGAGCAAAGAAAAAACAGGACCCCGCTCAGACCACAATCACCGTTCGCTGCTTGTTGCAGGCCTCAGTGTACGACAAGCCGTAGCTGGTGCAGGAGAAAGAACATCAGCAGCAGCGGCAGCAGCAGCAGCGGCGGCAGCAGCAGCGGCAGCAGGAGCAGCTGGGGAACATGTCGAACTCGAGTCAGATGCGAGAGCTGGGTGGCCTTGTGGACAACCTGTACCTGAGCTCAAAGAACCGACCCCACAAGGATGTCACTGGGGCACCAACGCAATCGCGCAAGATCACCAAGGTGTGTACGTGCTGCTGCTCGGCGCAAGCATGGGGTGTGGGGCAGGTGGTTTGTCGTTAGGGTAGGCTTGAGGTGCAAAGGAAGAAAGGGTGTGTGTACGGGAGGAAGGAAACGCAGAGAGGCTATCTGTCGCTCCCTGTTTCGTTTAGTTGCGTTTACTTTGCTGTTTATCTCCAAACTGCCCCTGCTGGTTCTTCCGCTGCTGCTACTGTTGCTGCTGCTGCTGCTACTACTTATGCTGCTGCTGATGCTTCTGCTGCTGATGCTTCTGCTGCTGATGCTGATGCTGCTGATGCTTCTGCTGCTGCTGCTTCTGCTGCTGCTGCTGCCTCTTATGCTTATCTGCATTCTTCTGTGGCGCGTTGACGACCATCGGCTTGGAATGTCATACTGTAAAGGGATATAGACTGGGCGTGTCACAGCAAGCGGTGGTGCTGCTACGACACAATGAATAGCCCAATCTTGATCTGGCACCATCTCAATATTGCTCGATTGAGGACCTGCCTGCGCTTCTAGAACTCTCGAACTCTCCTAGCAAGGGTAAGACCGGTAGAGATATCAGCAGCAGCAGCGGCAGCAGCAGCATACACGTGATGCGCTTCTTCGTCATAACGTCGAGAGAGCAACGCGAAGCTATGTACTGACAGGCTATCTGGTATGTGTGCCACTGGCGACATACCAATAATGACATGGAAAGAGGTGCTTCTGGGACGAGCCAAAAATCTGTGCCGTTTTAGACTCAACGCTCCGACTGTCCGGCAGACAGGGGAAGGTCCCTCGCTGGTGATGGGCGATGATGTTGCTCCTGTTGTCGTTGACGACGTATATATACCCGTACTCGTAGCCTGCAGTAGTCTAAAACAGTATGTACGCATATGATGCTCGTACACGAGCTGTCTTGAGCTTGGAGCAAACCGATATGTATCCACAACACAGCAGCAGCACGACCGCGGTACGACTGCAGCTGTGTAGTACCCTGCACCTGCTGTACCGTTAGTCCACCCACCACTACTAAGACACCTGCCACAGGTACATATGATACTACAGCCAGCAGCACATACATACGTACCAGGTTGGCTGGACGGCAATACAGGACAACAGGAGTACTGTTTCCTCCATACCAGATACATAAGTAGCGCCGGTATTATAGACCATATACTAAAATAGCAGACAACCGGGGGGGCACTTAAGGTTAGAATTAGGTATACTATTAACATTAATAGTCCTACTCCTAGCCCTACTGCTATTGCTACTGTACTCATAACTCGCATCGTACCCATCACCGCCGTTGTCGCGCACGACAACACGCACACCAGGTTACCTGTTAAAAATCCCCCACTGCTTACTCTGCTGCTGATTTTCAATAGCGATGGTCTGGCGTGATGAGTATCAAGAGGCAGCCATGAGCCGCGACCTCAACTCTTGCCCGGGATACTGGATAAATGAACACGGAGTGACTATGAGATTCATGCTTTTCACTATGTTGCTGCTGCTGCTGCCACCTTTTGCGATTCAATCCCCACCATGACCAGCAGCAACAGCAGCAGCAGCCCAAGGCTTCTGCCCGGAACAATGCCGTCGCGGTGGGTGGACCTTCAAGCGCAAACGTAGAGAATATGCCGATGCCGGTTCGTGCACCGGTGCCTGTGCCAGTGCACCCCGTAGCTCCGGCGGCGGCGGTAGCGGCAGCCGTGGCGGGGGCGGAGGCGGCGGGGGGAGGGGGTACACCGGGTACAACCGGGGCCGAGGCGAAGGCATCTCCCACTAAGGCTACTCGTTCGAAGGTGCGTGGGAAGGTGGTGGTGGTGGAGATTTTGTAGTTTAATACAGCACAGGACGCCTTTTTTAACTCAAGAAAATAAGAAAAAGGGTAATAAGAATGGCAGGTTGAGAGTTATAGAAAATAAGAAATCCGGGAGCCGTTATGCTGAAGTTAGTGAAAAACGCACCCCCTCCCAACGAAGAAACCTAACATGAGATTGGGTTTGGGTTTCTTTGAGTGGGTACCCCGTTTTAAGAGCGCCCCGTGACAAGCCAAAACAAGCGTTCTCAACTACACATGGCTCTTATCTGTAGTGGGAAATATATAGCTTTAAGTATAGGCGGGACATGCCGATTTGACCGCCCTTAAACGCCTTCACCACTGGAAAGCCTTTTGGGGGACAACTTTACTTGATGCTAGTATAGGGAGGGGTTTCATGGCTCTAAAGGGGTCAAGTCCCGAATGCTCTTATCCTGGACGCTCTTAAATCGGGGTACCCATTGTAATGTTATTACCAGTAGGTGTTCTGCACGACCAACTACTACTACTGAACTCTGTAATTCGGGTACAGGACACCCTTATTAAATAGTACCTGATAATAAGAAACAAAAATGCTGACCTTAGCCTTTTTTTTTGCAGATTTGGCAGTGTTCTGCTCTGTTAATGGTTCGAGTATAACGGCTCCCGGATTTCTTGTATTCCCGTTTTTTTTTTTTTTTTTTCTTCTTTTTTCGCACACTTTTAATTTCCAGCTTCTGGACAAGCCGTGGTCACAGGTGTCGTCCCTTCTCCCTCCCGGTTCTTGCCTTCAATTTTTATCGCGCATAGGGTTCAGCAATCCCACTGCTCGTCGATGTTTCATCGAGTGTTGCTACCTCACGCTCTCGCGCTTTCCGCAAGTCAATTTGTGCACGAGACAAAGTCCCAACGAATTTATACGAGTATGCACTCGGCGGGGCTCGAACTCACGAAACTGACCTATACCAGGCTCGAGGATAATCTGATACGCCACAGGGGCGACCGGCATATCATGGCGGTTCGCGGGTTGGGTCGCTTCTGACGGGTAGGGTCGGATCTGGGTGACCCAAATCGGACCCGTCACATATATACCATGGTATATATGTTTTTTTTTTCATCCCCTTTACTATCCTCGCACTACTCTCGCGCTTCCTCCCAGTAGTAACTCAGATCCGGGGTCACATAGCGGGCCCTCCTCCCCCCTCCCCACTACGGTACGTGCCTTCATTTTTATCGCGGGAATACTTGAGCATTTTTCTTCGCTCGTCGACTGGCGTCGAATTGTGCCTACCCACGCTGCTAGGCGCTCTCAGCAGTTGATCCTTTTTATGGACCCTCCTGACCCGACACGTGAGCTTTCGAACACTTCCTGACGCGACCGGACTCGACCCGTCCCGTGATATTTGAAACACTTTCTGACGCGACTCGCAGGTCGGGTCACATGACCCGTGAAAAGCGTTGGCAAATAACAGCCCGACCTTCTCGTTACCCTGCTTCTTATTATTAATAGGAATCTGACCAGATATGCTGCATACTCCTCTGTCGCTGTTGTATGATAGGAATGGTGGGGAAACACGTACGAGTGTGAATACAATGATTTTGTTTTCCTTGTTTTCCTGGCATTTTCAACGTTTGACTTATATTTATTGGCCGGCTGTTGCCGATGAAGCGCCTGTTATGACGATGACATGTTGCCCAACAAATGGGACAGGACGGGACATGGAATGGGATGGGATGGGTGGGGTGGGGTGGGGTGCAACGGGCGGGTACTCCGTACGTGTCCTGATGATTTAGTGTCAGGGTTCCTTTTTTATCATCTTTGTGGGGTTTTGCTCCTTTTTTCGCGCGCGAATTCCGGCTGCAAGAAAGGAACAACGCCAATAAAGAAATGTTCCGGTTCCGACATTATAACAACAATGTCTTCGGCTCCTCTATTAGCCTATTAATTGTAATGCCACCGCACCTAGCGGGAGGATCAGGGCGGGTCGACGTACGTACTTAGTCATGCTGCTGTACCCCGCCGCTGTACCACAAGCCTGTGTGCCGTTGTGTCGCTGAGTTCCGCAACCGAGGGGGCGGGACGTAGTTATGAAGATTTGTTTTCGCCATCTGGTAGGTTTTGGCAATTATTTTTTTCGCTACTTGTATCCCTTGCAAGATTCGATATGTTTGCCAATTTGAGGGCACGGTTGACAAGTTTATGGAGACAATAATTTGACGTTTCAATTGTCATTTGGGACTTATTTTGCAAGACTTGAAAAAATATAATGATAACGTTGATAAACTGCCAATTTTGGCGAAATAATCTGCCAAGTTTTGTCATTTTTTTTTTTGTTTTTTCTTCATATTTTTAACAAATTTGCCAAAGAAAGGCTGTTATTTACAAGTTTTTCCTCAATCCTTCGTTGTCAAGTTTATGGGGAAAAGCAAACAAGCACTTTCCTGTGGAAGATTGAGCGTAGGACGTAGGAAAGCCGGGATTTATGGAGGGAGCGGCATGGAATCTTAGTATACAGGAGGCGTGTTTAGTTAGGGGAAACGCATTGACAGCCAGGGGCGCCTCTGAAGGGCCTCCCTCGTCGACTTAGGAGGGCAACAAGGGTCGCCGAGACAGTGCGCTGTTCGGGTTCTGTTTACTGGCTGGACCTACTCTGTATATCAGACAATGCTCAACTATTGGACTAATAGGTGTCGCGTAGTGCGCTGCACCAGGTTTGGCGCACCGGCCTACCCCGCGAGTAGAACGGCATCGGAGAACGCGCATATTTCCGCTGACCGGATTTTGATGGTGGCGCCGAACAGGCTGCAACTTTAAAGCCGTTATTTTGGACAGATTACTTGGAACTAGTATAGATAGGGAAGGGTTTGGGGGCTCTATAGGGGTTGAAGCGGCCAATGACGATCTTCTATATTTTTTTTAGTAAAATAATACTGGTATATGATACATGCTTTGTTCTGCTTTATGCTTTATGGGGGGGGGTGGATGGATGTCTATATGTGATCGACGTTGAATCTGGTTCATGCTGCACATTTTGTTGGAAGGCGAACACAATAGGAATAATAATCAGAAAATAAGAACTATAATAATGATACTATAAATCTACATAATTATCGATGTTACCAGGTACTCCGTATATAATAACAGTAACAACAATAACAACAATGATAATGATGTTTTTGATGGTTTTGGGTGATTTCATGACTTTTGGAAGTTATTCTCAGTTTTATTTACTTTTTGTTGATTTTTTATTTAAATCAAACGGGTCAGGTATCTCGATCAATGACTTTTTGTTGTTTTCTTGGTGGACTTTTTGTTGTTGTTTGCACCTCTGGGCCGTCCACATGGCATCTCACCGACGTTCACGTGTACTCACAACAGCATGCAAGGTCTCTGCCTCGTCATTTCAACCCCAACGTGGCTCTGGGCAGTGATACAGTAGTCGTGAATGCCACGTAGACGAAATCTAATCCCGAGTTTTTATCGCCTGCGTTTGGCATGTTCGAGCCGCGTCTGTCCTCTCCACAGCACAGCAGCCAGCTCTCTCACACCACTGTGCTATGACAGCGGAGGCATCGTCTCTAATGGTTTATCAGGCATGCACCGTGAATGCCTAGGTGGATGCAAGTAGTGTATCAGGTCTAAGAGTAAACCTGTCAAATTTAATCGCTGTATTGTAACTCTCGCAGCAGTAGAGACCACCACCAAGTCTTGACCCTACCCCCGACCCGAAACGCAAGTGGTTAAACTCGAGATAGCTCCTAAATGTGCAACTTGAACGTTGATCACTTATAGCATTCCCGAAAGAAGCAAGCCACGGACGCAATAGGAAACCTCTATGCTTAAAGTCTAACTCCCTTTAGTATCTACCAGTACTTTTTACCGTTTTTTTGTGTTTTTATCGCGCAACATACCTCAATGTTACGTTATCACCCATGACAAGTGCTTGTCGTACGTCTTCTTATTTTATAAGAGTCTGACACCTTCTGTTTTCTGCTACCACCCCACCCCGCCTTCCGAATTTGGATCTTCATTCCGCCGCATATTCCAGAGACCGTCGAGCCGACAATCATTGGAGAAAAAACGGTTCAACACCACCCTTTCCAAACCTACTGGAGGTTCGAGCCTCACGGGGAAACGGTGGAATCTGTCGTGCTTCACCATGGGGAAGCCGATCGGAAAGGGGAGGTTCGGTAAGTGTCCCCTGTCCCCTGCCATTTGTTGCATTTTATTGCATTCGTGATAGTATTGTTACCTGGGTCTAGGGGTTTCCATTATATGTCGCGTTTTTCTTATCCTACATGCTGGGGGTTCGAGCCTCACGGGAAAACGGTGGCACCTGTCGTTATTCACCATGGGGAAGCCGATCGGAGAGGGGAGGTTCTGTGAGTGTCCCCTGTCCCCTGATATTTTGTTGAATTGTATTGCCCTCGCGGCTGTAATAGTACGTGGGTCTTGGGGTTTCCTTCAAAAAAACAACTACATGCCGGGGGTTCTAGCCTCACGGGAAATCGGTGGAACCTGTTGTGCTTCATTCACTATGAGGAAGACGATTGGAAACGGGAGGTTGGGTGGGTGTCCCCTTTCCCCCCTGTTGTTTAATGTCGTTTCTTATTTCGCTGTTGACTGTAATGTTACGTGGGCATTGGGAAATCCATTAATGACGCGTGTTTGCATTGAAACTTGCGCTGAACATCGTCGTATGGGATGGCAAGCCTATCGCTGATACATAAATTGCCGCACGAAAATCGGCTCTATACGTCCAAAAGAGGGCATACATCCAGCATCACGCGCGATCGGAGTATCACACACAGCTTGCAAATATGAGTTTCGGCGAAATCTTCGATCCCATATGTAGCTGTACGTGTGTGTTAATGGTTTTAACTAATTTGACAATGGTTTCCTCGGGTCGGGGTCTCACTCCCCTCGCGATTATTTGACGCGTGCTGTGAGAATTCGTAGACGAACACAAAGGTTTTTTTCTTAGACGGGGGGGGGGGGGGCTCAAATCAAAAGCCACGTGATTTTTTTTTGTTTTATAACACGCGGTTCTTTCCAACTCCCAACCGAATCCTAGTCTATTCCGAAGTGCTTTGCCGCCATGTCGGGAGTGCAGTGCTAACTTGAATGGGGTTGATACGTCTTGTGATCGCGGCGCTCCTTTTTTTTTTAAGCGCCCGGTTTACCCCTTTTTGAGCCCCAAAATCCCCCTATACTAATTCCAAGTAACTTGTCCCCAAACAGGGGTTTCCAGCTGTAAAGGCGTTAAGAACCCCCCGGAACAGGCTAGTGTCAGGGCCTGACCCATTATGTGGGCATAGTTATTGACAGAATTGGCTATAGGGGCCATTGGCAAAGCCATACGTTAACTTTTGGGTCAAGGGGTGGTAAACCAGGCAAAATTTGAGCACTAGACGTTATGCCTATATTTTTGGCTCTAAATCAAATTTAGCCCTATCGTGTTTTAAATGTCTAAAAAATAGGTCTATTTTATCGACCTAACGATCACGGCAGACCACGGTGAGATGTGGATTTTCCCAAAATATGCACTTGGGCACATTTTGGCCCAAGTGCATATTTGAAGCAAATTTCCGAGTATTTTCCAGCAAACAACAGCATTTCAGACGACAAAAGCTCGAGGCAAGGCCAATAGACACTCTGCAGCAGCAGCACAGCACAACGCCCACGCAGTAATTGCAGCGCTCAACCTAGCAAGCCGCTTGGTGTATCCCCAACCCGGGTTAATCAACCTGCGTGTACAACACCACCAGGAACGTTGGCGGTGGTCAGAGGCATTCCGCTCTTGTGGAGCGGCATGCCTCTACGAACCATTACTTGAAAAGGAGCCCTTGTTCATTTACGAGGATCGAGCGCACACACAGAACACAACACACCACAAAACAACAACAACACAGCACAACACACAGACAACCAGCACCCCAACAGCCAACCCAACTACAGCACAACTAGCCGGTGGAAAACGCCCGCGAGACTCCTCCTACCCCGGCGTTCTCTGCGGCCAGAGAGCTGGGACTCTGACATCGTTCGTCGCGCGCTCGCGCTCCTGCTCTCTCGTCCTGAGGCTTTAATTTTTCGATGACACATTTTTTTTGTTTGGTTTTTGTGCCCGACGTAGCGCATGGCCGGAGCTGCTGCAGTTTACGACCCTGTTGCCTCTTTCCCGCGAATGCCTACATTTCGAGGGTGGAAATTGAACCGGGTTGAGGGCCAGTCCTGCTGTGTTGCTGTACTGACTGCCACACTGAGGCACACCGAAGGCGGCAGACGCCCGCGAGGTATCCTACATATGAAGCGAGTATGGAGTACGAAGCACTCAATGTTTTTGCCAGGTACCAGGTATTTGTTTTGACCGTTTGTTCAAGCTCGCACAGCATGGGCAGGGGAGGGTCTTTCTCGAAGTTTCCACCCAATCATGTGCTGACTCATGAGATAAATCCTCGTCTTGCCATCCGCGTCTGGAGTAGTGCAGAAATATCATAGTCTATTTTCAAGTAGTTCGATCTTTCCTCGGCTTTTCTTTTCATGCGTACTGAAAGAGACCACTATTTCGAGTTTTAGACATGTATGTGGTGTTTTTTTTATGCGTTAGGTCAAAATATCGAATGGCCTAGCTCTTCCAGTTGGAAGTACTTAAGACCTAACCTCGATGCTTAAATATGTCTACTAAGGTGGCAAAACAAGCGAACTAACTGACTGTAGCCTACGCCACCCCTAGTTTAGGCGTTGGGTGGGTTCACAGCTGGGGGAAGATTCCTAATCGGCGTGGGGAGTCGCGAATCGCGCCTAATACGTAAACATTCCAAAATCGGTTGACTTTAGCTGAGGAGATTTGGCGTAACTTGCTGCATATTTCGCCATTGTCCGCGTTCATAGCGGACAAAAATAAGCAAAAAATGACGCCTGGCTACCAAACCTGTGGCATAATTGGGAAAAGTGGCCATAGTTTGGTGCCAAAGTTTGCTTATTGGGGCACTGGCCACCCAGAAAAAAGGCCACAGAAAAAAAACGCATAATGGGTCAGGCCCTAGCCAGTGGTAGCGCTCTAGCCGTACCGCTTTTCTTTAATCCTTTGGTTGCCTTTCCAACATTTCGCGGCCAACGCTTTTTTTTTTTCCGTTCCTATTTTTTTATTTTCTGCCTGACTCTATTGTGTGTCTCCTCGCGTCTTTCGCGTCTTTGTCATCCCGTCGCCCTTTCTATGCAACTGTTTGCTGCTGCTTTTGGCGCGGACTGTCCTCAATGTCAGCTGCCACTACAGTGCGGTACCTGATTTAATAGAGTCCATGTCAACATGAGAGCGGTCACATCGGCTTGTCGTGCATTGTGACGCCTATACTACAACCCATATCATACCCAATCTGTCATAAAATCGGAGCTGAGACAAAAGCGGCAACACTGACCTGTTTGGAGGGCCTCTTGACGCCTTTGGAGCGCCCAAAAAGTCATATACTAGTTTCAAGTAACTTGTTCCCAAAAATGAATTTCCGGTTGTATAGGCGTTACAACGGTTCCCCACAATGTGTTATGTTGGGTCGCCCGTGTCAAATGGTTGACTTGGGACGAGGTGTTGCGTGCCTCGCCTTGAGTTTTTATCACTGCCGCCCGCCGTTTTGGCCCCTGCTGCTCTATACCATTGACACTGACTGCTGCCGTTGCCCGCTACAGCGGGTGCCCCGCTTTCAGAGCGCTGAAGATAAGAGCATTCGAGATTGAACCCGCTTGGGAAGACGCGTTGTGCGACCGAGGTAGCACTTTAAGGCTGGAAAAGACTTTGTGTGGATGATGGGACGTCTTGACCCAAAATCGTCGGAAAATCGTTCGGGTTTGGCCGAAAACGGTTTGGTAGTACCTACAGTGGGGTTGTTCATCAGGTTGCGCTTTGCGCTCAGTCAAAATCATTTTGGCTGCCTCAGAGTGAATGCATAGACCTTCTCAAGTCAACCACCCTCGGAAGGCAGAAAAGGTGCCAGTGCGCCTCTACTGTATGCAGTATGTGTCGGAATTCAGACGGAAAAAAAAAGCAGGGCTTTTCACGGATCATGATCCGGGTCGTGGGTCAGATCAGGAAGTTTTCGAAAATTCGCGGGTCGAATCGGGGGGTAGGGTAAGACCTACTATTATGGGAAATTTTCGGGCGATTATTTCTAGCGATAATTTTTGTATTTCTGAGGCTCCAGAAATAGCTGCATGAGAAATAAGTGGCGTCCATTGTGGCTTCTGATTTTTGGAAAGGGGGTTTATTTTGAATTGGTACGTCTTGTTTTCCGGTTTGGCTTTAATTTTGAAAACCTGGCACGTACACTGTCGCCGGCGACGTTAGGTCACCACCTCTGCTGCTGTGCTGCTGCTGTGCTGCTGCTGTGCTGCTGCTGTGCTGCTAGTGTGGTGGTTTTGATGGTGTAGCTGCTGCTGTCGCGTTTGTGTGAGGACAAAGCCCTGTCTCGCACATAACGAGCGCGGTATGCTGTAGTAGGTGTGTTTGTGATTCTTTGCTGTGGGTGACGTGTACATTAGACAGGTATCATACCAGGTACAGAGTAGGCAGTGGTGACATGTGATACTTGGTACGAGGTAGTATCCAAAAGTCAAATAATCCCAGTCCTGAGAGGATGGAAGAGCTGTTATTTCTGGACTCAGAAATCACCAAATCCGCTGATTTCTGGCCTCGATTATTTTTGCACCCAGAAATAACGATGATTTCTCGTCCCACAATGTATGGTTTTTATTTTTGGCGTCGGAGATCCCTGTTGAAGAGAGAAATTATCGCTCAAAATATTTTCCATAGTAGTAGGTCTAAGGAGGTGTTCGAAATCTCACGGGTCGGGTAGGGTTGGGTTTCCAAAATCTCACGGGTCGGGTCGGGTCGGGTCCGATCGGGTCATCCTGATCCCATCCGACCCACGAGAAATGATCCGAGTCTTGGAGAGCCCTGAAATAGAAAGCGTTGGAATTTATTGAGGATTGCAGCATTGACAAGAAGCAAGAAGCAAGCGGGCTGCAGGGGTAGGGATTGGGTAGTTGGAACACGCATACCAAAGTATTTGCCAAGGACTTGTTCGACGCACACGCGCGGCATGGTCCTCGTCATCCTGCTGCACCCTCACTCACAGTAAGCGGGAGGTCAGGCCTTACGCCTCGATAGTTGCTGGTGTGCTTGCCGTCCGACCTTGTGCAGGCAGCACGAGCTTCAAAAGTGATTGATGAGTCGTGACATTTCCGAAGAAGAAAGCCGCGGAAACAAAAGGAAACCTATTGCATGCCCAAAGTCTATAACTCTCTCTCCCCTTTTTACCCCTTTACTCGTAGTCTAACACTCCCTTCCCGTTTAACGAATCCCGTTAGGGTCCCGAAACCCGTCCCTATGCTAATTCTGAGTTATTTGTCGCCAACAACGGGTTTCCAGTCTTGAAGGCGTTACCCTGTCTACAGTAGTACTCCATTAGATGTCCTTGCTTCCTCCTTATTAATACGTGCCCTTCATAGTATTTTCTTGAATCCTAGGCCGAGTCATCCCTCGATAGGGGTTGTGCGCAAATTGACTTGCGGAAAGCGCGAGAGCGTGAGTTAGCAACACTCGATGAAAAATCGACGAGCAGTGGTATTATTATTGCTGAACCCTCTGCGCGATAAAAACTGAAGGCAAGAACCGGGGGGGAGGAGAAACGACACCTGAGACCACGGCTTGTCCAGAAGCTGGAAAGTAGAAATGTGTTTAAAAAAACAAACAAAAAATGTACTTTTTGGGCCAAACGTTGAGTATCTCAAGCGCGGAACTGCTGTAAGTATCGGTTAGTATTGGGGCGACGCGTCTTTTATCTTTGTATTATATAATATGATATGATGCAACATAGACGCCAAGAGACAGCGTTTGCACCCTTTTAGCCTTGACCAACAGATTTGAAGGCGAAAACCCGAGGACAAGAAAAAAAAAAAATCCCCGTTTATGGGAACTCCCTACGATATTGTTTGAAACACATGGAGAAAAGGGTTTCCACACACATATGGAAGCTTTCTCTACCAGGGGGATAGGGAAGTTCCGTCTAGACGGATGGAAACGCATTGACTGACGACCTTGACTGACTGACTGACTGACTGCTTGACGCTTGCCCGTCTCCGTACTATTTTTGCCACGCAGGGAACGTGTACCTTGCCAGGGAAAAGGCGTCGATGAAGGTGCTAGCCCTGAAGATCATGCTCAAGAAGGATCTTGAGGCGAGTTAGGATTTTTGCACAATAAAGGTCCCTCAAAAGTGCCAGTTTCCCTATATAGTGCCGGTTTCCCGCTATAGTGCCGGTTGCCCGATATAGTGCACGTTAAATCGCTTGGCACATGTAGGAACAGCCAGTAGTGGCAGTATGCGGAGTAGTGTCGGTTGCCGCTATAATGCTGTATTTCCCTCTATAGTGCACATACATACCGACCTTATAGCGGGACCCGTACTTGTAAACTGTTCAGGTGCACAATATGTCATGCGTTCGTTGTAGTTTTGTTGGGAATTTTCAAGATACAATGTAATTGAAGACCTTATTTGTCCGCGTCGGAGAGAGACCCCAGGGCTGTAGCTGATGTCTACGAGGTCGATGCCCCTCCCCTGCTGCCGCTTTTTGTATTGTCGTGTTTATCACGTGTAGCACAGTAATACGCAATTCGATACTAGTCGACGAAGGAAGAAGGGGTTGAAGTCCTCTCGCGAAAAAGTAGAAGGCGCGTACCGTAGTGGAGAGGAGGGAGAAGAGCCTGCTTGTTGACCCTACTGGATCTGTGTTACGTTTAGGGAGAAGGAGCAAAACAAGGCGAAGATAATAGATGGGATGAGCCAAGAAAAAAAAAACAGCGGTGTTTTATATGCACGTCCTGGGATGTTTTTCTGACCTGATTTTCGATGCCCCTTCTGCTGCTTACTACTGTGTTATCGTGTTATCGTGTTTCTACCCCGTGTACTACTGTCGAGTCATCCCGCCCTGGGGCTGGGTGCAGCATATTCTGAGAATTTTCTGAGCTCCTAACATGAGGAGCTAGCTTATTATCAACATCACCCGAAACATGACTTCGAAGGCGTTCGTTCGCGCCAAACCCTGCCAATTATTATTTACGCTGGTGCTGAAAGAAATGTGATCGTACCATCATGTTACTACCCGATAGCTTCACGCTTGAGGGGTTGAGTCGGTGAGAAACATGTCGAGAAACCTTTCGCCCAAAAGCTGCGACACCAACCGTGGGATGGCGCACTATGTCCTGAATTATCAGAATCGTTCGTTTACAAATATCGATACTAAGTGGTTCTTATATTTATGGACATATTTGTACTGGTATGGCGCAAGATAATGACACCCCGAGTTATTAGAATTGTTCGTTTACCAATATCCGTACTAAATGGTTTTTATATTTCCGGACAGATTTGTACGGCGCAAGATAATGACACCCCGAGTTATTAGAATCGTTCGTTTACAAATATCCGTACTATCTGGTTATTATATTTCCGGACAGATTTGTACGGCGCAAGATAATGACACCCGGAATTATTAGAATCGTTCGTATACAAATATCCGTATCAAGTGATTCTTATATTTCCGGAAAGATTTGTACGGCGCAAGATGAAGACACCCGGAATTTTTAGAATCGTTCGTATACAAGTATCGGTACTAAGTGGTTATTATGTTTCGGGACAGATGTGTATGGAGCAAGATAAAGATGCCCCGAATTACTAGAATCGTTCGTATACAAGTATCGGTACTAAGTGGTTCTTATGTTTCCGGACAGATGTGTATGGAGCAAGATAAAAATGCCCCGAATTATTAGAATCGTTTGTATACAAATATCGGTACTAAGTGGTTCTTACATTTTCGGGCATATTTGTACGGCGCAAGATGAAGACACCCGAAATTATTAGAACCGTTCGTATACAAATATATGTACTAACTGGTTCTTACATTCACGGACAGATTTGTACGGCGCAAGGTAAAGACACCCCCTGCCGGATACGTTAACCTGCCTGTTGATTTTGGTCCAACTGTTTTTCTGTAAACGCTACTTCGATACCACTAACCATACGAAGCACTAATGTGCCATTTTTTCTAGCCTGTGACTGTTGTTTGCCCGCTGTCCCCCTGTCCCTCCATTGACCGTTCGGGTTTTGTCAGGCTGCAGGCGTGTACCACCAGGTGAAATCTGAGATCGACATCCACGTAAACTACGGCTCCGGCTGCCCGAACATCGTCCGCTGCTATGGTTACTTTTACGACGAAAAGAGGTGAGAGGAGTCACGCCAAGGGGTTGTCCAGCCCCCCTTTTCGTCCGCCTCGAGCAACGCTATGGTTTCCTCTTCCCCCTTGTATGCGTTGAATACAGAGGAATGGCATGAAAGAGTCGCCCCCCCCCCCCCCTTTCCCTATCAAAAACGCCGAAGCACCCCCTGTATGTGGTCTTCGATAAATACGGGCGGTTCCGAGCTAAAGCCGGATCTTTTTCACGAGATTTTCAGAACGCGGCAACCACGAGGATTTGAGCTCTGAAAAATCGCACAAACTTCCGCTAGGTTATGGGGATTACGAAAATATACTTCTTATTTTATTTGGCCGTCGTGATGGTAAGTTACTCGCGAATAATTGGCTAAAATTGAGGTAAAATAGCATCCGCGGGCCCCCCAAGAAAATTTCAAACGCCTCCGAATCTTATAAAATTTTCAGGTTGTGGTAATTTTGGGGTGTAGATCACGAATCCGTCGTTAGATTTTTGATCGGGATCGATTTGACCTTGATACAGCTGCGCACAGATACGTGCAAAAAGAGGGCATAACCTGGGATTTACTAGGGATTAGACTGAAAAACTCCCACCCGTGGAAAACGATCCACACGTTGATTAGAGCTCTGTAAAACTTCGATTGAGGTGATTTTAGGGTGGGGAACACGAAGATATCAGTGGATTGTCCTAGTTATGCTTTTGGGATCGACTTACGGCTGCCCAAAAGCTGACCATAGTTGAGCAATTTCAAATTTCCTGGGATTTTTTATTCTCGGTTCCGGGCTCGAGTTTTTGTCTGAACAACTTTCTGAGTGGCTCTACCCCCCCTAATTCGACCAAGCGGAAGCGATTGCCGCCATGTCGGAGAAAAAAAAAGTTCGGCAATGCGGAGAAAAAAAAAGTTTGACCCGAAGGGGAACTTTTTTTTTTTGGGACATTTTTTTAGACGCCGTTTTTGGCCGTTTGAAAGCGAACCACGAAGTCATTTTTTTTTTTTTTCTTGATTCCAAGCCCGGAAGAGCAATCCGGCTTTAGCTCGGAACCCGCCTACGGCTCTGGCGAGTGATGCCAAAGAGGTTTCGCCTCCTCAATCCCCCCCTCCCCCGAAAATCGCAAGGGTTTCCATCCCCCCCTTGCTTCTTGGATGAACATAGCTTTGAGCAGCGATGCCAAGGATTCGTCGTCGTCGTTCTCCCTCCCTGGAAAACGCTAAGACTGTCTTTCTTCTCCTTCCCCTTTTATGATATTTGAAAAAACAAGATATACGTAGCTCTGCCGTACATTGGTTGCTGCTTTTGTTGTTGCCGGTGGTGATGTTGCTGTTCATGTTGCTGTTGTTCTTTTATGTTTTCTGCTGTTTTTCATCTCTTGGCATAAGTTCGTTTGATCATCATGGAGCACGCATCCACAACAATACAGTGGATAAAACGTGCTTCTGTCCGGGAACCTGGCTTCAGCATCCCCTATCTCGTTGGTGTTGTTTTCGTTTTTTTTTCGTGTTTTTGTGTTTTTGTTTGTTGTCTCCGTGACAGAATTTTCATCGCGATAGAGTGTGTACGCTTGCGAAAAGGAACCTGACGTTTTTATACAATTTCCTGGGGGGGGGTTGTCTCGTGCCAGAATTTCCATCGTAATGAAGGAAACCTCGCCAAACGGCACCACTTTTAATTTTGAACAATAGGAACTTGGCTTTTTCTCATGCCCCGTTGTTATATATTTTGTCGTGTTCTGTTTGCCCCTTGGCATGGTTTTCACCGTGATAAAAAATAAACGTGGCTCTTCGTGTATTGCTTTTTTCTCGGCACGATTAAGAACTTTCATTGCGATGGAGTACATACTCCCCGAAATGGAACCTGGCTTTCTCAGTCACGTTGTTGTTCATGTTTTCTTAGTTTTTTTCTTTTTTCCCCGTTTTTTCCCTTTTCTTTTTTTTTTCATATTTTTCCGTTTTCTCCCCATTTTTTCCTTTTTTTTCCCATTTTTTTTCTGTTTGTTCCGTGATAGAATTTTCATCGTGATGGAATACGCTCGCAAGGGCGAGCTGTACCGCACGATGAAGAACCAGCCGGGCGGACGCTTTTCCGAGGCAGTCGCGGCGCGGTACATCCTGCAACTGGTGCGAGCCTTGCAGTACCTTCACGCCCTCAACGTGATCCACCGCGACATCAAGCCCGAGAATTTGCTCCTGGACAAAGCAGGTGCGCTGGCGGAGTTGATCGTGTAATGCGTGTTTTGAGTTCTGTGCACCTGGTACAGGGTGTTTTTTTGTTGCTGGTAGTTCACCACTCAGTAGCCCCTAAAACCCCTCCCCATACTAATTCCAAGTCAATTACCCCAAAACAGGTTTTCGATTGTAAAGGCGTTAAAGGAGCGGATATAGCATCAGCCGCCGACGTAGAATCGTTGTTGGTATGATAGCAGTATCAGTTTTCGCGGACTTTTTTTCAGCCGATCGCCCGCAAAACAACGCCATCTAATACCCGCACGTATTAGCAACTCCTTGGGGAATGTGTGTTCCGTGCACCTGGTAAGAAGCGTTTTGTTGCTGCTGATGAAAGAAGACTAGATAGCATCAGCCGCCGTCATAGAGTCATTACTGGTATAGTAACAGTATCAGTTTTCGTGGAAGTTGTTTTCAGCCTATTACCCGCGAGAAAACGCCACCAAATACCCATACACAATAGCAACTCCTCGGGAATTCGCAGGCTGTACACCTGGTAAGATGTTGTGTTGCTGGTAATGAAAGACGCATTATTATATAGCATCAGCCGCCGACACAGACTTATTATTGGTATAATACCAGTATCGCTTTTCGTGGAAGTTTTCTCAGCCGACCGTCCGCAACAAAAACGCCAATAAATACCCATACGTAATAGCAACTCCTTGGGAATTGACCCCTCTGGGACCATGTATATCGCAAAAAAAAAAAAAGCCGAGAACCACGTTATCATGCATCTTGCGAAACCGTGCAGCAGCGCGATTATATCACCGTGTTGGGCTCGGGCCGTGCATCTTCTTCCGTCCCACCTGAGACACACCCCACCAGAGTACCCCCCCCCCCCCCAACCAGGTCTAGGTCAGGATCTCGAAAAAAACGTTCTGACTTTGCAAATTTTTGTTTACGTGAGTCATCATCCCTCATAAACGGGTACAATGTGCTTTTTGGCGAATGGCGGATGGATGACTCGTGGAGTGTGTTTTTGGTCCGATTCCAGATTTTTTTATCTATTTTTTTTTTTTTCATCCTCCAGCGGATGGGGAAAAATAAAGCTTTAATTCACCACACTTTCACGTATTTTCATACGCGTCGTGTGTCGATTTAACTCAGTTGCTTTCGCAGCCCAACGCTAGCTTCCAGACGGTACCTTTTTTGGGCTCAGAACGAATCGGATGGATGTACCCGTTCTTTGTTGGTTAGTGTCATTGTTTTTTTTTCTTCTGAATCTGGCTTTGTGCCTGCGCTTGCTTGCTCCTTTTTGTGGGTGTGGGTCTCGTTCGTCCAACACATGCACAGGCAACCTGAGGCTCTGTGACTTCGGCTGGTCCATTGAGGTAGCGGATTATGACACGCGACAGACCATCTGCGGCACACAGGTTGGTTTCGGTTTTGGTTGGGTTCGATTCTGTGAAAATATTTCAAGGACGTCAGCCGTGAGTTCGACGAATTACGGGTCAATACTCATCTTTGCAAGCTGCGTTGTTGGTACTTGTAATACACTATGTGGGTGAGTTTTTCGATTTGTTCTTTTTTGTTCTTGTTTGTTTTTCGGTCCGGTTGTGTATAAGTACATTCGGTTCGGTCCGCGTCTGTTGGAATCATGTCGCGTCGGTCCAAATCGGTTCCGTTCGGTTTGGTTCGGTGTTCCGTATGGGACGGCGTATGCCCACGCCCTCGGTGATAACTATGTTTTGCTCTGAAACACTTATCACCCGGTTATATATGTATATATATACCTTCTCGAGGGGTGTGATATGCAACTTCCCGGGTGATGTCAACCATCGTATACGATTCGGTAAGGTATGGGAAGGGAAGGGAAGTTAAGGTAAACTAAGGTTCGACTACGTCAGGTAAGGTAAGGTATGGTTTGGTGTGCTTTGGTCGCGTGCCTAGGACGGTACGTTCAGACGTCCGCCGCATGAGGGCTGACTGCCGAGCTCGAGGATAAGAGCACACACGGGTCCCTTCGGCCATCCTGTCGGTGGAGAGCTATGGCAGCACCAACGCTGTTTATAGGAGTGAAATTTGTCTGGAGACGCGTGCTACGATCGAGGTTCACCGCTTTTTTCTATCACTGCCTCTCAATTTGGGAGATTAAGACTCCTCTTAGGGCAAAAACTGTTTTGGAGAAAAAAACAAACTGCTACCGGATGAAAAAAAACATGATGGCCCAGGTAGACGACGAGAATCATGCCAAAAATAAGGGGGGCGTATTTTCCGACGGTTTTGGGTTATGAGCCCCGTCATTCAGAAAAGTTTTTCGCCAAAAAAAGGTATAGACTTCATTTATCGTAGCACGCGTCTGGACTTGACGGCTGACGCGTGCTACAGTAGTACAGAGGTACCAGGTCGCATTTTTTGGCTGAAACGTTTTCAGAAATGCCGGAGACTCCTTAGCCAACTAGTAAAATCGCCCGGAGTTCGTGTTTTGTTGTTGTTGTTGCTGTTGCTCTAGTGTGCTTTGAATTCATAGCCCATGGGATTGTCCATCGGGCACTGTAACACTACTCCGCCATTTTTTTTTGGGGGGGGGGGGCAGAGAGCTCTTTAAGCAAGGATATTAAAAAAATAACAAAATGGTGAACTTGTATCGTAGTATGCGTCGGCTGTCATAGTAAGCCAACCAACTGACGTCAGTGTGTATTGATGTTTTACCCGCTGCGAGCCAGAAACCTGTCGTGACCTGTCCCGCCCTGTCCTGGCCTGTGCTGTCCTGTCCTGTCCTGTCCTGTCCTATCCTGTCCTGTCTTATCCTGTCCTGTCCTGTCCTGTCGTGGTTCAATAGGATTATCTAGCTCCCGAGATGCTGATGGAACGACCTTACACTACGTCGGTCGATCTGTGGGCAGCGGGGGTGGTGACGTACGAGTTTTTGCTGGGACACTCGCCCTTCCGCAGGTACGGGTTGCTGCTGCTGCTGCTGCTGTTGCTGCTGCTTGTCCTAGGTTTTGTTTTTTTGGTGGCGGTTTCGTTGCTGTGGGTGGTGCTGGTGGAGGCAGTGCTAGTACTGTGGTGGTGGTCGTGTTGTGGGTGGTGATGGCGGTGGCCGTCGTTTTGTGGGTGGTTATGACATTTGTGGCGTTGTCGATGGTGATGGTGGTTGCGGGGTTTGTGCTGGTGCTGGTGCTAACGGGGCTGGCGGCGCTCCAGCTGACCGAGAAGGGGGGTCCAATGCCTCTGCTGGAAGGAGAGGGGGGGGGTGGGGGGCGACTCGGTTTTCTGGAGCCTCTAATGGTGGTGGCAGTGTTGGTGTTCGTGTTGTTGTGCGTTTGTTTTTGGCGGGGCGATTTTGCAGTTGTTGCTGCTGCTGGCGGTGGTGGTAGTGGTGGTGTTCGTGTTGGTGTTCGTGTTGGTGTTGCATTTTATTTAGTTTTTGGTGGCGATGGTGTAGGTTGTAGCTGTTGCTGGTGGCGGTAATGGTGGCGTTTTTGCTGGTGGTGGTGCTGCCGCCGCCGCTTATTCACGACGGTCGCCGCACTGCCTGTTTGAATGAATATGACAGCGCACGTGAGAATAATCGAGGGTGGGCGCTCCCGCGCCGTACCAAGCCATATTTAATACCATGTATACATCTACCAATATCATGCTTCAGATAATGACAATTCAAGTTTTCGTACAATACCATGTTTCATGCCATACGTCATACGTACCATATATAAGGTACCATACATCATGGAAGGAGGCTTCGCCGGGGCGGTAATAATTCCAACGAGCAAGCTTAGTGTTCCGCCAACAAATCTATTTTTCCTTGTGTAAATGATCTGTACCATATACTTTGAAAACTAGGACGACAGGGGGAACATTTACCCTGCTATAACAATCTTAGTATGCTCACGAAAATCGAGCTCTCTCTGAGATCGACTGACATTCTGCTTGGTCATTATTATACCATACCATACTTGACCGTTTCGTGGGAAAATTTGTGCTGCGTATATCATACCAGTACAGGGTCGAACCATACTGACAGCACGTCGTGCCTGCCTGCCTGCCTGCCTGCCTGTGTTACGCCATTTTTTCTGATGTGCGATTTTTTTCACGATCCTGATGTGCAGCGAGTCGGGGGGTGCCGACACCCTGTCGCGTATCGAGCGCGGCACTTACGCCTTTCCGGAAGAGCCCAAGATTTCGGCTGAAGCGCAAGACTTCGTAGGCAGGGTGAGTCAGAGACATGCCAGACTCGTGGAACCGGCCTTTACCGCAATTCTAAACTATCAGGTAGGATAAAGTGTGAAAATCGGGAAAGTTGGTTTGGCCCGCGTGGGTTTCCAGTATTATGAGCAGGAAAAAAGCAACAACTGCCCAAAAACGCTACTTTATACCCTAACCCTAACCCTACCCATAGAACTTTCTCCGGAAAATTCCGATTTTTTTTGTTTTGGTTGAAAATTTGGTCGACCACAATAAAACTCATATACATCTATGTAACAAAATATTCCCCGATTTCCATACTTTATCCTAGATAATAGCCCAGACGTTTCGTAAAGGCACGTGCTACGATAGAGGTGCACCATTTCTTTTTTCTGATGCCCCTCTTCGCTTGACTGGCTCTGTATCTCTCATACCCCAAAACACGTTTTACCTTGTAGGGGGAAAACTGAAAATGCCATTGTGAGGAATAAACCCATCTGGTCGGTCTAGGTGTACAAAACATTCAGATTGCAAAAAAAAAATGGCATCCCCGACGAAATTTTGGTCAACCCCTTTTCAACTGGAAACCCGTTTTTTGGGGACAAAATCGCTTGGATTTAGTATAGGGAGGGGTTTGGGGGCTCTAAAGGGGTTAAGGAGCCCCGCTATTCAGGGGAAAAAATATTAATAGCCGAAAACAATGCTACCTCTGTCGTAGTAGGCGTGATCAGACGTACGGTATGCATCTCCCAAATCTGGGCGTAGGGAATATTCCCCCAAGGGTGGTCGGGTCAGCAGCGCCCCTTGTCTTTCGATCCCCCCCCCGTCCCCCATCGTGACTTCGACGCCTCCCCCACCCCCGTTTCCCCGGTCTCCCTGATCCTCCGTTTCGTATAGTCATGCTGTAGTGTGGTGCCCTCGTCAAGGGTGGCATGCGATGTTTCGCTTTGGTGGAATGTGGTACGTGGCGTTGAGATGGGCCAACTAGTAACGGAGACACTGACGTCTTAACTTGATCCACCTTTCTCCGTTCTTTCCCCCCTCCCCTGCCCCCCTCCCTCCTCACTTCCTCTCTCCCTCTTTCCCCCTCCCCCTCCTTCCTTTCTCACCCCCTACAACTCCCTCCCCCGTCCTCCGAATCCCGGTTCCAATCCCAATCTTCCGCCACTGTTTTGTTTGTGTGTTTGTTTGTTTGGTGTTGTGATATGAAGCTTCTGAAAGTGGAGCCTTCGGAGCGCATGACGCTCGCGGAGGCCGTGGAACACCCTTGGCTCAAGCACGCGCCCCCGGTCACATTGCCGACGCCTGTTGCTTCTGCTGCTGCTCCTGCGGCAACGGTGGCTGGACCGGATGCTGCTGCCGCCCCACAGGGGGTGAAGAAGTAAAAGCTAATGTTAGGTGATGTCGTCGGATGTTAGCATGTGCGGTGTAGCCGTGATTTCGCGTTAGCGCGGTACCCTCGCGTGTACGGTACGGTTGTGGTCCGTGATAGTGCGGTACTACCTTCGGTTGTACGGTGCGGTTGTGGTCCCGTGTTAGTGCGGTACCCTCGGATGTACTGTACGGTACCGTCGGGTGTACGGTACGGATATAGTCCCGCGTTAGTGCGGTGTTACACTCGGGTATGCGGTACGGATATGGTCCCGCGTTAGTGCGGTGTTACACTTGGACGTGCGGTACGTTTGTGATCCTCTGTTAGTGCGGTACCCGCGGATGTACGGTACGGTTGTGGTCCCGTGTTAGTGCGGTAACCTTGGATGTACGGTACGATCGTGGTCCCGCGTAAGTGCGGTCGGTGCCCTCGGATGTACATCGTACAGTGCTGTTGCGATGCCTCGTTAGTTCGGCACAGAGGGGTAAAAGAGTGAACCAAGCATTGTCGGATGGGTGGTACTGTCGTATTTTCCGCGTCAGTGCGGTACTTTCGGCGTACGCTACGGTCCTGGTCCCGCGCTGGTGCGGTATTCTCGGATGTGTCTGGTACAAGTGCCGTCGTGGTGGTGCCATCGGATTTTTTACCGGGTGCAGTTGTGGTCCCGTGTTGGTGCTGTACCTTTGGGTGTAGAGTGCGGTCGATGCCCTCCGTTAGTGCCGTACCTTAAAATGTACTATACGATACACTTTCAGAGTCGGCAGTACGAAGCTGCTCGCGTTTACGGGGTAGGCTGCGCGTCAGATATGCGTTGCTATAATCAGGGCTTTTCCGCGGGTCATGACCCGGCCCACGGATCGGGTCAGAATGTTTCTAAAAAACTCACGGGTCGAGTCGGGTCGGGTTAGGTGGTGTTCGAGATCTCACGGGTCGGGTCGGGTCGGGTCGAGTCGAGTCAGGACGTTTTCCAGTATCACGGGTCGGGCCAGATCACTCTGACACATTCCGACCGGCGAGCAATGACCCAAGTCGTGATAAGCCGTGGATATAGTGGGCTGCACCCCACGTGGGCAGGCAGCATGGTGATGCGTGTACTACTATAATAACCGCTTGATTTTGAGATATTTGTCGACTTTTTGGGGGTCGCCAGAAAATAATCAAGTAGGAAAAATGGTCAGCAGCTCTCGGGGGGCGGGGGGTAGTCAAGAGCAACAGCCATGTAGGCAGGCGGGGTGAGGAGGGGGGGGGGGGGGGGATGAGTGCTATTGAGCTTTCAGGCGGGGTCCGGTATAGCGGCGAAAATAGTGAAGAGTGCGTTTTGGGGCGAGGGTAAGGTAGCGATGTCATTCGTTTTGGAGACCCAGGAACATTAAAAATGATTGACACCTTAGGGTAGGGTAAGGTTGTGTGAGCTAAGTCCTTTCGGAACTCAAGTACCAAGCGACCACAGCAATAACGAGATATCGTAGATCGGCATTTTCAGCTGTTTTTATAGGGTGAGCGTGAAACGCGATGTCTCCGTCTTTTCGGCTGTCTATATGGGGTGTGCGTGCATCAGTAGGACTGTACGAGTAGTGTTTTGCGGCACGCATGTAGCACATGGTACAGCGTACAACAAACACCCCTCGCGATTATGAGTTCGGATTGATGCTGAAACAAGGGAACCCCAGCAACCCGGCTGGTTCGTGTGGCGGGATGCTGGAATCGTCTTTTTATCTATTTTCGTCAGTTTTTACGTCTATTCTGTACCTGCTACGCAGTTAATTGGTGTGTCCCAGAAGCGCTTGTAGTATAGGCTTTCAGTAGCTTCCATGTGCATGCTTGTTGGGGGAGGGGAGGCAAGAAGGGTAAGGGATATTGTCGGTTTTCATTAGTTCCGAGGTGCATGTGTCAGGGGGATGGGGGAGATTTGTATGCTCAAGGGGAGTGTTTGGGAGGAGGGTTGAGGGTGCAGCGTGGCTCCGAAGTTTGAGCTGTTTACCACTACTGTTGACGTGGCAGCCACGGAGCTAGCATGACGGGGCGGCGAGGGGGGGCTGCTGCTGCTGCTGTTGCTGCTGCTGCGTTAGTTGTAGTTACTCATAGGGGGGTGGGACGCCGTACGTTGTCTCTGGTTTGTTTTTTTGGTCTGACTGGCCTGTCATAGTTGCATGTTCAGAGCGGCGGCAAGAACTCTGGCTTTTTCCATGTCGCGATTTTCTGTTCGTGTGCGATGAGGCAGAACAGCCAAAGAGCAGAGGAAGGCGAAGCAGGACTACAAAGGGGTTGTTGTTGGTGTTGTTGTGTTGTCGTTGTTTGGAGTCCATTTCATGCAGAGGCGGGAGTTTTTCCAAGCCCGCAAGCTGTTTGCCCAGGCCAGACCGGGCCAAGCGAGTCCAGTTCTTCCGCGGTGTGCTTTGAAGATCGCGTGATCGAGATGTATTGTTGTCCTGTTGCCTTGCCTTGCACGTGGACCTCCGCAAGCTACAGCTTCTAAATGTTGCATACCTTCTATTTGTAGATAGGCGTTTGTAATGGTGGCGGGCGCAGGTGGATGGGCACGGAACGCGGTGTGGGGAGATGGGAGGGCGGGGGAGCAGTAGATGACCGTCTGTGTTTTGGCAGCATTAAGACCCTTGTCTTGCTCTTTTTGGCCTCCGGGTTATATTTGAAGAGGAAGGATAAGGATTAATTCACATTGCTCGTTCGTCGCGGTTGATTTTTTTTTGTGTATGATTCATCAGAAGTAGGCGACAGGAGAAGCACTCTCTTTTTTCTTTCTTTCTTGCTTCGGGTGTGGCTTTGTCTCGAGCCCCCCCTGTTTCTCCCGCCTTGTTCCAACCCCACTGTATTGGAAAGAAGTCGCTCGCCTTTTCCTGTTTGGTTTTGGGGAAAGTAGGTGGTGTGGCAGAGGATGTTGCTTTTTAGCATCCTGATTGGCTTTTATTAATAGTACACTTCATTTTTTTTTGTCGCTTCGGTTTGGAAGCAGCAGAATGGCGTGGGAGATTCTCCGGTGAACCCATCTGTGTCTGTCCTCTCTCTCCGACGTAAATCAAGCACGTTTACATGCGCCTGTTGAGTTGATCTTCTGTCCATCTCGCCGCTCAAATGACGGTTTTCCTCTTTTTCGAACAACTAATGTCTGGTATTCAAGCAACGTGTCTGGCGTCCATCTCGCCCGGTGTGTCTTTCTTTCTGTTCCGAGAAATGAAAAATTCCTGGGATTTTCACGAGTCGTGGCCCAACCCACGGGTCGGGTCATTTGGTTTTCAAAATGTCGCGGGTCAAGTCTGATCGGGTCAGGGGGTATTCGCAATCTCCCGGGTCGGGTCGGGTCGGATGAGGAGATGTTCGAAGTCTCACGGGTTGTATCGGGCGGGGTCACCTTGACCCAGCCCGACCCGTGAGCAGTGACATGATCCGTGAAACTCTCTGAAAAATTCAACCAGTGTCCCCGGAATTCAACCGACAGGCGGGGAGATCGGCATGGATTTCCTACATAGCGATTGCCATACCCGTACCAGGTACATGTATGGGCAGAAGATGGTAGGTACGTAGACGGTGAAAATTCGACATTTTGGGAAATCTTGCTTTTTTTTGCTTAGTCATTGTTATGTTTTTTGTGATGAAAACTGCTACCAGGGTAGTTACCCTTTATACGTATTCATAGGGGAGGGGTGGTTCTCCAAGTTACGTTTTCCATTGCTTAGTACACGTTTCGTGTTGTGCGCCTCAAGAGAAAGGGGAGGGTGGCTGAATGCTGGATAGGTAAGTTTGTGTATGCTTGTGCTTGTTGCGCGTGCTTGTTATTTTGGTCTACAGGTTTTTCAGGTCATCAGGTAGAGCCATGAGCTATTCATACCCGTGGGCCGTGAGAGGCACTAGGCTATGAGCTAGGCGAATGCGCTATTGAGCTAGACCACGGGCTATGCCACAGGCCACGAGCAAGGCCGCCATTAATCGCTAGACCATTGGTTCAGACACGACTTGGGACATGGGCTAGGCCACGAGCCAAGCCATGGACTTGAATCATTGGCTGGGACACGAGCCAAGTCATACGCTGGTACGCTAGCCAGGACTTGAGCTTGCTTCTATAGTCGGTCGTTGTTGGTGCAGGCCACCCTTGTGAGAAGAAAAGGATAGTGCCCATAGCAACGTAGTCGTTCATGTTGGGAGGGGGGCGGGTGGGGTGGGAGAGGGTGCTCGACTAGCGAGGGGCGTGTCTTTTTTTTCGGGGGGGGGAGGGGGGGGGGCAAGATGAAGGGCAGAATGTTTAGGAACACGAGTCGCGGGAATTTGACGGTGGTCGTGGTAATCATGATGATGCTTCTGATGGTTTATGATGGTGACGATTATCATTGGGATGGCGGTCGTGACGAGATGATGACAATGATTATACTGCTGCTGGCGATGGTTTATGGCGGTGATTTTGGCGAAGATGATGATGACGATTGATGGCGATGATTAAGATGACCATGTCGATGCTTCCGCTGGTGTTTTTAGTGTCGATGGTGATGGTACTGTATATCGCGCAAGGTGACACGCCCCTTCACACGAATTCCCAAGCTGGTTTTCTAGGCAACCGGGTGAGGGCAAACGCGGATCGACGCGCCTATCTGGACCTATCTCGACGAGACCTTTTCGAAGCGACCGTTTTCGCTCTGAGTGTATCCCCTTGTTGTGTAGAAGATGAGCTCAATTGTTCATGCCGGGGGGCGTGTTAGCATGCGTGTTGTACGGTACTGAGAGTGGTGGCCATGCCGAGGACGACGATGGTGGTAGTAGTGGTGGGACGCGTGCTACGAGAGAGGTGCATCGCTTTTTTTTCTGAGGTTCCTCAATTTGGGAACTCAAGACCTCTTTAAGGCAAAAACTGATTTTGTAGACAACTCAAAATTGCTACCGGACGAACAATCCCATGGCCTTGGTGCACAACGAAAATCGCGCAAAGAGACATGGCCTAGGTCTGACGATTTTGGGTTAAGGAGCCCCGTCATTAAGAAACAATTTCACACGAAACCTGGTATACCTTTATCGTAGCACGCGTCACAAATGGTATTGATGGGGGCGGGGGGTTGCCTGCGTTCATCACGTTTTGGAACCGTTTTAGGCTAACATTTTCCACCGCTCACCGCAAACCAGGACCCATTGTAATTGCTCCCAAACGTGACTAACTGGAGGATGTTTGCCCACTGTGCCTGTTGGCAAATTGATAACAAATTGATCAGCCCACAGTAAGCCTTACCTACCTAATGATAAATGGTCGGAAAGGGGGCATATCCCCCCGCCTTTTCAGCCACTCGCGGGGTAGGGAAAACAGATCAGGTCCGGCGGGCGTGACCGAGCCAGCCCCAACATGCCTCAACTTAATTTTGACGCGCTGGCAAGCCACCTAAATTCCATGCCGCGCACGCCACCCTTTTGGGGGGGGGCACGTGGTGGGGGCTGACGGAACTATGGCGCATAAAGGGGCCAAAGGGCCCCCCCTCTTAGCCGCAACTTGAGGGCAGCCCCCCGCAAGTACA
The DNA here is from genome assembly GCA_012845835.1 of Undaria pinnatifida. NCBI lineage: Eukaryota > Phaeophyceae > Laminariales > Alariaceae > Undaria > Undaria pinnatifida. The sequence continues at coordinate 5,643,659 of JABAKD010000015.1, read as the reverse complement.
GCAAGCCGTGTATTCGTATTAGCCCATTTTTCCCATGAGTCCATCATTTCCCCCCATCTGGCCGCAAACATCCCCATTTTGACAACGTTTGAGTCGGTCCCGTCGTCACCGTTCAGCAGCCCGAACAGGTCGATCATCGAGTAGTCTTGATTGGAAGTCATACTCCGCAAAACCCACGGCACGACAAACATCAACACAGTGTTTTGAGCGTGGACACTGTACTCGATGAAGCAGCTTATAGCGGAAGCTGCAGCCCGGGGCTCAGTCTTGGTCTTGATCCTGGTCTTGACAGCTTGCAGTTTTGCAGTTCATACGTAAATGGAGGCTCATAACCTATTGGCGGTATCTCCGCATGAGCCGTCCGGTGGGCTGGTTCTAAGATACGCCAGAAAGCCCGCAGGAAACACGCACTGAACTCGAGATTCACAAACTATTGGTGATCCGCATCAGAAAAACACTTAAATCGAGGCTCGCAACCTACTGGTGAATCTTCCAGCGAAGTATGTATTGTTATGCGGCTGCTGAGTTACGCCAGGTAGTCCGTACATGGAGGCAAACGCTGAAATCGAGGGCCACAATCTATCGGTGGCCGCAGGAGGCAAGCACTGAAATCGAGGCGCGCAATCTATTCGTGGCCGCAAGAGGCAAACACTGTAGTCGAGGCCCCTAACCTATTGACAAGACCTCCGCATGAGGCGCGTGATGCGCTGCTGCTGGTTGCATTAAACAACCCGCAAGAGGCAAGCATGTCAACTACAGAACAGGGACGGTGTTGATTGTGCTTGGACTAGGATACTGGAGCACTCGAGGCTCACAACCTTTAGGTGGCCCGCAAGAGGCCATCACTTAAATCGAGGCGCACATCCTATCGGCGGGATCATCCCCATGAAACGTGTTGTGCGCTGCTGTTGAGGTACGTTAGACATTCCACAGGGGCCAAAGCACTACCAGTCGGCTTCAGTCGACTGGTTCCTGCATGCATGAGCTTCAGTAGCTTCGGAAAGCTTTTAAAACATGGCCCTTTCGAGGGCGGTTGTGCTTATTTTCGGTAATTCGTCATCAAGTTCTACCGACGTCGTCATGTGTAGTAGAGTATCCTCGTAGGAACGCAGGAATAGCGGGCACTGGATAGCTGCCTCCTCATAGTCGGTGGTGCTTTATTAGTTCGTCTCTCCGTTGGCGCGCAGCTTCGACACAATTCAGGCAATATCATAATCTGTGTGGAACAGGAAAGAGCCGTGACCGTAGGGGATGTCCGGCCTGGAGCATCACCGTCCCCTACATTATTGCCCGACTACGACCGTGGCCTTGACGTGACAGACCCCGGAGCCATCATATGACTATGTTGATTGTATGCTTGGATATGATGCGGATATGATGACGGTTGAGTATTGTAGGGGTTTCCAGTGATAAGTTGGCTACATGATAGCGGGATATCGGGATGATGGAAATACTCCGCCTATTTATCCGCCTTTCTTCCTGGCGAGCGCACTCCACGCTGCGCCTTGGCTAGGAGCAACTTAATTTATATATGTACGTCTTATACTTGTCTTCATACCGGTGACTTCACTACCCCACTATTGTCAGCTCAACGGGTAAGCCCTCTACGCTTCGTAGGGATAAACAAACACGATAAACGAAGCGTAGAGGGCTTACCCGTTGAGCTGACAATAGTGGGGTAGTGAAGTCACCGGTATGAAGACAAGTATAGGACGTACAAATATATATTACGTTGCTCCAAGCCAAGGCGCAGCGTGGAGTGCGCTCGCCAGGAAGAAAGGCGGATGAATAGGCGGAGCATTTCCACCATCCCGATATCCCGCCATCATGTAGCCAACTTATCACTGGAAACCCCTACAGTACTCAACCGTCATCATATCCGCATCATATCCAAGCATACAATCAGTAACTAGTAACTGTTTCTTTGTTTTTGAAATATTACTGTTTTCACGATTGCGTTGTCTAGTATGGCATTATCTTTCGCGAGATTTGAGCGTTTGGAATTTGAATGGATTTTTAGTATGTACCCAGCCGGGAGGCGTTTGTCTCATTCGAAAGTGAGTTTTGAGACTGCTGTCCAATCACACAACCGTTTTATAAGGCAAGGCTGAATGCTGATTATAAGGCCGATGTTTGAGTTTTCGGATTTGAGTTTTCGGTCTATGAATTTCGGTTTTGAGTTTTTGTATTTGGACTTAGGATTTTACGACTTAGATCTTAGGTTCGTGATGATTGATGTTGAATACTGTCCCTGAACTGTATCTCTAGAGTTATGGAGTGCTTTTTAAGGACTATGGTGTTGCAATCTTTCTTTCTTGTCACGGAGGTACTGGGAGGATATTGATTGACCGTAATTTTCATTGAATCGTTTTACCCTGATGATATGACAATATAGCATCATACCGTATCATTTACGAAGCAGGGAGGCTGTTGATTGTATGCTTGGATATGATGCGGATATGATGACGGTTGAGTATTGTAGGGGTTTCCAGTGATAAGTTGGCTACATGGTGGCGGGATATCGGGATGGTGGAAATGCTCCGCCCATTTATCCGCCTTTCTTCCTGGCGAGCGCACTCCACGCTGCGACTTGGCTTGGAGCAACGTAATATATATTTGTACGTCCTATACTTGTCTTCAAACCGGTGACTTCACTACCCCACTATTGTCAGCTCAACGGGTAAGCCCTCTACGCTTCGTAGGGATAAACAAACAGACTATGACATGGTTTCACTCCAGCTAGATGTCAAAACTTCATCTCAAAATCAGCTTGCGCTGCCGGGGTTGTAACGAGGACCACTGATAGGGACAGCTCACGCTATCGCTACAGTGGGATCCGAAGGGTGCGCCAGCTAGCGTTGAGTTGCCAAAGCAACTGAGTTCAATCGACACACGACTCGTATGAAAATACGTGGAAGTGTGGTGAGCTTAAGCTTTATTTTTCCCCATCCGCAGGAGGATAAATAAAAAATATATATATATTTCAAAATCTGAATCTATTGACTGCCCATCTACGTATCGCACTCTACAGCGGATATCGCACCCTCTAACAAATGTCCAAGAGAGGACAGGATAATGACGAAGAAGAGGGAGGAGTGGCAGGGGGTGCGATGAGTACGCCTGTCTTAGGTCGAGCAAAATCAAAACATAACGCGAGGGCCTTCCTCGTCTTCTGGAATCGCTGCATTGCCGTCGACCGTTTAGAGCTGCTGGGACAACGTCTGCTGGAATATCGCTTCTGTTGTGAAGAAGGCGTTAAGGTAATCTTCGTCGTTTGGGATTGGGCGAGCATCGTTTCTGGGGCCGCTGTATCAACATCACCAGGATCGGCCGGAAGACATCTGTATCGCCTGGGGTCGCACAGGCTTAGTTGCGTTGGAATACGAGCACATCATGACTCTTCTTTGTATTGGCCGGGGGCAAGGAGAAGCTGCTATAAATAGTTTCAGCTATTTCTATTTTCTGGCCAACAAGATTATTGTTGAGCTAGCCTGCGAATGGGATACATTTTATTTTCTGCGCATAATAATACGTCCCAACGTTATAACTGAAAGGAAAAAGAAAAGCCACGTTCCGTCTACTTTTCGGCTTTCCCTTTTTTACATTTTACGCCAACACGACAACGTTCTTAGCGCTGGATGTTGGGGGTGGAAGGCATCATAACGGTGCTGAACGGACAAGGTGTCGTATAGGACTATCAACTATTAATGGGCAATAACCAAAAACAGGTATAAACTTGCTCGTTTTTAACCCAAAAAACAGGTGCATATCCAAATGAAGTGAAGCCTCACAAACCACGCGATTGACGGTGAGAACATCTTTCTTGCTTATGGGGCAAAATGGCCCAGGTACACCTGTATATATGGTTACTATGACTGGGCTTTAAACTGTGCCTGGGCTTCAACTGTTATTGGGCTGCACTTCTTTACATAATGCCTACAGCGTGAATGTTCTTGTTACGCTATGATATTGCTCGCGGCAATATTAAATCATTTTGGTCTTGCAGGGTATTCTACGTTGTTACTTGATCAAGTTTTCTCGCTACGCAACTTTTGTCAAGGGGGTACAGTACATAAATACCGGAACTTGGATAACACTCGTAGAAAAAACAAAAAATATATCGAAGACCGCTCAAACGGTTCTACAAGGTTTTGATTACAAGCGGAACAGGTATGCCTGTTTTTGGCTAGTTCCCATTATTTTTTATGGTGGAGAAGTAATGTTGCCGTAGCCTGCGCGAGGATGTAGCACGTTGGTCCGTTGTCACTGATCTGACCGTTACACGCGAAGGGTGAATGGTGTAGACAGAGATCGAGCTATCGGAGTCCTCTCTGCCGTATGTATGCAAATCTAGAGGAAACATTCCACAAGCAAAGGAAGACCGCTTCAACAACAGCAAATGTGAGGCAAGATTGCCTCATACCTTGCAGAAGACCGCGCGCGCGCGTTCGGACTAAAGAAAAAAAACACGAGGTCCTGCCACGTTCAAATAACACACAAACTGCAGCGTCAAGGACAACACTAAAATCCCGCGATTCATTTTTTTTCCGCCTGCCCTCCGTTTTTTTTTTTTTCCTTTTACGCCAGCACGGCGGTGCTCAAAAAAGTAAGGCATCATGGGATTGATTCTATGATACCCCCCCAAAAAAACCGGCGATTTTCGTTGACGAACGTTTCATGGCTGCTAGACACGAGGAATGGTGCTATGAAAAAAGCATCCTCAAACATTTTCATGCTTGCAAATACCTATCGAACGATGACGTCGGGGCGGCAAGGGGCACCGTATTTCAGGAGATACGAGCCGGAGCTGGTCTTGAAACCGGCGATTTCGTTAAAGAAAAGTTGGGGGGGGCTACCGTAGTAAGACTCATGGAATGCCTATCAGTAGTCAAGTGCACGTGTGTTAAAGTACGGTATCTATTGACGCCCGTGGGCTGCGATAGAGGCATTATAAGGTATACCTTTATTTGGCGTTAGTATTTTCTGAAGGACGGGGCTCCCTAACCCACAGTCGTCGGAAAAAATAGGCCATTATTGTGCTGGTGTTGTAAGGCTCAGTTTTGGGTAAGCTATTGGTTAACCTTGTGCAAGTGGTCAAACGGACTAATACCCCACTGGTTCCTTAACAAATGGCGTTGTCGACAGACCACGGGGGTTTTTGGGGTCGTGGGTTCGAATCCTACCATCCACAATAGTAATCTTTTTCAGACTTTCCCCATGTGAAACATGAAAAATACTCTCACTCCCCGGTATACCCAGGAAAAGAAACCGCTTGGATACCGACACGCGTCCGCCCGTATACCCGCCCGACCTGCTATCCCGCCGTTTCAGGGGGGGGGGAAGTGTTGTAAGGCTTAGTTTGGGTATAAGCAATCGGTTAACCTTTTTGCAAGTGGCCACACGGACGAATACTCCCACAAACTTCCCAGCACTGGGTTCACCATGTTTCGCTTTGCATACATACCTAGGCCACGGTTTTTTCCATCGAGATGCACTTTCGGTTCGCTCAAAAACAATGTTTTGCCTCAGAGGGCGTATACGCTAGACCCTCCTCAAAAGTTTAGGAGCCTCGGGGAAAAAAGAGCCAGCGCACGCCTCCACCGTAGCATGTATCTAGAGGTAGCATTTTATGGGCGAGTCGTTTTACGGTAACCCCCCTCAGCAGTCATTTTACGATTTTGCCGGTCTCAAAACCAGCTCCCGGTTGCATCTCCTGGATGGAGTGTCCCTCGACACCCTCCCCGACGTCGTCGATCGTTAGACCTTTGCACACAAGAAAAAATGTGGACACTTTTCTATCAGTCCTTTGCACACAAGAAAAAATGTGGACACTTTTCTATCAGTCCTATCCTTCCTTGTGTCGAGCAGCCCTGAAACGTTCGTTAAAGAAGAAAAAAAAAGAATATCGATGGGTTTGGGGGGGGGGGCTACCGTAGAATCAGTCGGGCATAACGCAATTTCTGAGTCAAAACGGTTGGCTCCTCACCTAAGAAAACTCCCCAATCAATACCCTCGAACAAGCCTACTTGCTGTGCTTCCTAGTACCTTTAGTTCTACGCCTAGCCCATGGGAATGCTCATCGGGCGCAGGTGCAACACCGTTCATCGAATTCGAGCTCAGGGGGGGGGAGAGGGTATGGAGCTCTTTGAGTGTGAGGATCCCCGGAAAAAAAAAGAGGCGTTCTTCTACCCGCGCAGCATGCGTCAGCGGTAATGTTATTGTTGCAGCAGCCTGCGCCAGGACGTAACGGAGACCAAAACCAGGGCAGGGAGATCATTTTTGGGGGCGCTCGTTTGCTGGAGGGCCCGGGGTCACTCGCGCGAGCAACCTCCTCATTCCTTCGCGGACATAAGGTTCCGCGCTCTTCTAATTTTGCCACGTCAAATCCGCAACGGAGTGGGTAACTGTAGAGTCGTTCTACGGTAGCCCCTCCAACTTTTCCTTAATGGAATCGCTGGTTTTGAACCCAGTTCCCGACCGTACCTCCTGAAATACGGTGCCCCTTGGAAAACCGACGGCATCATTCGTTAGCCCTTTGGAAACAAGAGCATGCATGAAGACCTTTCCGTCGTAGCATCCTTTCTCACGCTGAGAAACCTTGACAAGTTCGTTAAAGAAAACTGCTGTTTTTTTGGGGGGGGCTATCGTAGAATCAGTCTGTAGCTGCGCGGCGCCAAAAAAAATCACCTAATAATCAAGTGTTTTTCGTCAGAAGTGCGGTACAGAGTCACTCGTTTGAGTGGCTTAACCCCTTTAGAACCCCGAAATGCCTCTCCCTATACTAAATTCAAGTAAATTTGAAAAAAAGGGTTTTGCAGTAGTGAAGGCGTTAAAATCGGTAGTAAAAAAGGGGGTACCCCTCCTATCGTAGCCTTGGTCGTGCGTCAGTGGTAATGACGCGTGCTACGATAGATGTTCACGATTTTTTTTTCTGAGGATCCTCATTTTTGGGAGCTTAAGACCTCTCCCCCAGAAACTCGGTTTTAGAGAAAAATCAAAACTAATATACATGATACCGGATGAAAAATCCCATGGCCAATCTACACGACGGGATTCATGCGGAAAAAAAAGTGGCGTTTTTCCGACGAATTTTGGGTTAAGGAGCAGCCCCGTCATTCAGAAACCATTTTCGCCAAAAAACGGTATACCATAATACCTCTATCATCGTAGCCGGCGTGTAAAGCTAAGCTAATGTTGCAGCAGTCTGCGCCAGAATGCAATGGAGGGGGGGATATATGTAGGTTGCAGCCGACTGGGCTAGTACACGCGGAGGGTGCTGTTCAGGAACTAGTCGTGGGGGTATTAGTCCGTTTGGCCACTTGCAAAGAGGTTAGCCAATAGCTTACCCAATAAACTAAGCATTGTAACACTCTCGTCCCCTGAAACGGCGGGATAGCAGGTCGGCCGGATATACGGGCGGATGTGTGTCAATATCCAAGCGGTTTCATTTCCTGGGTATACCGGGAGGAGAGTATTTTTCAAGTTCGACATGGGGAAAGTCTGGAAAAAATTATTATTGTGGTTGGTGGGATTCGAACCCACGACCCAAAAACCCATGGTCTGTCGACGACGCCATTTGTTAAGGAATTAGTGGGGTATTAGTCCGTTTGACCACTTGCAAAAGGTTAACCAATAGCTTACCCAAACTAAGCCTTATAACAGTGCGTTGTGCGTGAGCAAAGGTCGAGCTGTCGGAAGACTCTTTGCCGTATCCATTTGCAGGTATGGAGGAAAGTTTCCGCGAGTATAATGCAAGGTCGGCGCAGCAGCAAACATGAGGCGAGGGTGCCTCAGTATTAACCAAGAGGCAAAGAGCGCCTCATACTTGGAGTACGTAGGCCTCACGCATTCGAATAAAAGAAAGAGAGAGATCCAGCCGGTTTCAAAGGACTCAGCAGCAGCGCCACAAAAGAACAGCATCGCGGTCACGTAGATGAACTCGAGATGCCGGGCGTATGTATGCAGCCTGACACGAAATAAAGCCCACGTGTTTAGATAATCGGCGATGAGAGAAGGCCCACATGCAGTTTTGAATAATCTGCGACAGAATAAGCCCCACGCTTCGTCCGCTTTCTGCAATGCCTGTTTTGTGGAACAAGCTTGCTCGCTTCTTCTGTAGATGCCAGGTTCGGGTATCTACAGGTCTGGCAATCAATTGCAAGCAACACGATAAACAGTACCTGCATAGCGGACAGACATGTTGTGGACATCGCATGCTAATGGAATACTGGAAGCATGTATGCGCCCCCCAAAGAAAGCATGCTGGTGGAACACTGGAAGCATGCATGCAGCCCCCAATGAAACATGCTGCTTTTTTGGCCAAACGCAGACACCGGCCTCAAAATTGAAGCATAAACAATTAATAAATAAAACCATAATTTTCAGTAACTTGTTCTTCGTGGCGCGGAGCGGGTAGCTCGTCAACGACCCCGGAAGACAACCCCCCCCCCTCTCCCCGATCTATGGCGTAAAGCGGCACAGGCTTTTTTGCCGAAAAGCGGCACAGACAAGACAAAAAAAATCTACGAAGGATTCTGACACGAGGAGCTCTGCATCTTACTCAGGGTTTTCAGATAAAATGTGCACTGGGGGGGTCCCCGTACTGCCGATATGTGGCCGCCCAATGTACCGGCACTGTTCAGGGCATCGGCACTATTGGGAAAATGATCTACTACCATAATTAATTGTACAGGGAGTTCCAATAGGGAGTTCCACAGTCGTGCCAAACGATTTTCAACGGCAATGTGGAGGGCGGTGGCACTATTAAACCGGCACTAGATAGGGATCCCAGCCCTCCGCTGCTACTGTATGCCGAACCCGATGAACAATCGCACGCTTCCGTGAGCGAGACATACATATATCGACTAGCTTCGTTAACATCACTGACTGGCTGGGATTGAAAATAGGATGGTATATCCCTCCATTGCGGGTCTCTGCCAGTCAGTGATGAAAACGCTTGCCGGCCGAAGCGCCCCCCCCCCCCCCCCCCCCCCCGCCCCCTCCCTACCGTCACGACTGGTTCTTAGCAGGATGCAGCTCACCCTTCATGCGACTCGCTGAATGCCTCACGGCGCTTCGCGCTTGGTGAACGCGATGTCTACCTGGCAGGTGAAAACGCGATGTTTGCCTGGTTGGCGAACCCCCCGACGTGCTCCGTCTCGGCATTGCGTGGATGCGAGGGTCTATGCTCATACGACTATGGCCATGCATGAAATGGGTAACCCCCCCGCCCCCCCCCTTTCGTACGCGGCATGGCTCCGCTACTACTACTACTACTACTACTGAACTACTACCACAACTACTGCGTGCGGTAGCATCCCTTCCTCCACTCGGTCGCGTGCTTTGTTTGTGCTGTCATCATTGGTTGGGATTAATCGATGGGCGACTTATTATCGACAAAAATGATAACAGTGGTCATAGATGTACTCCCGTTTGCGATCGGCGAGTTGAGTGGATCGGTTTGTGCCGCCTGCCTTCCACCTCTTTCTTTTATTGAAAACGCCAACATATCACGGCAGAACCTCGGGGCAAATCTACACGAGGATGTCTGCGAAATTATTGTAGTATCCATATCGTACTACTGCTACTGTATTACTGCTGCTGCCTGCTACTGTTGTTTCTGTTGCAGAGCTCAAACAATCGATTAACGCTAAGCTACAACACTCTGCAGTGAACCCCCTTGGCTGCTTTTATATTCTCTCTAACTTCAAGGTTTACGGCTACATGTTGGCTGTAGCAACAATAATAGCAACCGAACAATGTGTTGACCAACCCTTGCATAGAGCAATCAAAATCAGCCAACCATCGTCATTCACCAATCAACCTGTCGATCAATCAATCGAACAATCAATCAATCTGTCAACCAATCTGTCAATCAATCAATCAATCAATCAATCAATCAATCAACCAACCAACCAACCAATCAATCAATCAACCAATCAATCAACCAATCAACCAATCAACCAACTAAAATATAAATATCGGAGGGGAAGACGCCCTCTCCCCCGCCCCCCGCCCCCCCCCCTTCATCCACCGCGCCTGTGTGATTGTAACAGAACCGTCACCAATTGTTGTTTGCGATATTTTTCAACAAGGGTTGGGTATCCCCTCATTATTCGCTTCATCACAGCAACAACGGTTTCACGATTGATTTTCTAAAGATGCGGTGTGACTTTTCACGTATCAGGGATCTGACACAACAAAAACAAAAATAACAGCAACAACAGCAACCACACACGCAACAACCATACCAGCACCAGCAGTAACAATGAGAAATAAAGCGGGGGGTTATCAACAGCACGCGCCACGGAGACTTTCACCCGGGGTCTAGATATAATCTATATCACGCCCAAGGCACGCACTCATACAGCCCCCCCCCCCCCCTCCCCGCCTGCCCCTTGACCAACCAATCGTCGACAAATAGGCCCTCTCCAATCTCGAACACAAAATGAGCTGGCTAAAATATAGTCTGGGGTGGGTTTCTATCACTCACACGGTGTGTCGGTTGGGGGTTGACACCAGTATTTCACCACCAGCCAATAATTCACAACCAACACGGGATCTCTGAGTTTGCTTCAGTTCATCGTAGGCAACACTTCATCCGCCTCACTTAATCTTGGACAAAGCCCCTTAGTGCCTGGATATGCCCCGTTCCCCCCGCCACCCCCCGCCCGCCGCCCCCCCTCCCCTCCTTCCTTCCCTCAAAATTTTCACGGGGGGTTTCCAAAATTTGGCACTGCTTACCATTCAGGGGGTACCAGTATTACGGGACCGCCGCGGGCTTTCTGAGTCTGCCTCACTACATTTCAGGCAACACCCTAGCGTTTGGATACACCCCTTCCTCCCACCCCTCTTCTTCCCTACCTACGAAAAGGCCACAGATGGGTTTCGAACATTCGCACGGCGTTTTGATCAGGAAGCACCAACACTACACGACCACTACAGGCTTTCTGAGTCTGCTTCACTTCATCGTAGGCAGCACCTTAGTGACTGGATACACACTCCATCCCCTCCCGTCTTCCCTACCTACAAACAGATCACGGGTGGGTTTCTTATATTTTCGCGGCTTACTTTTCAGGGGGCACCGACTTTTTGCGACCACTTCGGGTTTTCTGAGTCTGCTTCACTTCACCTTACACAAAAACCTTTTGGTGTCTGCCCCCGTCCCCTTACCCCTCTTCCCCCCAAACGGCCACCGGTGGGTTTCCAATATTCTTAGTATCACTGCGTACTGCTCAGGAGATACCTAAAATACGCACGGCCACCACGGACTTGCTGTCCCAGCCGCACTTCACCCCAAGACAAAGTCACACTCGTGACTGGATACCGCCGCCCCCCCCCCGCCCCTTCTTCAATAGCCTCCACAAGATCACGCACGGGTTTCCATTATTCACATGGCGTGCTGATCAGGGCACAGGGGACACCAATACTCTGTACAGCCACCACGGGCGTTTTGAATTTGGTTCACTTCAACGTCGGCGAAATTCGATAGCGTCTGGAATCCCCCCCCCCCCCTTCCCCCCAATATGGTCGGGAATGAGTTTCCACGATTTGCACGGCGGTTCGGTAGGGGGGCACCAATACTGTAAAAACGCCGCGGGCTTTCTGAGTCTGGTTCACTTCACCGTAGACAACGCCTTAGTATCTGGATAAATCTGGATAAACCCCCCTCCCCTTCCCTTCCCTCCCTCCCCCCCCAGAAAAAGAAAGACCGCGCCTCCATCATCCATACAGTACCCGCGTGCCGATTAGGGGTCAGGGGTCACGACCACCGCGAGTTTTCTGACTCTACTTCACTTCACCATAGACATAACCCCCTCGTTGTCTGGAAATAACTCCCCCGCCCTACCTTTCCTCCACACCAAACGGTCGGGGATGGGTTTCCAATATTTACACGCGTTTTGATCAGGAGGCACCAATATTACACGACTACGATGGAATTTCTGAGTCTGCTTCACCTCACCCGTAGACAAACCATCGTAAGTGTCTAGATACCTCCCCCCCCCCCCCCCCCCGCGCGCACTGTCTCTCACCCCCTCTCCTGTTCCTAAAAAAAGGTCCGGGGTGGGTTTTTAACACTTGCACGGCATTCCGCACCAGTGCTATACAACCCCCACGGGCTTTCTGAGTCTGGTTCACTTTACCGTAGACAACACCTTAGTGTCTGAATACTGAATACACGCGCTAAAACAAACACGACGAGGCGTTTTCGTTCACGGGGCAGGGGCAGGGTCTTGGGCCTCTCCTGGGTCTCCAGCGTTGAACCCGTTCCGCATTGCCAAGAGAGTTTGCGCGAATTGGTCGTCCTATCAACCCCGGTGATAGTTTTGCGAAACGAAAAGGAAGGAGTGAGCAATGGAGGACTAAAAACAAAACGAAGGGGGTTTGCTAATTAGTAGAATTGGGAGATTCGTGGACGACCTTTCGCGAAAAGCAAAAGGTGGCGATTTTGCGAAAAGTAGAGTGGGGAGGTTAGTTCAAGATTCGCAAAGGGCGGGGCGGGGTGGGTGGGGTGGGGTGGGGTGGGGTGGGGTGGGGTGGGGTGGGGTGGGGTGGGGTGGGGTGGGGCGGGGTGGGGCGGGGTGGGGTGGGGTGGGGTGGGGTGGGGTGGGGTGGGGTGGGGTGGGGTGCGGCGGGGCGGTGGGGGCAGGAGCGGGTGGGATAATCAGCGAGGCAATGGTGGTGACAATCTGTCAAAGACAATACGGCGAGTGTTTTGAAGACTGCGCCTCACCTCCACGGGCTGCTTGGCTGAGTCGCTGTCCCCCTCAATTTCCTGCTTCGGCTGCTGTAGCTGTTGTTCCTGCGCCTGCTCCTGCTTCTGTTCCTGCTCGTGCTCCTGCTTCGGCTGCAGAAGTTCCTGCTCCGGCTCCTGCTCCTGCTCTTGCTCCTGCTCTTGCTCCTGCTCCTGCTCCTGCTCTTGCTCCTGCTTCGGTTGCAGAAGCTGCTGCTCATATTGCAGTTGCTCCTGCTCCTGCTCCTGCAGCAGCTGTTGCTGCAGTTTCTCCTGCACCTGCTGCTGCCGTAGCTGTAGCTGCTGCAGCTGTAGCTGCTGCTGTAGATGCAGCTGCTGCTGTTGCTGTATCTGAAGCTGCTTCTGCTGTAGCTGAAGCTGCTGCTGCACGTGCTCCCGGTCCAGCTGCTCCTCCCTCTTGATGACCTGCTGCTGGCGGTGCAGCCTCGCGCGTTGCAGCCTGCAATCAACATCACCCGAAAACTCCATCGCATCTTCGGCCGCACCCATACCACCGATATGGCCGTCCTCACAACCGTCCATACCGATACCCATGCCACCCTCCGCGACGTCCACCTGAACACCCCTTACTCCAGGCCACTCATGCCCTCCATCCTCCCCCCCAATTCCACCAACATCACCCCCACCACCACTGCCAGTGCTCCCGCTTGCGCTGTCGCCGCTCTTGATGCTACCGGGCCCACCGCTACCTGATCCTCCACCGCTTCCACTCGTGCAAACAACGCTTCCACTTGGGCAACCTCCACTACCCGAGCCACCGTTCATACGAGCAGGACTACCGGAGCCGCCGCTCCCGCACCTACTGCCGCTTCCGCTACCGCTGCATCCACTGCGGCTCTTGTTACGGCGTCGGCTACATCCACTGCCACAGCCACCGCTATCCCCGCCACCACTAGGACAACCGCCGCTGCCGCTGCCGCACCCGCCGCTACTGCTGTCGCTACTCCCTACCTCCTCCACGAAAGTGCCGTACTCGTGCGGGTCGTAGCCGTCGGGGGTACCGAAACCGTCTCGAAGGGCCGACTCCGCCATGGTCATCCCGATGAACGGCTCGTTTATCTCGCTGGTAATCGACTGACGGCGGCCGTGTTGTGCGCGACGTCTCAAGTCCTCCGCACACCGACCCGCGCCCCCGCCCCCGATCACGCCTGCGCCGGAGGGAGAGTGGAACGCCGACCGGATACAGCACGTGCGTTCCGGACAGATAAGCCGGTGGTGGTGGTGGTGGTGGTGGTGGAATTCGATGGGTTTCCCCGGGGTGAGACGGGGGGTTGTGATGTGATTGGGTTCATTAGCGGGGTAGGGGGCGGATTTGAAGCGACCATTATTGGTTCCTGTCGCACCTGGGGAAGGTAGGCGGAGCTGGAACTGCCGAGATGCGGCAGCCGTGGCGTAGCTGTACGGTTTCTGGTCTTGGGCGTTCCCAGGCGATGTTAGGGAGCCTGCTGCCGAGGCTGACCTCCCGCCCGCTCCCGCTGATAACGAGGATGGTCCTGGCGAGGATCCTTGTGCTGATCCTCCTATTCCTCCTGCTCCTGCTCCTGCTCTTGCCGCTGCTGCTGCTAGTGCTGCTGCTACTGGTGCTGCTGACGATGATGCGATTGCGGACTTTGGGCAGTCTCCCGCGTACTGCTGCGGCAGGCGCTGTTGCTGCGTGGCCGTTGCGTGTTGTTGTTGTTGGTGGTGCTGCTGCTGTTGCTGCGGCCGGTGCTGGAGTTGGAGTTGCCGAGCGAGGATTACCTTATCGTGCCTCTGCTGGTCGTTGAAGTCGTCCTGGTTGAGCTGCCGATGGCGGCTACGTTGCCGCTGCCGCTCAAGCTGCGCTTGCGCGAAGGTAAGCGATTGGGAAATCACTTCTCGCTCTTCGGGAATATGGTTGTTGGTGCTTAAAGGCCGCACCTGGTGTTTTCGAGGAGGAGAATAAACGAGTGATCAAAATACGAAGAAAAACAAATATGTGCTTAGTTAGGCAAGAGGGGAAAACACGAATGATCTAAACACAAGAAATCATATGATAAACAGGTATTAGTGTGGGCGTGGCGGAAATTCCATCCTAATTCGATCCTAATTCAAGACATTCATTGATTCCTATCTTCGAGGGAGACGACAGATTTTGTGTGATTTTTGTGTCATTTTGAGTGATATTGTATGATTTGGTGTGATTTGGTGTGATTTGACGTGTTTTTTTTCATGTTTTTTGTGAAATTTTGTGTGGTTTTGTGTGATTTCGTGCATGATTTTGGTAAAGACTATGCATTCATGTGATTTGGTGTGATCTGGTTCGATTTTCTGTTGTTTTCGTGCGATATTTCGTGTCGTCGTGTTGAGCGATTACTTTTCGTTCTTCGAGACATTTCGTAGTTAACAGTTGCTGCCCGAAGGCCGCACCTACCTGGCTGTCGCTTTAGAAGGGCCAAAAATGAGCCATCACATCAACGACAGCCACTCCCGGGGCGCCCATGCAGCCTCGCTCCAAGGCAGAACTTACGGAGCGCCTTGAAATGGTAGCATGAACTCACTAAATTTCGCCACTTCCACACCGGCACCTATGATATCATTATTATGTACTGCTATCGTATTTCACAAGAAAAATTTAAGGACGTCAGCTGTGAGTTCGACGAATTTATGGTCAATACTCATCTTTGCATGCTGCGTTGTTGGTACTTGTAGTATAGACTACTATCTATGTGGGTGTCTTAATGAGAGGGGTCCTATAATTTTTGTTTCATTTTTAAATATGTATATATATATATTATTTGTCGTATTTGTTAGTTTCACCTCGCCTTATAAGTCTGGTGTATGTGTTCATTAGCTTGAGCACCGTAACCGAGAGCCTGCGACCAAAAAAACACAAAAATACTGAAACAACGAGTACCCACGATGTTATAACGAGGCCGTTTTAGAACTTGCACGGCCGTTTTTAACCTTGCGCGGCCAAACAGTCTCTTCCTCGGGGAAGGTGTACAGGCTTCCCATGTCACCTTCACCTCTTCTAGTCGTCGACTGTCCACCTTGGGTCGCGCGTGCCAGCCGGAAATACCAGCACTGTACCGGAAACCGGCACTACTCCTCATACCGCCACTACCGGTTATTCCCACGTGTGTCAGGTGACTCCACAGGCACTAAAGCGGGTGACCGGCACTACTCAACCGGCACTATGGAGGAACTCCACTACTGTACCGGCAAGCGATAGTTAGATGGGATATTTACACATGTCGGGCAGGTCAGATCCCTGTCGATGAGCTGTCGATGATCTGTGCCTTTCAGGACAGACAAATCTCTGATCTATATGATCTGCATAGCCTCCAGATTATGTCGCCGGGTGAGAGCCGCGTGATGTTTGAATTGACGTGGCATATGTTTCCGGTGTTGGATCTGTACAGTACAGATCCTGTACAATACACCATGCCGACAGGCATAGGATTAAGAATATCTAGATCGTGATCTGTGTGTCTATGTTACCTCTTCCAACCGTCGACTGCCCACCTTGGGTCCAGGTTTTTGCTTCAGGCTGAACTCGCAGGGCAAGCCTTTCCGGTCGCACATCGAGCAAGGCATGTTTCCGCTACACTTCACCTGTCGCCGTCACCAAAATACGCACATGACAAACAATAGAGGAACAGTTTATGAGACACAGCATTGCCGGCCCGGGCTGGGTTTTCTAGTCGAGAGAGGCGGTGTTCCACACTAACTTCAGCATAATAACGGCCCCCGAATTTCTTAATTCTAAGGTGAATTCAAGCATGCGTGTCTTACTACCCGGTTTCTTATTGGGTGTCCTTGCACCAGCACCGTACAGATTGATCGCTGTACATGGGGCTCGAAAAGTGTTAAAATGTTACTCTGACGCATGCTACGATAGAGGTATTAAGGTATACCGTTTTTTGGCGAAAATGCTTTCTGATCGACGGGGCTCCTTAACCCAAAATCGTCGGAAAATAAATAAATAATAGGCCATTTTTTTTTCTGCATGACTCTCGTTCTATACCTCGGCCAGGCCATGGAATTTTTGTCATCCCGTCACCAGTTTTATTTTTTTCATCTAAACCAGTTTTTGGTCAAGAAGGACATGTCTTGAGCTCCAAAAGTGAGAGACGTCAGGAAAAAAAAAGGTGGTGCCATCTCTATCGAAAGCACGCGTCAGGAAACCTATATGGGCAAAAACTCTAGAGAAAGGCAAGCTACGGCAACGTTGTGCCGTTTTTTGCTTTTTTTTCTGAGGCTCTTAACCTTTAGAGTTTTTTCGTTTTAATTTTGAGGCCAAGACCTTATTTTGAGCAGACTGAGAGCGAAACCCGGTGACTCAAACCACCATGGCCTAGTACTGTTGTGTCGATATTGTGGATACGGTGAAAAAATATTTGTACCCCTCAGAAACGGGTATTATAGTTTCCGCGCACAGACTGCCCAACATCACCCTGTTGACCCTGGTAGCTACACTGTAGTTGCAAGGGGAGTCGCCGACCTATATCCTCAATGAGGACACACAACCCGTAATACGCGCGATCGGAGTATCACACACAGCTTGCAAAGATGAGTTTCGACGAAATCTTCGATCTCACAGCTGGAGTGTATTTTAGTTTTTATAATATATACCAGGTATATGATGTTCCGGCAATTTTGGGGGGCTAAGAACCCCGCCCCGTCGTTTAGAAACAAAAAATTCCTACTTAAACAATCAGCCTCTATTGTAGAGCGCACGTCTCTTACCTTTCTTGTCGTGGTGTCGTGTTTTCGCCTCTTACCATTTCTTGATTTTTTTTTTACTTTTTATTCTACGGCGGATGGGGAAAAATAAAAGCTTAAGCTCACCACACTTCCACGTATTTTTCATACAAGTCGTGTGTCAGTTTAACTCAACTGCATCCGCAATCCAGCTGGTTTGCTGGCGTGTCCTTCGGTTCCCGCGATAGCGATAGCGCGAGCTTTCCCTACCGGACTCACCTTTTTCTTAACGCAGTAGTCACAGTTGCGGCGAAGGTCGTCTGAGGTGCGCCTGAGCGCGAGCGCCGACATGCTAGGGCTGGTGCAGCTCACGCGACTCTCCGGTAGCTGAAAAGGAATAAAATAAATAAACCATGTCACAGGGGGAAGGAAACACGGCCCCAACAAATGGTCGAGAAACAAAAAATTGTAAGGAGGATTACAAAGTGCAGTATAGTCGAAATACACGTAACGTTAATGATCTTGGAAGAGGAAACTATACACATTCTGTCGCAGATGCAGAAATCGAAGAAGAGGGGGGTGTTTGAGGAGTGAGGAAGGCATGCAGTGCGCCGATACCACTTCGGAAACCCCCTGTTTTACTATCGAACAAGACCTCGCAAGCAATACGTAGTCCGTTCTCGTATCCTACTTTTTTCAGCCTACCGACCCACCAACCGAACCGAACCCAACCCCATCCAGTCCCACCGCAACGAGATCAGTTGCGTTGATCGTTCATTGCTGCACCCAACCCCCTCCCATTCATACACCCCCCCCACCCGCCTGCTCGCTCGCCCACCCCCCCACCCACCCCACCCCCACCCGGGCAATGCCAATAACCAATGACACTACTCGTAGCCCACCTGGTGCGGGTAGGGCTGGGGGTCGGCTGCATCCGGGGAGGTTGCCCTCCTGAAGCCCATCTTGCCGTTGCCCGATGCACTCCCGGGGCCTGCGCTGGCTGAAAGTGAGCGGCACACCGTCGAGGTAAAACAGTAACAGGAGAGGGCGACGAGGATACAGGAGTAAGAAAATCAGCTATGTCAAAGGCGCGGCGATGATAAGAGGGTTGATTACATTGAAATGAAACGATTTCATGCGGATGCCAAGAGTTGGTTAAATTTGATATTGCTGGGTTCGTTCCGATAACTAGACTCGAAAAAAAATCATTTTCCGTGTGTTTGTGAAGACAGTATAAAATAGGTCCGTTCCGTTGGTACGTGTGGCGTCCGCAGTTTTAGTACCAGGCCCAGCAGCGCATGCATACGCGACGAAACAGCGTCAATTGTACCTTGACGCATGCTGCAGGCAGAGGCGCAATCACTTGCCTTCTGAGGCTCATAACCCCTTTGAGGATCTCTGCATCTCAACCAGAGCACTACCCCATGGTCTAGGTATTCCACGAGAAATGTTGCAAAAAATAATTTTGAAAAAAAAAATCGGACGATTTCGGGTTGAGGGGACCCGTTTATTATTCAGAAACCTGTTTCGCCAAAAAGTGGTATACCTTAATACTTGTATCGCAGCACGCGTCCCTGCTGGGACCCATGAGTAGCGGACCCAAAGACAAGGACGAGAGCGATAGTGTGAAGCGTCGAGGAAGAACGTGCAGCAGAGTCATCTCACCCCAGAGGGGTGGGTGCAGCATTTTCCAAGAACTTTCTGAGCGCTCCCAACACGAGGAGCCAGTTCAATATATCACCCGAAGCAGGGCTTCGAAGGCGTTCGTTCGCGCGAAATCCGCTCAACGCTTCTGTGCGCCTAGCTCTAAGGCGGAAACTAT
Source organism: Undaria pinnatifida (assembly GCA_012845835.1). Lineage (NCBI taxonomy): Eukaryota > Phaeophyceae > Laminariales > Alariaceae > Undaria > Undaria pinnatifida. The sequence goes on along the minus strand of JABAKD010000015.1, from coordinate 5,624,418 downwards.
ACTCGTGTAAGCATCAGACTGACCGGTAGTTCCTCGCTTGACGGGCTCAGACCGGCCAGAAACGTTTGCCCCCCCCAAAAATAAATCCAACCCCCTTCCCGCGGGACGACTCAGCACTTGAAGAGGATGTCGCGCTGCACGCGTGTTGCTGCACACCTCGCCGCATTGCACTTCCACTGCATCCGGGCTGCTTGGTACTACTGTCGACGCTGTAACCGTCAGTATTTTCGACAGTTTTTTTGTTCGCTGGAGTCTTGAAGGCGTTTATAAACCAGGAGAACTAAGAAAAAAAATGTGCTTAACTCGACCCCCCCCACCCCCTACCTCCAGCGCCCACCCCATATTTTTATGAACCAGAAGAGCTAAGAAAACATTGTGTTTACCTCGACCCCCCCCCCCCCCCCCCGCTCCGTACCTTCAGTGCTCACTCCATCTACTTCTGCGAAATGAATCTACACAATTTTCACGCTAAGAAACAACGTACAACAGTCTGGTGTCGTTATCAACAGTCAGCGAGCGCTGACTGAAAGCTCAGTAGTCACGGTGTACATACAGTTTGCCCCCCCCAAAGGGGAAAAAAAGCAATGAATAGAGTTAACAAAGCATCATGTTGCCTCGACGGCCCCCTTTACCTCCTTCCCCTCCCCCCACCTACCCCCCCCCCCCCTCCCCTCACCTACTCCCCCCCCTCCCCTACGTAAAGCAATGAATAGACTTAACAAAGCATCATGTTACCTCGACGGCCCCCTTTACCTCCTTCCCCTCCCCCCACCCAACCCCCCCCCCCCCACCCCTCACCTGCTCCCCCCCCTCCCCTATGCCCCCCCCCCTCCTACCACCCCCCATCCTTACATTACCCCCCGCCACGTACCCTACGCCCCCTCCCCCCCCTCAACTATCACCTCCCGTCCCCTATCCCGTCCCCTATCTCCTCCCTCTCTTATCCCCCCCCCCCTTCCACAAACTTCCCCTACCCCCCCCCCCCTCCCCTCTCCTACTCCCCCCCCTCCCCTACGCCCCTTCCCTCCTACCACTCACCCTTCTTACATTACCCCCCGCCACGTACACTTCCCCCCCTCTCCCCCCCTCACATATCACCTCCCGTCCCCTATCCCCTCCCCTACCTCCTCCCTCTCTTATCCCCCCCCCCACACACAAACTCCCCCTACCCCCCCCCCCCCTCCCCTCACCTACTCCCTCCCCTCCCCTACGCCCCTCCCCTCCTACCACCCACCCTTCTTACATTACCCCCCGCCACGTACCCTACCCCCCCTCTCCCCCCCTCACCTATCACCTCCCGTCCCCTATCCCCTCCCCTACCTCCTTCCTCTCTTATCCCCCCCCCCCACACACACTCCCCCTACTCCCTCCCCTTACCTCCTCCTCCTCCTCTGCCGAAGAAAGCCCGACGGGCCTCGTCCTCCTCCTCCCGGCTGGTGACGTCGTCAGCAGCAGAACTAGCAGCAGCAGAATTAGCGGCAGCAGAATTAGCCGCGGCGGTAGCGCCAAGGTTGCGGGGGGAACCTATAAGGAAGTGAGAGTTCTTGACTCTTTTCAGGGGCGACACACACCCCCCCGATGCTCCGTGTAAAGGCCTGCCGGTAGGAGGAGGCCCGGATCTGAGGTGGATTGAAAAACGGGGGGAGGAGGGGAGGGGAAGGAGGGGAGGAGGGGGGGGGGGGGAAGGAAGGGGAGGGAAGGGAGGGGAGGGAAGGGGAGGGGGGGGACGGGAGGGGGGGGACGGGAAGGGGGGAACGGGAGGGAGGGGACGGGAGGGGGGGGACGGGAGGGGGGGGACGGGAGGGGGCGAAGGTGGGGAGGGAGGGGGGGATGGAGGGGGAGGGCGAGGGGAGGGCGGGGGAAGAGAGAGGTATTGCGAAAAAGTTGGTAAAAGCCGCATTATTGTTATCTGTGTTGGGGTTTTTATGGGGCCATCCTCAACCAAAAAGTCACGACTCGTATCGACACAAGCAACGATTAGTTAGACATTTTCGTTATGAATGTTAACATATCACGACACCCCCGCAAAATCGTACCCTGCATCCCAACCCCTCCCAGCAGAACAAAAACATTTTTTTTTCAAACCCACAGCGTTTTCCAAAACCAAACCGACTACGTACTCCCTCGATAAATAAAAACAAAAACAAATCCGCACCGCACTCTTGGCTCACCCGTTCGGCAGCAGGCGGTAAGACTTCGGCGAAATCAAGTGATGCCGAGCACCGTCACCCGCACAAGCCACACCAGCAGCACCAGAAGAAGAACAGCAGCCGCCACCGGCAGCAGCTGCAGCAGCACCGCCACTAGAACGAGCACATCCAGAAGAGGAAGAAGAAGAAGACGTGTCTCTCGTCGAAGGAACCGCAACCCCCATCAACCCCCCCACTCCATCACCGTCTTCAAGATCCACGCTGGCGGTCACCATCTCCGCAAACGCGCGAACCCCCAAGTTCCTGCTTTCCGCAGACCGCCCCGGTTTCATAGCCGTCGACAGCATCGTCAGCAACTCCGTCTGATTCGCGTGCTTCGACCCAAGACCACCCAAAGCGCCCCCTCCCCCCGCTCCCCCGACGCCTCCTCCAGTTCTCCCCCCCATCCCCACCCCCATGCACCCTCCATTCCTCCCCCCTCCCCCCGCCGCCGCCTGGCGGGGGCCTCCGCCATTCCTCCCCCCCCCAGATTCAGCGGCTTCTGCTGCTGATGCGGCTGCCGCGGCGGCTGCCCCGGGCCTGCCGGAGGTTTGGTAGAGGCGTCTCCCCGTCCCCCCCCCTCCCCCCCCGCCCCCGCGGGGTAGGTGGGTAGAGGTGGAAGAATGGTCGAAGCCACGAGGCACACGTCGGTTGTTGTTGTTAGACCCGTGTGCCACCATGTGGGTCTGATTGCCTTGCTGGTTTGGTGCTGGTGAGGGGAGAGAGGAAGGGGTGGGGGTGGGGGTGGAGGTGGGTGCGAGGGTGGGGGTGGGGGTGGGGGTGGGGCTGGGGGTGAAAGTGGGGGTGGGGGTGGGGGTGGGGGCGGGGGTGAGGGTGGGGGCAAGGATGGGGGTGAGGCTGGGAGTGGGAGTGGAAGTGGGGGTGGGGTTGAGGATGCGGTGGGGGTGGGGGCGGGGATGAGGGTGGGGGTGGGGGCGGGGGTGAGGGTGGGGGCGAGGACGAGGGGTGGGGGCGGGGGTGGGGGTGGGGGTGGGGGTGGAAGTGGGATTGGGAGTGGGGGTGGGGATGGGGACGAGGGTGAGGATGCAGACGAGTGTGAGGATGGGAGTAAGGGTAACGGTGGAGGTGGCGGTGGGAATGGGGGTGGGGGTGGGGGTGGGGGTGGGGGTGGGGGTGGGGGTGGGGGTGGGGGTGGGGGTGGGAGTGGGAGTGGAAGTGGAAGTGGAGGTGGGGGTGAGGATGGGGTGGGGGTCGGTGTGGGGTGGCGGTCAGAGTTAGGGTGGGAGCGGGAGTGGGGGTCGGGGTGCGGGTCGAGGTGGGGGTGGCGGTTGCGGTGGGGATAGGATTGGGGGTGGGAGGGAGCGAGATACATATGGACAGGCGTAACATGTAGTCGAAGATTTCTCCAACTCTAGACATGATTACTGTTCAGGGCTTTTCACGGATCATGAACCGACCCACGGCCCTGGTCAGTAGGTTTTAAACTCCCGCGGGTCGAGCCGGGTCGGGTCAGGGCGTCTCACGGGTCGGGTCGAATCGGGTCGGGTCGGTTCAGGAAGATAAAAATATATATAACGGGTCGGGTCAGATCGGGTCGAGTCGTCCTGACTCGACCCGGCCCGTAAGATATGACCCGACTCGTCAAAAGCCCTGGTTGTTATCGCTGCGCTCGCCAGCGGATGGTGTGCGGAATATATGGTATACGTTAACGCCGTTCAGTCATAAATAGCTACAGAAAAAACAGGAGGCTTCATCCAAACCAAAGAAGGAAGCTCACCTGGAAACCTGCTAAAAAATCGATTTTATGTATAATAGCAACCCGGTCTATTCATGCGAGTAGCCCCAATCATTTGTCCGCGTTCGGTCTATTTCAACCTATCATACTCTCCACGTGTTGTCTATTCAAACAAAGCGGCAGCTGTCGTGACGCTTCTTTCGTAAAATGTTTGCGATATAAGTTGAAATTGTATCCATCTGCAGCACCAGGGTGGGAGAATCTGCGCGAAACGCAAGCAGACGTGTATGCTCTCCTCTCCGGCCCGTAAAACTATTGTGGTCCCTCCGACCCGACGCAGGATGTTTGCTCGTTAACGATTCCAACTTTCAGCTTTTTTTTTCCGCAAGATATAGCGCCTGTTCAACCGATGGGCCAATTCAAACGTTGACGCATCGATGGCATATATGATAACCACCACAAAACCAAGCGTATTTTACAGCTCGTACGAATACGATAGTACCGGCTCTCTGTTCACAAGCCGAGATGTTGGACTCAGGGTTATTCTCAACGAATGAAAAAAAAAGTGCCAGGAATATCGGAACGAAAAAAAAAGTTACTTTTTTTTTCACGAGAGGCGTTCCTGATTCTGAATAGTTTTGAAAACTTCCATTCATTGAAGATTGTCGTCTTTTCTTCTTTTTTTTTCATCTTGTTCTAGTACGAATAGCGTGAGCGCACAGCAGTACGAGTAGGATAATGATTTCATGATGCACCCGTGTGCCGAACGAGCAGGATTATGTTACACCCGTTCGGACGCCGATTTTACTTCATCGCCAACCGGCAGTGACCGATGCCGTAAATCGTCAATTTTCTTTCGCCGTCAATTTTTTTTTTTTTTTTTTTTTTCATCCTCCGGCGGGTGGGGAAAAATAAAGCTTTCGCTCACCACACTTCCACGTATTTTCATACGCGTCGTGTGTCGATTTAACTCAGTTGCTTTCGCAGCCCAACGTTTCGCCGTCAAATTTTCCCTCTGAAGTCCTCAAAAGGGGTGAACTTGTACACGGCGGGTGACCTTTATGTTCGAGAGTGTGCTCAAAACAACGCGTCGACGAAATCCTCCATCTGAGGTCAACATACGTGTAAATGTTTCGTATTTTCGACGAAAGTTGTCGATCGCACAGCAGCTGAGTGAGGTAAGTGTCTTACCATCTGTGTAACAAGAAAGAAAACGCACCATCTTAACCCCTATCCATACTAATTCCAAGTAGTTTTGTAAAAAAACGGGCTTCCGGCTGTAAAGACGTTAACGCCTTCACTACTGGAAACCCTTTTCGGAAACAAATTTACTTGAAGTTGGCATAGGGAGGGATTTTGGGGGGCTCTAGAGAGAAAGCGCGCTCTTACTAATTGTGCAACGAAAAGAGAACGCACCGCACACCTCGGGAGAGAAAGCACGATGCACATCAACAATCGGATTTTTCATTCGGCGGACGTTTTTTTTTTTGCTTCTGCTTTTTTGTATACTTAGGTCATGGATGGGTGTAATACCCGGTCGCCCCGGTGGCGTATCAGGTTATTCTCGAGCCTGATATAGGTCAGTTTCGTGAGTTCGAATCCCCCCGAGTGCCTCTGGTACCGTGGTCAGTTTCGTGAGTTCGAGTCCCCCCGAGTGCTTGTCGTACTCGTATAAATTCGCGGGGATTTTTTCTTCTTCACAAATTGACTTGCGAAAAATGCGAGAGCGTGAGTTGGCAACGCTCGATGAAAAAGTGACGAGCAGTGGGATTGCTGAACCCTATGTATGCGCGGTAAAATTTGACCGGGGAAGAAAGGGATGACACCTGTGACCGCGGCTTGTTGTCCAGAAGAAGCTGGAAAGTAGAGGTGTGAAAAAAAAGTTAGTCCATGGCAAGCGCAGGAATAATAAAGGACACAGGTCGTCGGCCCGTCCCCCTTTGAGTTATCACTAGTCAACAAAAAAAAATCGCTCCATCGTGTCATAGCGAGAAAATGCGGTGTACCGTTTTAACGTCCAGACTTTACGTTCGGTGCACGGTTTGTCTTTCTCTTTTTCTTTCAGCAAAAAAAGAGAGTAAAATATTCTCCTTCAGAAGCTGTGAAATCGTCGAAAAACTCATACTAGCGAGCTGTCCTTGGCACTTAGATCGCGCCTGCTACGGCAGCGTGTAGCCTGTGGTAACCACAAGAATGATGAACGATACTGCACACAGGTCGGCGGCGATTCCCCGTTTGATTATCACTAAACAAAAAACGCACCATATGTATATCATAGCGAGAAAGTACGATGCACCGTAATAAGTAACGTTCAGATTTTCCGTTCGGCGCACGGTTTGTTCGTCTATTCTCTACTTTTTTCTACAATAAAAAAACGTAACGCTGTGAATACACTTCCATCCAGCTGTTCACATGAGATCGAAGATTTTGTCGAAACTCGTCTTTGCAAGCCTCTGACACTCCCATCGCGCTCGTTACGGGGGGGGGGGGGTTGCGCAGTGTTTTAGACTATGCCCTCTCATGATGTATGGGTCGGCCACTCCACCTGTTAATAGGTGCATGGTCACTAAAACAACCAAAGCGCGACTTACGATTAGCGAGAGAGCACGATGTGCCGAGTATCAACAGTCGGATTTTCCCGTTCGTTGGCGCACGCTTTGGTTGTGAGTTTTTATCACTAAAGCAACGAAAACGAGTCACAGCGAGGAACACCATGGGCCAAGGGTTAAGATTCGGATTTTCCTTTCCGTACACGATTTGGTTTGAGATTTCACTAACATAGATCGAAAAAAATCTCTCTAAATTATTGTCGGCCACAAAATCGATAACCTGGCATCAAATCCACCACCAGGTACCAGGTATTAGATAGAGATGGCACCACCTGGTACTGCTGTGGTCACTACTACAGCAGACGCGCCGTCTACACAGACCCTATACCTGGTACGTCATTGTAGTGTCATAATTTTCACCAACATAGTACAACAACAAAAGTTGCTAGGTATCAATCACTACGAGTAAATATCCTAGCCTAGCCTACACATGGAGGTTGGCTTTGTTTTTCCAATGGTATCGTATTGGTCTCGACTATATAGACTATTTTTAAAGGGGACCATAGTAAATAGGACCAAATATTGTTGGTCAAAATAGGGAAATATATTGGTTTTTGTGTTTACCGTAGGTCCTATTTACTATGGTCCCCCGTAAATAGTCTACGAGACTACCTGGTATATCTTTTTCTCTAAAACACGGTTTTATTATCACCTGACTCGTTCCACATGTTCGCGATCGCCAAAGCGCTGGCGCACGTGTTGTCGTAGTTACTGGTCACCTGAAAGCACCGAACCGTGAACCAAGGGGGGATTGAAGGTTATGGGATTTGGGTTGATTCTGTCTGCACGACTGACGCGATGCTTCAGGCATGGTGGAAGGCCACAAACAGATGAGGTGATGTCATGGTGTTAATTTTGGTCGGACCTAGAATCGGGTATCAGACAAGGAAGGGGCAGATCGTCTCTTTAAGATTTTATCGTTCGTGTGTTCTATGATACTCGTGCTTGCAGTGTACTCGTACTCGTGCTGATACGCGTTTTCATATCTCAAAACACGGTGCGCTGGCGGTAGACGCTCGACGACAACATGCCACCACACTGCTGTAGCTCTAATAGCTGGGAGTGTGTGTGTTTTTGTGATTTGAGCAGCAGACGAAGCAGGTGAAAAAACAAACATACGTATGGCGATAAAAAACCGACTACATTTGTATCTCGTGGTGTGATCTCATCGCGCGACTGGCACAGCAGGAACACACACGCAGCACAATAAGCGTCACCCTGCCGCTGCGAACGCGGGCTGCAGCTCATTCCCATGGCAGTTCGGACACGAGCCCGACAGCGGCAGCTCGGGCTGCTTCGCGTTACCGATGCTGTACGTGATCGTTTTTTTTCTCGACCTCTACTCTGTGATTAAGTCATTTCTTCGGGATTTTTTTTCTTCTTCGGGACTTCGCCGGAGAGAGAAAACAAACCCCGGTACTATTTTCGACGATCAGCACGGCACCCAACCAAAGGAGAAAAAAAAAACACGGGAGGCTGGGGCGGTGGGGGTTGTGTCCGGACTGTAACACAAGGAGGTGGTAGTGGACGGCAGGTGCGAGAGCGAAGCATCGAGAGCCACTCGCACCGCCGCTCGCTCTCGCCAGACGGTTGCCTTGTTTTATCGCTGTATCGTACCGGTACCGAGTCCCGCCAGGGTTAAATAACGATGGTTACTTATTGCGTAGATGACGCGAGTCAAGGCAAAGCAAAATTTGACGACAAGCGATGGAGCTACTTCGAAGTAGTCTGTATATAGTGTTCTAACGAGCGCGGCTTAATAGGTACACACAGGAAACATGGAGAACCGTGACTCTCGTCTACTCCCGTCGAGCTCGAGGAGGGTGGGTTGGTTGCTCGGAATACTCGTAGCGCAAGGGTTCAACTTTTCGTATAACGTTTGCTGTTTGTCAAGTGTTGAACAAAACAACGACAACGACAACATCACGTATCATACATTGAAAGCAAGAATTCGCGTCCTGTGGAAGAGCAGAGTGACGAATATCACAGATCCGACACGACAAACCAAACCAGACATCTACACAAATCAAGGGGGGTGTATCCGCCTTTCCCCTCCCCTCACCGCGCCTACCTCTTGACAGCGCGCCCCGCGCTTGGTGCCGGTAGCGTGTTCGGTATGCCGGACGCCCGGGGTCGCCGCGTGGTGCCCGTTCCTGATCCCCTCGTCACGTAAATCTTCCATAGCGGACCACCGAAAAGCTCTCTCGAAGAACACACGACGAAGAAAAAGCCAACGAAAAAGTTGGTGTGGTCGTTGTTAGCGAGGAACGCGCACGGTCAGTACGATGCCTCGCTGCCGTCTCGCTCTCGCTCTCGCTCTCGTTTTCTCCTCCCCGTCGAAGAAATGGATGTTGTTTTTGCAGCTGCTGGGACACGATAAGCCGAAAGCAGATGATGATCAATGTGATCGCTGATGATGCTGCCTGCTGCTATTATTGCTTGCTGCTTGCTGTCGTCGCGATGTTCTTGTTCAACGATTCAGATCAGGCTTGTCGGCGCCTTTTTTTTTTTCTTGGTTTGACGATCGATCCCACGAAACAAAACCCGGTTCGAGCAGAAAGCACGGCACACACACAACACACAACAGCAACACAGCCGTCCGTCGAGAGACCAAATGTGTGCGTCCGTGTATTTAGGATATCCACCGAAGGTATGAGTCACCTCGCGGAACAACAAGAAGCTGAGCACCTACTGCGTGGTCCGGGTTGAAGAAAAACTGAATGAAGTGGTTTGCGTTCCCGATATTGTTGCGAGACAGGCTGAGTTTCGGTTCGGCTTATAGTGTCGCGTAGGTGCCTGGTCGGCAGAAGTCATCGCTCGCGCTAAAATGTGTCGATCTCTTATTTGTCGCGGAGGATTAGCCGAAAGCTCTCAAGACGGTTTCACACGCCAAAACTACGTCGGTTCGACGTTTCGTCAAACAAAAATGTTCCGTTTCGAGGTTTCGACAGGCGTTTCGGTTTTTTTCTGAGATTGCACCGCATTCGGGACTGTTGACATCAGGTTTCAGTTAATTTTCGTGTGAGGTTCTCTGACACGACGACGATTATGACGACGACACGACGACGAGACGACGACATACATGACGATATCCATCACGATCCTATCGACTATCCTTCCCTCATTGCCGTATACCTTGCCAATACCCTCTACCTTGTGAACACTGCCTGGCTGCATCCACCTGCCCGCCTGCCAAACGCGCCAGAGAACATATCACACACTCCTCCTCGGACAAACTTCCAAGCTGAATATCTCGTCGACGGGGGAGATTTCAAAGGCCGAGCGACACGTCTTCCATGGAAAGAATTCGACGATATCTTCCGAAAACCGCCATTTCCGTTGGTTGTGCCCCCCCTGAGTTTGAAAGAAATCGACTCTGATTTTCGTTGATGCCCCACCCAGGGGATGTGTGCTGTATAGACTATACTCTTTGAAACCAGCATACGGGGATAGCACCGTGTGAAGGAGTCGTGGCTCTATTACGACCGACCGTGCTCAGTCAGGCCCACGTGCTATCATCCTTGGGGCCGGGGCTATATACACGATGATGTCATACGACTTCTTAGGTACGAGGGTTCGTACGTACCAACCCACGTACGTATCATACCTGGAATAACATTAGTTTGTTCTGTTTTGTCATGTTTTGGCCGATTATTTTTTTCAGCAGATTTATGTCGGTTCTCGGCGGGCTAGCTTCGTATGCATGCTGGTTGTTTGCTCCGGACGATCCATTTTTTGATTTTTCGTTCGTCTTCGGGGTTCGAGTGAACACACGGGCAAGCAGGCCGATCGAAAAACATGCAGACCGCGCCCCTCCTTTTTTTGTTGGATTTCGTCGTCGGCCAACTTTTTACTGACGCCGGACAGAAGATATACGAAGTATATAACAAAATCCCCGTACGTCGTGCAGGGCAGATACATTATGAAAATGAAAATACACTCCAGCTAGCTGTGAGATCGAAGAATTTGTCGAAACTAGCTGTTTGTGATACTCCGATCGCGCGTATTACGGGTTGTGTGTCCTCATTAAGGATATAGGTCGGCGACTCCCCTTGCAAGTGTAGCTATCAGGGCCAACAGGGTGATGTTAGTCAGTCTGTACGCGGCGAGGGCAGATATATCTTACTGATGAAAAAAACGTAGTTGTATCTGGCAAGTATTCTTATGTTCTGCAAATATCATGTTCTGCACGACATTCTAGCGCATGTTTCCTGGGTTGGTTGGTTGTGGATCTATCTGTGCTCTGCGCAGACCCTGCGCGGCAAATCTGATCGACAGTAGTTGTCTACTGTATGTAGTTGATCTGAATCGTGAGAACTATCTCTGCGATGTGTGCAGCTTTTGGAGCAGTGTGGGGTGTGTGGGTGTAAGCTCTACTCCAGATAGATAGGTGATCAACTTCGAAGTATTGATGACCACATGCGAAGTACCAGGTACATGATATCAGCAATATATTTAAACTCGTGGTTTAAAAAAAAAGCGAGGACGGGTTTTTCAGATGCCTTTTTTTTTCTTGTTCGTTGGATTTCGTGTTTTTAGTTGCACACCTCGAGCCCGAGAGCGGCATAGAGCACCTAAAAAAAATCAACAAGGTTTCTGCGGTGACAGGTTTACTTGTCTGTGTCGCCGGCAACTATCGCTGAGCTTCTTAAAACGAACGAAGGTCCGCATCGATGACGGCCGGGCGCACATATATTTCTGTGCCTTCCCGGCCCTTCCATTGTGTACAGAGTTTTTTTTACGCTCACCTAACAAGTTGGCCGCCCGGATCTTTGGGGCGGTGGGCTGTTCGCGTTTGCGTGCGGAAAGCACTTACTTACTTCCTGGTCGGGTAGAGGTACGGGTGCAGACCCAACCCACCACCTAGCCCTAACCCTAACCCTGACCCTGACCCTGACCCTGACCCCAGCCCCAACCCTAACCCTAACCCCAACCCTAACCCCAACCCTAACCCTAACCCTATAACCCTAACCCTAACCCTAACCCTAACCCTAACCCTAACCCCTAACCCTAACCCTAACCCTAACCCTAAACCCTAAACCCTAACCCTGACCCCGACCCTGAACCTGACCCCAACCCCAACCCTAACCCCAACCCAAACCCCAACCCTAACCCTAACCCTATAACCCTAACCCTAACCCTAACCCTAACCCCTAGCCCTTACCCTAACCCCTAGCCCTTACCATAACCCCAACCCGGACCCAAAACGGGCCAGAAAAATGGATGAGAAACGCGGCTGCGCCGGCTTTTTTTGGAAATTTATTTGATTATTCCGATCTGCGGACCACCACCACATAGCCCTCGGCCAATGAGAGAGCGCAAAAACTATCGTCCAAGATCCGGGCGGCACACCACATTGATTGTTAGGTCTTCTGTTTTTTTTTGGAGATGTGTACAATAAATAATACTTGGTATCAGCTTAATTATAAGAAAAAACGGTTTGTTTTGTTTATCCGGCGGCCAACAAATAAAAGTTGCGGTATGCTTGAAATTTGGAACAACCCTCGATTTCTATGCAGGTTCCGGTATTATCACGAATGAATGGGCTCGGCGATGACGGCGCATGCCGTATGCTCTGCCTGTAGCATGAATACACGTCTTGTAGCAGCCAACAGCAACCGCAGTAGTACCCAGTAGTACTGCTCTAGTGAGTCCTGTGCTGTACGACGACAACTGCTTGCTGTACGAGCACTCACGGCTACCAGGTACTACGGGGGGAGTACTATGCCGTACAAAAAAGTAGTAGATAGACTGCTGTATGTACTTGTCTAGGCAGTGTTTCCCACCTTGTACGCAACGGCTGTTATCGATGCCGCAATCTGAATCACCACGGGTGACAGGGTGCGTAGACTTTGCAGACCATATATATTATAACATAAAAATTGTAAAATACACTCCTCCAGCTGTGAGATCGAATATTTTGGTCGAAACTCATCTTTGCAAGCTGTGTGTGATACTCCGATCGCGCGTATTACGGGTCGTAATATATGATATACGCATAGGCTATATAGCAAGCTAAAAAATGTCGCATACTGGTAGAAGATGGTACCAACGACGCGCGTGCTACGATAGGGGGGTGCACCATTTTTTTTCCGAGGTTCTCCTCAATTTGGGGGGGCGTTAACCCCTTTAGGGCCCCCGAACCCCTCCCCATACTAAATCCAAGTAATTTTGTTCCCCAAAACGGGTTTCCAGTTGTAACAGGGTTAAGACGCCCTCTCCCTGAAGAAAACAAAAAATGGAGGGAAACATAAAACTGCTACGTACACCGGATGGAAAGTCCCATGCATGGCCTAGGTACACCACGAAAATCATGCCAAAAAAAAAAAATGGCCTACGTATTATTTTTTTTTTTCCGACGATTTTTGGGTCAAGTAGTCCCGTCATTCAGAATCCCTTTTCTCAGACGAAAAGGGCTGCCTCCATCGCAGCACGCGTCCAACCAGCGCTAGGTTTTCAAGGTTTGAACTTTAAGAGGGGGGGGGGGAGGCGCTGTAGGTAGTAAAATGCTAGCACTGGCAGAGCTGGTACTTAAGGGGGCGATTTCCGTTTATGCCTTCACCCTAAATTAGGAAAACCACGACTTTTTTAGGTATAAGTACTGTTGTGGCCTATGTATAGCGCCATCGCCAACTTCGATAGGCTCAACTGCAGCTGTATCCTGTGTGATGAGTGTTATGGTACTGCCCTGGCACTCGCGCCTGTCGATCCCGACATTCGCTGGAGTGTTCTGTGTCCTCTTTTTCCCGTCTTCAGTTCTTCGTTTGAGGTTTTCTGCTGTAGTGTTTTCCCTGAGGCTTCGTAGCCTCGAAGGGTAGAGGTGTGGGAGTATGTTGCGAAGAGCCGCATCTTCGAGTCACGTTCTAGACCCGTGGAACCGGTGCTTCCCTGAGTTTTCCATATTTCTGTATATACGGCTCATCAGGGTGGGCTAGTGTTATGGTATTTCCCTGGGAGCCTAACAAGGCGTAAGATATAGGATACGGCTGGATGTAAAAGGGATTCACATGCCTTTGAAGGCATACGCGTATAGGAAAAAGGGGATGACGCTTTTGCCTCGCGGAATTGCACGCTTTCAGCTCGTCCGTGGCGCGTGTGGAACTAATGCAAGAGCTTACTAGTTGTTGTTGTTGTTGTTGTTGTTGTTGTTATTATTCTCACATTAACTCGCTTAATCAAGTCCGTGGTCACAGGACAGGCTCCAGTCATTCTTGTTGGGAGTTGGAAAGGGGGGGCGCTGAAGGCAGGTAAGTAATATAAATTTGAGCGAATTCGCTCGTACGCACGCCTTTTTTTGTAGAAGATCTTGGGCGAAGACCTCGAATTACCTCGCGCAATAACGTGCCCACTCGCAAGGCTGTCTTCTCATGGCCAGGGGCTTTGTTGGTGAGTGTGCTTGCGCAAAAAGTCCCACACTACCCGGAATGATGCCGTTCTGGGTGGCTATCTCCACCGCGCACCTGATCCCCTCTGGGGCCAGGCCGGGTCGACATACTCACGCATCCGTAAACGACGGAAGCTTTTGCAAGCTGCCGGAGTAGTAACGTGCTATCCCCGCCGCACCTGGCCCTTAGGGGTCAGGTCGGGTTGACCTACTCACGCATCCGTATACAACGGAAGCTTTGGCGCTGTCGGAGCAGTAACGGGGGCCGCCGGTAGGAACAGCTCGCGCTACCGCTATCATCACAGGAACTGAAGGACACGCCAGAAAACCAGCTGGGTTGCGAATGCAATTGATTGAGTTAAAAATTGAAGCAAGACGTGTTTGAAAAATGCGTGGACGGCGTGTGTTGAGCTTAAGCTTTATTTTTCCCCATCCGCCGTGGCGGATAAATAAAAAATGATGAAAAAAAAACGATGAAAAGTAATAAAAACGTCCCTGGTTTTGTAGAAGTAAGCCGCGTAACTATTGAGGTCGAGATCGTAGGTTCTAATATCACAAGGCGCTCGTTTCCTTGCAATTCGACAGGCCAAAAGTGGGAGAGGGCGTGAGTTTGCGGAATCCGATGCAAATCGATGAGCATCATAAAAAGGCTTAAAAGTGGGAAAAACTGAGAACCCTTTGCGCGATAAGAATGAAAATGCGAGCACCGGGGGGGGGAAAGATAAGACACCCGGGTGACCACGGCTTGTCCAGAAGGTCGATGAGAGGGTAAAATCTCTTGAGGAGTTGCGCTAGAGAGTAAGAGTGCTGTTAATAATATGGTTAAAATGAAGGTGATTCTTAACGAACAAAGAAAGGACACGTGCTACGATAGAGGCGCGCACCGCTTTTTTTCTTAATACTACCCCTCAATTCGGGAGCTTACGACATGTCTTAGCCCGAAAAAACCGATTTGGAGAGAAAAAATAACACCGCTATACGTTTAGTCTACACCGGATAAAAAATCCCATGGCCTAGGCATACAACGAGAATCATAAAAAAAAAAAAAAAATGCCTTTTCTTCCCGGCGATTATTTGTGCAAGCATAGGAGTCCCGTCATTCAGAAACAATTTTCGCCAAAAAACGGTATACCTTAACACCTCTGTCTTAGCACAAGTAAAAAATGCCATGATGTACCGTGAAGGCTCTTTCGCGAATCGTGACAGAACATTACGGTAGTATCCCCGCTCTACCCCCGCTGGGGCGTTACTATATATAGCACTTGCCCCCTTCATAGCTGGCAGGCGTTATCGCCTGCCTGACTGAACGAACTGCTCCGTTCCCCCCCTTTTGTCAAAAGGTGTGAGAGGGACAGCAAGCAACCAATACCAGGGGTGTGACATCCAAGCAACCCTCGTGCGAGTGACCATTGCAGAGCCAGAGGCACCCTGCATATAGCAGCAGTCGGTTCCTAGGTCCATATTGCCCCTTGTACTACCCATGTGGCACCCCTGCATATAGCAGTTGTCGGTCCCTAGGTCCATATTGCCCCTTGTACTACCCATGCATAGCAGTCGTCAGTCCCTAGGTCCATATTGCCCCAATACTCTACAAGAAAAAAAAATCCAAAAATTTCCACGGCCTCCACCTCAATAGTTTCGCGGCTTGCTATTGAAACACCGGGGGCGCCGGGTTGGTGTTTTAATGGAATTAAGAAAATAGTTTTTGTGGTCAAGACCCGTGACACAACATCACGATTCGCGAAAGAGTCACGTTTTTTGTGACTAATCGTGGCAGCTTTTTTTTTGCTCGATAGACAAGACTCAAGGCCGTTTTTTAGGTATCCAATAGTTAACTGATAAAATATTGAATATTAAACGTATCGCGGCCGCGAACTTTCCTTGAGTTCAAAAGGCCGCAAGACACCACACCCAAACTCTACTATTGTACTAAAATTACTATGCTGCCTAGACTACGACCACTGCATAACATACACAACCAAACAGTGTGTTTAGTACGGTATATACTCTGGGGGTAACCGGGTAGCAAACTTGGTTACTCAGGTTGTGCCCGGGAAGGCACCCGGGTACCCTCAGAGTATAGTATACTGCATACCCTACAAGGGTATATATACTTTGAGGATACCCGGGTACAAAACTTGGTTACTCAGGTTATGCTCGGGAAGGTACCCGGGTGAGAGTATAGTGTACTGTATATCATACTAGGGCATATACTCTGGGGATACCCGGGTATCACATTTGGGTACTCATTTCATACTCGGGTAGGTACCCGGGTATCCCCACAGTATATGGTATATACTGTGGGGAACCAGGGTACCAAACCTGGTTGTTCAGGTCATATTCAGTTAGGTACCCCCGTACCCCCAGGGTATTTACCCTACTCGGGTATTTACTCTGGGGTACCCGCAAACAAAACCTGAATGTTCAGATCATACTCGGGTAGGTATCCGGGTACCCTCAGAGTGTATTTCAATATACCTTGCAAAACACACCCTTGAAAACCACGTACTACCCGCTTAAAAAATGATAAGGCACGTTTACCGCTTTCTCAAACCACCGGAGCTCAAAACCACCGGGTGACGGCCCGTCGCGAAACAAACAACTTGAAAAAAAAAGGAAGCAACAACAGCCAACAGCGGACAACGCTCACTACAACTGCTCATACCAAAATACGCGCTGTTCGCTTCTCCATTCCACCACGCACTACCAGGTATTGCAGCATGGAGCAGGGTCTCCTTCCCTTGCCAAGGGCAAAAACAAAAACGACAGCCTGCACGTGGCACAGCCGAAAACCGCAGCGTCACACGCGGGTTCTCACGGGTTCGCACGCGACTTCCTAAGGCTTCACACGCGGCTCCCCACGTCTTCGCGCACGCCTCTTCGCGCACGAGTTCCCGCGATTGCCCGTCCCGCGGATTCCCACAGCTCCACACGTGACTTATCACGGCTTCCAACGGCTTCGCACGGTTTTCCGCGGTGTCTCACGACTCCGCGTGCGGGTTTCCTCGGCTCCGCACGCGGCTTTCCACGGCTCCGCACGCGGCTTTCCACGGCTTCGCGGGCGGCTTCCCACGGCTTCGCGGGCGGCTTCCCACGGCTTCGCACGCGGGTTCCCACGGGTTGTCACGGCTTAACCATAAAGAACTGCAAAAACTATCCCACACTAAATCTAAGTAATTGGTGCCGAAGGTAGTGGATGCAGTTATAAAATGGTCAACACGTGGGTTCACGCGCTGTTCCGTCGTCACTATGGCTGGTCAACAGTCATCTCCCAAACCCCATCCAACATACATAATTTGACCCCGAAGGAGGGATAGGGCGTGAGGAAGAATCCGAGCTCGAAAAACCGAACCAGAATCCGAATCCGAACCCGAAATACAATCCGAAACAAAAGGATGATCCGAATCAGAAGGACAATCCAAAGCCTTGCCCATATCAGTATACCAATCCAATTGAGAAAATGCAATCCGAATCAACAGCATAATCCGAATAGGAAGGATCCGAACCAGAATCCGAATACAACACATAATCCAAATCAGCATCGGCGTAACAATCAGAATAATCAGATTCCGAATCAGGCCTTCAAAACAATTAAACTCCGAAATACAATCCGAACCAGCATTCAAGGCAAAACCTGAACCAGGATCCGAACCAGAATCGTGTCAGAAATCACAGAATCCGCAAAAGAAGGAGAGGCATACTCTCAATCCGAAACCGAACAAAGAAGAACCCAAATCAGCGTCCTAATCAGCATCCGCACAATGATCCGAATAATACTACAATCCGAATCCAAACAAAAAACGTATTCCGAAACAGCATCAGCATCGTATCACAATCAGAATCAGAAGAACCCTAGTCCGAACTATTTAGAATCCGAATCGGCACCATAAACCGAATCACAATCGAAACTAGAACCACAAGGGAAGCAGCATCACACATATATTCCGAATCAACGTCAGGATCAGATTCACGATCAAAGCAGCATTATAAATATAATCTGAATCAGCATCCGGATCCGAATAAACCAGAGAATGAGGTGCAGAAAAACACTGAAAAGAAAGCATTCTTTAAAAATCACGAAAAAAAGAAAAAGATGTTGCGCGACTCGCAAAGAGAACGATCGACCGTAGAACATACCGAGTCTCTTCATGCTTCTACGCCAACGCCAACGGCAGCGGCAGCGGTAGCAACACGGAAGCCGTAAGCGAGAGGGGAGGGGGGGGGGGACAAAATAAACTATCGACCCGGGCCAATCTAAGTACCACCACCATTACTACTGGCTTACGTAAAAAGACGAAAACAGACCCACAAAACGCTGCTCTAAAAAAGGAAGAGAACGAATGACTACCACTAGTGCTGCTGCTGTACGTCAAAACACGAAACCACGCACAAAAACACAAGACAACGCAAAACGATGCCCCCATGCAAAAGACAACGCACGGCTGTCTGTGGCTTGGGACAAGAAAAAAAAAGAGCGCGCGCGAAACGTTTCCTTTATTCACTGCCCGTACGTAGCTTAACCTGCGACGAAATTCCCATACCACGATTCCAGAGCGCTTCTTCACGAGTCATGACCCGGCCCGCGGATCGGGTCAGGAGGCCTTGAAAAACTGGCGGGTCGAGTCGGGGCGGATCAGGAAGTGTTCGAAATCTCACGGGTCAGGCCAGATTGGGCCACGACGCTTGCAAACGTCACGGGTCGGCATGGGTCACTATGACCCGACCTGACCCGCGAGAACTTGTTCCGACCCCCGCAAAATTCCTACACCAAATTCCAAGCAATACGTCGCCAAAGAAACTCGTGCAGTGAAATATAAAAATGGTGAGTCTGAGTCTTAACCTAGTCTCAAGCCTTTAGCACACTGCCAAAAATTCCCACAGCATTTTCAAGCGCATTTTCCCCCCAAAAAAACGCGGGGGCAGAACTGAAGACGTCAAAGAATTTTCCAGCTGCCTCACGCCGCGCGAGCAACCGATACGGGGGGGGAGGGGGGGATGAAATCGAGCACATCGGCTCCACTTGAACGGTTGAGCGCAAGCAGAAAAAGCAGCAAGTAGCACTGTCAAAAGCTGCAGCCAACAGCAAGCAGCGGCACAAGCAGCAGCAAATCACCTCCAACCATAGCCGCAGCAGCAGCATCACCACCAAGCAGCAGCACCAACAACAGAACCATCGAGCAGCAGACGCAGCAACAGCAGCACGCAGCTTCAACATCTTCCGCAGCATACTTACCAACAAGGTGGAAAGGACCACGGATGGAGAAAAAAAGAAGAAAAACTAAACACAACCAGCAACAAAACGAAAACAAAAAAACAAAAATACACGAGCAAAACGTAACCAAGGATCGACCTGTCTCTCCTCTGCCCCCATCCACTCCTCCTGCCCCAGCCCCCCAGCATCTCCCGTACAACGCTGACACATGCCACCCAGCCTATAGAGCAAGGGCAACTTGTTGTTGCCCTACTACGGTGCTTCCAACAGACCCGACCCCACGGACAAAACGCCTAGAAAAAACACACAAGCTCCGGGTGCCGGATCCGCAAGCAACATCGCCAACCTTACGCTGCTGCAAAATTTTGCCTCACACTATATCCAAGTTCGAGAGGATGTCCAACACTAAACTCAAGTAGTTTTCTCCCCCCAAAAAATTAGGGTGCAGTTCGAAAGGTGTTCCACACTAGACTCGAGAGCATTTTTGTGGCAAAAACATGCGGGTGTAGTTCTAGAGGAAGTAAGCGTCCGAGCTACTACGACGCAAGGAGTTTCACGACACGCTTAACGCACAAGCAGAGTACTGCTGCTCCGTATATGCTGATGCTTTGCGCTCACACGATGAACAGACGGCTGACAACACCGCACTCCGCATCAACCCTTTTAGATGTCCAAACCTTGTCCCACATAGTGTTTTGTCTCCACAAAAGCGGGTGCGGTTCTGAAGGGGCTAATTAATCAAGTCAAAAAGGTTTATAACGCGGCCGTGCTGCGCTATCGCTCCTAAATTCAACAAAAGCAAAAGGAAAACAAAAACAAAAAACAAAACAGAGAAAAAAACACGAAGAGGCGAGGAAAAAAGTGGTCGTCCGAACAAAACCAAACAAGCCGAAAACAACGCGGCATCGGCGGGCTGGCATACCACCATCACTACCACCGCTGCCGCCGCGTTCCCCCTTTCCAATAAAGCATTTAACAAACACGAAAACCAATAACAGAAAAAGACGCACAGAGCTCAACACACGCCGCCGCTAACTGACAAGAGAACTGTGCACACGAAATGCATGAGCCTCGGAAAAAAACACCACTGGGCGGAGTGGAAACTCTTTGCCATTCTCCTCTCCCCGCCAAGCATCCACCCATCCCACCTCCCCGCTAAATAGAAGAAACAGCAAGCAAGCACCCAAGCAAGCCAGCAAGCAGAAGAAACCAACAGCCTCCCCATTAGGGCAAACATACAACACGGACGTCACCAGGTTCACGAAACCCGATCGAGAAAAATAGCACAAGAAAGACAACCCTCATCGCGCCGACCATCGACCGTTTTACAGCCGCTTAAGGTAGCACTCCTCGGGCAGCTAGCTTGTCCCGGGTGAAACATCCCAGCTCCCCCCTACCAAAAACCCAAGACCTCCCCAAAAAACATCCAAGTTTCCCCAATGAAAACCAAGCTCCCTCACAACATCCAAGCTCCCCCAATAAACATCCAACTTCCCCCTGTGAAACCCGAGCGTCCCCCGTGGCATCCAAGCTCCCCTCAAAACAGCCAAGCTTCAACATTCAAGTTCCATCGCCCTCCCCCCCCCCCCCCCCCCCTCTTTAAACATCCAAGCTCTCGCCATAACATCCAAGCCCCCCCCCCCCCCCCCCCCCCCCGCGTCAAACATCCAACCTCTGCCCTCACCCCTTTCACTACTGCGGACATGATCCACACTAATTCTAGGTAGTTTGTCCACCAAAAAAAGTGGCTGCAGTTTTCTAAAGGGTTTGACATCTAACCCCCCCTCCCCCCACCCTCCTTCCCTCCTCCCCTCGAACGCCCAGTCCAAGCTGGCTCCCTGCACACACTAAAGTACTACACCTTGACCCCAACATAGCCTATGCTGTTTCTGATATACCACTCTGTTCGAAAATATAAGGATCGTATGGTGTGCATATTAAAACGCATACGGTTCTTAAATTTTCGTCCAACGCGGTACAATGCGAGGGGGCAATGCTGCCGCTGACATGCCAATATATACGGAAATATAAGGACCAGTTGGTATTAATATTAATACACAAACGGTACTTAGACTTTCGGCCAGCGCGGTTACAGGGCGGCGTTTCGGCGGCATACTCACAACAGGACCGAAAAAATAACAAAAATTGGAAGGGTGTGCTTACTGGGGGATATACTCGACACTATTCGGGTATCAAACCTATGTGATTGGGTAATGCTCGGGTATGTACTCGGGTACCCCCATAGTATATACCCTACTACAGGGGTATATACTCTGGGGTACCCGGGTACCAACCCTAGTTGTTTGGTTCGTACTCGGGTATGAAACCAGATACCCCCTGAGTATGTACCCGACTAAACAGGTATATACTCGGGGGTACCCGGGTACAACCTTAGTTGACTGCGTCATACTCGGGTATGTACCCGGGTACCTCCAGAGTATATGCCCTACTAAACAGAAACCAGGTTTATACTCTGGGGAACCCGGGCACCAGCCCGAGTTGTTTGGGTCATACTCGGGTACGTATCCGGGTACCCCCAGAGTATATTCCATACACAAAGCTATATACTCTGGGGTACCCGGGCACAACCCCATTTGTTTGAATCATACTCGGGTATGTACCCTGGTACCCCAGAGCATATACCCGGGTACCCCCATAGCATATACCGGGGTACCACCAGAGCATATACCCGGGCACCCCCAGAGCATATACCGGGTACCCCTAGAGTATATACCCTACTCAGGTATGTACTCGGGTATATACCCAAGTACCCCCAGAGCATATACCCTACTAAATAACCGTTACAATAACGCCTCTGAATTTTACGAGGAATTTTCGTCGGCACACCCAACCACAATACCCAGAACAATGCACATCTGGACCCCTCCCTCCCTCCCCCCCCCCCCCCCCCCCCGCCCGAACCTCCTCGACCCCCCTGCCCCCTCAGCGACAAATCCGCACATTCCACAACAATGCTCTCTCTGAAGTTTCGGCGGCAAGCCCACCACAGCACTCCCAAATATATATTTTGGGACGCCCCTCCCCCCGAGCCAGAGGCAGCCCTGCAGGACCCCGATGGATAGAGCTCTGAGTCCGCAGGAATTCACCTCTAAATAATCGCTAGCCGTGGTCGGCGAATTTCAAACATCGAAACGTTGCCTATGCGCCGCAAGTACGGCCCTTTCGATATAACCGGCTGGTTTCCCCCGCGGACACCAACCGACTTGACCACAGTAGCGTCAAGCAAGCGCGGAGCCCCCCCCCCCTCTCACGCCTCCCTCAATCCATGACTTTCACACAGCTCGCAACGACAGTCCCGATCTCGTAGGCGAGCCCCGCGCAGCAGCCCCCGAGCACCAGAGTTTCTACTCCGGACCCTAGCCAGGCGCGAGCCACGAAAGTCGCCTGCACACAAGCGATAATTCGGGGCGAAAAAAAGGTGTTGAATATCGTATCGAAAGTTGAAGGGCTTTCTATTCACGGGTAAAGATTGGGCCCGTGGGTCAGTTCAGAAGCGTGTTAAAGAAATCGCGGGTCGAGCCGGGTCGGGTCGGGTCGGGTAACCCTCACCCGATCCGATCCGCGAAAAATGATCTGACCAGTGAAAAAACCTAAAACGATTCACACATCTGACAGATCATACAGATAATATAAGTCACATAGATCATGATCTAGATCATATAGATTATATAGCTCATGTAGATCATATAGAACTTATAGATCATATAGATCATATAGCTCCTAAATATGTCGTTATGATGTACCAGGTATGTGTTTTGCGGGATTTGTGTAGTACAGATCAACCCAGGAAACATGGGCTAGGTTATGCAGATCACACGGCTCCCACCAGGCATCATGATCTATAGGTCAGGCAGATCATGTACACCAGGGATCTGTCTGCCTTGAAAGGCACAGATCATCAATAGGGATCGGGTGTGTCCGACTTTTGGAAAGTTCCGGCTGCTGTGCTTTCGTCATGTTTTGTTTGTTGTCACTCATTGCCTCACAGTGTCAGATGACAAACTAGATTACATTTTTTTTTTTTTTTTTTTTTTTAGCACACTTTCACTTTCCAGCTTCTGGACAAGCCGTGGTCACAGGTGCCATCTCTTCTCCTCCCCGGTTCTTGCCTTCAATTTTTGTCGCGCATAGGGTTCAGCAATCCCACTGCTCGTCGATTGTTCATCGAATGTTGCTAACTCACGCTCTCGCGCTTTCCGCAAGTCAATTTGTCCACAAGAAAACGTACCAACGAATTTATACGAGTATGCACTCGGCGGGGCTCGAACTCACGAAACTGGCCTATACCAGGCTCGAGGATAACCTGATACGCCACCGGGGCGACCGGTACTAATACACCTGGTCGGCTACAGCAGTATCGGAATATCAGAAATTCGATATTGTATCGAACGAGTTTAGCCTTCCATCCCCGCACACACAAACACGAGGAACGCAAGAAACACAGAAAAACACAGAACAAAAACACCTAAACTAACTGGTTATTCGTACACAAAAAAAACATAAAAAAAAACTTGAAACACCAAAACTCCCCGCAACAAACGCAAGGAACAAGAAAAAAAAAAAAAAACTGCAGTCTATGCGGGTCTATGATACAGTCTCTCTATACGCACAACAAAACAAAGAAAATTACTATGACGACCCTTACAGTCAACAGCACGGCCGATGAACGCAAATATTCCCCCAAAGGAACTTACACGACAACCACAAAACAAAACACAGCAAAATAAGCAACGACTAAAAAACGCCTACATACCGCCCACATACCACACAATATTACCTTGAAAATCCTCATGCTGAAGAGCGCGGCCGAAGGCATCAAACACGCCGCACAAGAACAGTCAACCCCGCCGAAAATGGAGGCGTTTCAGCCACCTCCATCGCCACTGCAAACCCTACCCCCACATACACTATACAGCAAATAATTACCTTGGCGACCCCGATGACGAACATCGCGGCCGATGTCACCAGACACGCCCACAAGAACGGTCACCCCGCGGACGATGGAGGCATTTTCCCACCACCACCACCACCACTAACCCAAGAAAACACAAAAAGCGCCAAAAAAAAACTCCCAAGAAAAACAGCAAAAACTGCCCGAGAAAAACACAAGACAATTCGTACGAACGCAAAAAAAAACGCCTACGTAACACATGCACAACCAAGTACCTTGATGATCCCGATGGCGAACAGCGCGACCGAAGTCACCAGACACGCCCACAAGAACAGCCATCCCGACGAAGATGGAGGCATTTCGCCACCCTCACCGTCAACCCCACCGTCATCCCTACCCCCCGCTGCCAGGATCAGCGGAGAAAACGCGTACACCAGGAGGGGTAGCGCGCCCGCCAGCGCGAAGGATATGAACGTTACCAAGCCCTCGCCTATGGAGCCACCTTCATCGAGAGGGGCGGCGCGGGACCCTACCTCCTCCGACATCATTGCGTCAACGAAGCAATCGTCGTACTTTGATAGCCGGGAGGAGATTTCCTGGGAGGGATGGAGAGGAGGGGGGGGTGATGGTTGGGGGAGGGAGAGGGGGGGGGGGGGGGGGGGGTGGAGGAAGGGAACTTTGGCTTAGATTTTGGAATCGTGTTTTGGGTTCGTGTTTTACTTCTTGGTCTAGTTTGGTTTAGGTTGCAGTTGTGACAGTTTATAGAGATGTTTAGTTTTTTAGTTTTCTAGCTTTAGTTAGACCTCCTTGGACATCATTGCGTCAACGAAATAATCGTCGTGCTTTGATAGCCGAGAGGATATTTCGTACAGACGGAGCGAAGGGAGGGAGGGTTTGTCGGTTTAAATTTTGGGTAAGGGTCTGATTTTGTGTGACTTGGGTTTTGGTTTGGGTTTTTGATCTTCTTCCTCGATCATCATTGCGTCTACGCAACAATCGTCGTACTTCGAAAGCCGGAATAATTCCCAGAGAGGGAGGAAGGGAGGGAGGGTGATTGGGTTTGGATTTTGGGTATGGGTTTGATTTTTGGGTGGCTTTGGATTCGGTTTAAGCTAGGGCTTAGGTTTGTTAAGTTGTAGTTTATTTTTTTGTTTTGTTTGACTATCAAACTTCCTAGGGCATAATAGCGCCTACAAAGCAATCTTCGTGTAAGGATCGCCGGGAGGAGGTTTCCTCGGAGGGGGGGGGGGGGGGGGGGGGGGGGGGTTGTTTCGATCTCGTTTTAGCGGTTAGTTCGGTGACAAGGAGGGATGGGAGGGAGAGAGGGACGTTTTGCTTTAGGTTTTGGTTTGTTTTTTGCTTTTGCCGGATAGGAAGGGGGGGGGGGGAGTTGGGGGGGGGAGGAACGTCACACAATGATTAATACACCGTAACTGCATTTAAGTTTGTATGATTACGACACCGTCATGCTATTATCGAACAATCATTCACCCACCAATCATGATAATCGTATCATGTCATGAATATGATACCGTAAAATGATTACGTCATTGTAATCTGATTACGATATCGTGATATGATTACGATAGCGTTATGCGACCACGACAACGCAATCTGATTACGATACCTCATATTATCGTAACATGATTACAATACCGCAAAACGATTACGATAACGTAACATGATCACGACACCGCACTACGACTACGATACCGCAATACCATCACGATACCGTACTATGATTACGATACCGTAATACAATTACGATACCGTAATACGATTACGATACCGTAATATGACTACCATACCGTAATATGATTACCATACCGTAATACGACTACGATACCGTACTATCATCACGATACTTTTTTTTTTTTTTTCATCCTCCGGCGGATGGGGAAAAATAAAGCTTAAGCTCACCACACTTCCGCGTATTTTCATACGCGTCGTATGTCGATTTAACTCAGTTGCTTTCGCAACCCAGCGCTAGCTGGCGCGTCCTTCGGATCCCACTATAGCGATAGCGTGAGCTGTCCTATCAGCGGTCCTCGTTACAACCCCAGCAGCGCATCACGATACCGTAATACGTTTACGATACGATAAAACTACGGTCATACACCGTGTACCTGGTACCTGGTAAAAACTACGATACCGCAGTGGGCACCCACACTTAGAAGCGCCAAGCATTTGATCCTTAAGCCATCATGTATGTTACGATAGAGGTATTCAGGTATACCTTTTATTGGCGAAATTTTTTTCTGAATGACGGGGCTCTTTAACCCAAAATCGTCGGAAAATACGCCCCCTTAATTTTTGCATGATTCTCCTAGGTGATGGGATTTTTCATCCGGTAGTAGCAGCTTTATTTTTCTCCAAATCAGTTTTTTGGGAGAGGTCTTAAGCTCCCACAAAAAACGAGGAAACCCCAGAAAAAAAGTGGCGCATCTCTCTATCGTAGCGCGCATCCCATTTGTGACTTGATTATAATACAGCGACAAAACATACTATTAATACAAGCGCGTTCTCCTCATGGAGCGAGCATGCAGCACACGGTAGTGCAAGCTATGCGCGTGTCTTACAGGCACTTGTGACGGAGGTTGACAGCAATATCGCTGTCAGCTAATCTATCAGGTAATAAGCAGCACGGGTTGCTTCGTGTGAAGGAGGCTACAAAAATCGCTAGTTATATAAAAATGTTTCCCTTCTCAAGCCCACGCACGGGTTTAACCCCTTTAGAGCCCCAAAATCCTTCCCAATACTAACTTCAAGTAAACTTGTTCGAAAAAGAGCTTTCCAGTTGTGAGAGCGTTAAGAGAGGCAAAAAAAAGTAGGCATGTCCCGCCACACTAAAATCAACATGTTGCCCACGACAGCAAAAAAAACTTTACGTGTATGTATGCAGTTTTTGTTTCGGTTTTGTCACGGGGTGTTCTTCACCCATTCCCAACTCCAAAAAACTATCCTAGTCTAACTCCAAGTGTTTTGTTCCCATATTGGGACTGCGGTGCTAAAAGGCGCTAAAAGGTGCTACGACAGAGGCTTACACCGGGATGGGTACCCGCCCGCCCTGTACCATATCACACTTCCACGATAAAGTACCTGAGCATCTTCGTGAGACATCCCTCGTCGCATGTACATGGTGATCATGGTTTCCATCTCTCCCTGGAAGGCGTCATTCCGAGGGGGAGCAGTGTCGGGGCAGCAGAGGCGACGGAAACAACAAAGGTGGCCGGGTGGGGGGGGAGGGAGGAGGACACGCGGGGGGGGGGGGGGTGAGAGATAGGGATGGGGATGGGGGAGGGGAGGACAACATAGGAGAGGCGGGGGGGGGGGGGGGAGGGGGGGGGGATGAGGGAGGAGAGAAGGAGAAAAAAGTAGAGGCAGGGGGCGGGGGGTAAGAGATGAGGGTGGGGGGTGGAGATGAGGGGGTGGGAGGAGGAAAAGTGGGCGGCTACTGCATACCGGTAACACACCAGAGAATGCACCCTCGAACGAGTTTCCAAGCTGATTTTCTCGACACCAGGGACAGTGCAAACGGCAAAAGCTTTCGCGCTTATGGCAACATCTTGTTGGAAATATTATCTCTACCCCTCCACCCCAACATATAACCCGACATGCTCCGTCCGCGCATCGTAGGGATGCGAGGGGATGCGAGGGTCTATGGTCATACGACCACGGCAATGCGTGAAACGAGTACACCCCCCTCCCGGCCCCCCCCTAACCTGTCTGCGGTGAGCCACTCCGGTAGTTCCCACTCTACCTCCATGTAATCGTTCATGCCCTCTTGCCCACCTGCACCCAACGACCCCCCATCCCCCCAAACCTATCCAACCTCTAACCCGCTCCCCCCCCCTCCCCATCTAACCCCCCATCCCCCCAAACCTATCCAATCCCCACCCAGCCAACCTCCGACCCCCCCCCCCGCGACCTTCTAACCCCCCTCCCTAGAACCCAAACCTATCCAATCCCCACCCATCCAACCTCCAATCCGCCCCCTCCCCATCTCTTTACAACCCAAACCTATCCAACTCCCACCCATCCAACCTCCAACCCCCCACCCCCCACCCCCCCCCCCGGCCCTGCCTACCGACCTGTCTGTGGTGTGCCAGTCCCCACTCTTGTCGCTTCCGCTCTACCTCCATGTAATCGTTCATGGCCTTCGTTGAGAGGTACTCCCCAAGACCCATGCTCAGCCCGTCAGCGACGATGCTCGAGATACCAACGATCAGGATAGTCTGCGGGCTTAGCCCACCCCCTAAAAAACAAAAAAAGGGTAAAGGGCGGGGGAGAAAAGGGGCGACAGAAAAAGAAGGATATATGGAAAAAAGGGGGGGAGGGGGTAGAAGGATAATGAAAGGAAAAAAGGCCAAAAAAAAAGGCCAAAAAGGGGATTTTGTTCTTAAGGAATAAAGGAGAAAACAAAAAAATGGGCGCCTTTTACCGGTCTCAACACACAAAACCATGCCACTTGAAAAAGAAGGATATATGGAAAAAAAGGGGGGGGGGAAAGAAGGATACTAAAAGGAAAAAAGGGCAAAAAACCCCGGCAAAAAGGGGATTGTATTTTCAAGGAATAAAGGAGAAAAGGGGAAAATGGGCGCCTTTTACCGGTCTCACAAAACCATGCCACGTGAAGTACCAAATATACATTTCGCGTTGCAGGCGGTCACGGGGGGTCGCCCATCCAACCCAACCGCATATAAAACCCTGATAAAACCCTAGCCCAGGCTAAGGCTCCGACGGTTTTTTTCTTGTCTGATAAAAGCGTGCGGACGATCTCCTCAAAAACCGAGAACATATTTGGCACCAGGTATTTCATCTTGCATGCGCTCTGTGGGCAGAGAACACCGCAAAGGCTATCGAAGGAGCCTGGCCTGCCACGGTAGGGCGCCCGCCCGAAAGTGCACCGTAAGAAAACACTGCTTGTGCGACACGTTCGCACGCCCGAAGTGCACCGTAAGAAAACACTGCTTGTGCGACACGCTCGCCGCACGGTGGTACGTGTACTGCCGCACGCTATTTTTACTCACTCGGTGGTAAAGACCCAAAACTAGTCGATCGTTTTACAAAGCATGCGACACCACTTACTTAATATCTCTATTTCTGGCTCGGCTGGTAGATCTTCTCGCCTAAGGCAGGGTATGATGTCTTACACTATTTTCTGTACAAAAGAGACCATGTTTCTTACTTTCGTCTAAAATTCGAGCCTGAAATTCTCAACTTAACTCCCACTGCAAATTATTAAGCGCTATCGCGTACCGTATTCTTCATGCTCTTCTTTCGTAGTAGCTCGATAATACCGCATGCACTCACTCGTCGATGTTTCGTTATCTTCACGCGGGCCCCAAACGCACAATACACCGCGACACATATACATAACACACCTGCCGCGCCAGCCACGACCGCGAAGCTTGTGAGAACGCCATCCAAGGCACCGAAAACCGCCGCTTTCTTTACGTCGGTTAGCGTTGCCGTTTCATAGTCGTCGTCTTCGTGGTCATCGTTTCCCATCGGGTAGCTGTTCAGCGTTACGAGGGATCGAGGGGGGGAGGAGGGGGGGGGGGGAGGGAGAGCCTCAGCCTGGGAATCGGAGACCGCAAAAATACGGTACTGAAAGTGCCAAATACAGTATTATACGGGGAGTGTTGAGCACCGTGCAACAAGCACGCGCTTGAAGCCACGAAAAACGACAAGAACAAAAAAACGTCTCAGGAGGAAGCGTGGTATCAATAGCTCGCGTCTGCTGCTGATTTTCAAATCGACCTGCTTGCCACTATATCCCCATCAGCATCATCAGCATCATCATCAGCATCATCACCATCACCATCACCATCATCATCACCATAGCCCTGGCCAACAAAACGCACCCAAACATCACCATTGAGCGGCTTTTGCGAACACTTTTGGCACTGAACGCGTGGCAAGCTCGATTGGGCTTTCTCCGCAGGCGAAGACTTATGTCGGTCTATCCTCATTTTCTATCAAGTCACCAGTTCAACAATAAATACAAGCTCGGTGTATAAATAAAACTTGAAAAATGCGCGAAATTCTGACATCTTGGGTAAGGGACGATAACTAAACCCAGTGGCCAAAATCGGGTATACCAGGTGCCATTGAGGCCGAAATCGGGTACCCTTCTATTTCAGTGGCCGCAACGACCCCAGAACGCCGTCTGATTAGCCAACGCCGGCTACCACCCGACGATGGTCACACTTACGCCGGATAGACCCGACTTCGGCTTCTCAACCCCCAAAGGTACCACATTGTTTCATCCAACCGTGATACCCGAAAAAGGCCGGGCTGTTCTATCACAACAGCCCAACGGGCCACCACGCGAGGCCCCGCGAGCACGCACCATCCGAGTTTATGCCTCCTTGTTAACGAAGAAGACGGGCAAGGACCATCTGCTTGATGTCCACGCGTTATTATTCTTGTACCATGTGACAGACAAATAGTTCGACCCTAAAGTCGCCGAACTCACAGCTGACGTCGTTAAAATATTCTTCATTAAATAATAAAAATCCATCATCAGCTTGCTGCAAAAAAGGGTATAGAGCATGCCCGCACATTCATCAGTTAGATTTTGGTTGTGGGTGGACTGCAGCTGCAGCAGCAGCCATGGATACATGCATGCCTGGTGCAATGAGCCCACGCGCGTGCCGGCTTGGTGGGCTCGGACTGGGGGCTGGGTGTGAGTGGGTGCATTCTTCGTTGAAAAGTGGCCAAACAGCAAAGCCCCCAACCCCAGCGCACCAGCACGGCACGCGCGTCGGCTCGTTGCACCTGGCATGTTGTTGTCCTTGTTGCTCTCAGATCAACTCGCATATCAAGCCCGTGGTCACAGAACAGGCTTACGTCACTCTGGAGTGGAAAAAAACGCCAGGAACAAAAAAAAGAAGACTACGAAAAGGAGGTGTATATTATACACGTATACTTGTACCAGCATATCATAGTTGACGAAAGACGTACAATACAATAGGACCTCCGCTGGCCTGTCACATATACAGGGAGTACACAAGAAACTTGCGTACGAACCCGGTAGACCCAAGTAGCCCACTCCAAAAGTTTACTCACACTACAACACTTATTGTTTCATGCATGCTGAATTCCACAGGTGTCTGGTTTTGTCCCCCTCAATGCGGGTTAAACAGTTTCCGTGGGCAGAACAAGGTTGAACGTCTTAGTCCTGTTGACCCTGGCATTAGCAGGGAAGTCACCGACCTGTATTCTTCACGAGGGTACACACCCCGTAACACGCGCGATGGAATTATCACACACGCAGCTTGCAAAGCTGAGTTGTGATAAAATAAACTTTTTGGTCGATCTCACAGCTGAAGTGTATTTTTTCATTTTCTAAATACACCCACCAAAAAAAAGAGAGGGTGAACTCGGAAGTCAGCGTACGCACGTATCAGGCCCATACTGTACGTATCCATGGCTGGCTGGCTGCTGCTGCTGCTGCAGCTGCAGCTGCAGCTGCTGCCCACCCACAACCAACAACTAACTGATGAATGTGCGGGCATGCATGCTCTCGTACGATGCGTGCAGCAAGCAGACGACGGATACTTATTTATCTGTCGCATGTTAGAATACGAACATAATAGCGCATGGACATCAAGCAGATGATTCTTGTCCGTCTTCGTCGATAACAAGAAGCACGCACTCGGAAGGTGCGTGTAGCAAGGTGCGAGTCACTCCACGGCGGTAGCCCACCCAACTAATCTTCAACGAAATCGCCGGTTTTGAAACCAGCTCCCGCCTGTATCTCCCGAAACAAGTCGCCCCTTGCCACCCCGACGTCATCGTTCGATAGCCCTTCGCAAACAAGAAAATATGCCGATAGCTACACTGTAGTTGTAAGGGGAGTCGCCGACCTATATCCTTAATGAGGACACACAACTCGTAATACGCGCGATCGGAGTATCACACACACAGCTTGCAAAGATGAGTTTCCACGAAATCTTCGATCTCACAGCTGGAGTGTATTTTCATTTTTTATAACATACTGTTTTTTATATAATGTCCTTCATCGTGTGGAGCAGCCATGAAACGTACGTTAAAAGATAACATCGGTATTGGGCTGGGGGGGCTATCGTAGAATCAGGCGCGCGTGCTCGCGTGGTGGGCCGTTGGGCCGTCGTGGTCAAACAGCCCGGCTATTTTCGGGTAGTGGGTACCGGGGTACAATAGTCGGGTACCAGGCACCTTTTAGGGGTTGGGTACCCAAAATCGGGTTTCCATTATAGTGATAACACAACGATAAGAACCAGGAAAACTGGACAAGGCTAGATTTTGTATTATGAAAATAAAAATACACTCCAGCTATGATGAGAGATCGAAGGTTTCGTCGAAACTCGTCTTTGCAAGCTGTGTGTGGTGCTCCGATCGCGCGTATTGCTGGGTGTGTGTCCTCATTAAGGATATAGGTCGACGACTCCCCTTGGAACTACAGTTTAGCTTGTACCAGGGTCAACAGGGTGATGTTCATCAATCTGTGCGCGGAAACTATAAAACTCGTTTTTGAGGGGAACAACATCTGACAGCTGTGGAAGGAAAAGCATCAGTTTATCAAGTTATCCAGTAAGTCGTATAACCGGTGAGGGGAGGGCGGAGGTTTAAAAGGGCGTGGTGGCTTGGGTTTGCCGGGGGGGGGGGGGGGGGGGGGCAACTCAATCTGTGCGCGGAAGCTATAAACCATTTAAGGGGACAAATCTGACGGTTGTGGAAGGAATGCATCAGTTTATCATGTATATCCTGTAAGTCGCGCAACCGGTGAGCAGAGGGCAGAGTGTTCGAAGAGGGGGGGGGATAAATGAATTGGAGCTACGGCAAGGCTGGTTGGATAGGTAATGAGGTGATATCACCTGCCTGGTAGTGTATTCTTCTAGCAGATTTGATTTTAGGTGGGGCGGCGGGGGAGGGGGGTACAGGGGCTGATTTTTACGTGTGTGTCAGAGGGGGGGGGGGGACAACGGCCTTTTAGGAATCTCCCGTATATTCGAACAACTAGGCCTGGCTATTTATATGAGTGACCTTTGGTTTGTTTGTGTTTTTTCTGGGGTATACCTCAGCTCCAGAGTAACCGGAGCCTGTCCTGTGACCACGGACCTGATTATGCGAGCTTATGTGAGAACAACAACAGCACCATGAATGCAAGACAACCATAAGGAACAATCATGTAGAACTGTGGTATACAATGTGCTATAGCTTCGTGGTGTGTTACTTTACATGGATCGCAAGATAGAACATTCCAATCGACAGGTTCAACCATGGAGTTTTATCATGACTTTTTACCGTGCCGATGTGGGGCTGTGAGTCTCCTGTGAGATCGCCAATCATGAGACAGAGATACATCTTGCAAATACTAGCAAGCGAGGTGATGTGGTCATGCAATGCCACCACCATTGAACACATTGAACACGAGGGGGCGAGGTACAAATGGTCAGTGTCTTGATTTATATGTACGGTATTCGAAATAGGCCATCGCCACTCTAACTTTATTATAACCGCCCTCGAATCTCAGATATCCCCGGAAATCTCAGGCTCAGTTCCTTGTCCGGCTCTTTTCTTGTGAGAGGGCCGGTTTTGCACCACATGCTTATCAAAGAAGCATTAAGCATCACCAGAAGCCAACCCAAAATTTATAACTCCATACCCTTGAAAGACGCAAAGAAACATATCAATCGAGGTCGCTTTACCGCCCGTAAAACCTCCAAACATACCGGCACCAAAAACATTACGCTTTACAGCCGGTTAAAAAAACAGTAATTTTTGCGGTTCTTTTTTGTTTTTGTTTCTTACAGATCACATGAGGGCGCATACCCAACCCAACCCAAACGCTAAGCCTGACCCCGGCCCTAACTCAGGCTAAGCCCGCGTACGACCTTTCGCCCTGCTTCGCCGCGCAATTTTGGGCAAATCTGACAAAAATGCGCGGACAGCCTGAACAAAACGATACCTTTATGGTACTGTCTCTGGTATACCAGGCATATGTTTCGGGGTTTCAGAAAGCAGGAACAGTCTACTGAACCCATGACTAGGGCTATACAGAGTTGGGCAAATCTGACAAAAATGCGCGGACAGCCTGAACAAAACGATACCTTTATGGTACTGTCTCTGGCATACCAGGCATATGTTCCGGGGTTTGAGAAAGCAGGAACAGTCTACTGAACCCATGACTAGGGCTATACAGAGTAGGGGGGGGGCAATTTCGGGGCATTTTTTTGTAGTGACTCGGGGTAACTCGCGCGAGTGAGCCCTGCTATTTTGAGGTTTTAAGCTTTCGGGCTGCTTCAAGATGAAAAAAATAGCGATACGATGAACTCGCAATGGAACGGATAGCGACGCTGCCCACAAAAAAACCACCTCAAGATCTTTTGTCAGCGAGTACACAGTCACCCGTGCGAGTGGCGCAAACCCGGTGGCTAATAACGGGATTGCCCCCCCTACGTAACGAGCCGTGGCCTATCCTCTCTCGCGAACTTAACAAGCGGATTTCCTCGACAAGTGTGTAGAGTAGAGCGCACACGCCCAGCGATGCGTCGACGGAAAACACACCTATCTACCAAATATTTCCACAAGCCACCATTTTCGTACAGCGCGGCCCCTTTTTTTTTTTTTTTTTTTTTGCACACCTTCACTTTTCAGCGTCTGGACAAGCCGTGGTCACAGGTGTCATCTCTTCTCCCCGGTTCTTGCCTTCAATTTTATCGCGCATAGGGTTCAGCAATCCCACTGCTCGTCGATTGTTCATCGAGTGTTGCTAACTTACGCTCTCGCGCTTTCCGCAAGTCAATTTGTCCACAAGAAAAAGTCCCAACGAATTTACACGAGTATGCACTCGGCGGGGCTCGAACTCACGAAACTGACCTATACCAGGCTCGAGGATAACCTGATACGCCACCGGGGCGACCGGTTATATTAACACTCGTATAATATCGGTTCGGATAATATTATTATTGGGCTCCTTCCTCCTGAATGCAGGACGGCCTCAACAAACTCCCTGCCGGCCGGTTTGTGGACAATTTCAACTTCGCGCGTCAGCCCATACCAACCCGACTCCAGGCCTAACCCAACCCTAACCCTAGCGCTAGCCGCAACCGGCGGCAGGGGCAGCCGTGCGTTTTAACCCACAAAAAAACTGGGCGGCTGTTAGGCCAGCTCTGAGCAATGAGATCGTCGACCGGCATTTTATGTCGAGTCCAAATCCGTTCTGAGAGCATATGTTATCTTGCGCTTCGTACAGTATAACAGCTGATGTTATCATCCAGCCGATCGGCGCAATAAACTACTGCAGAATTATGCGTGCGTGGCAGCAGTACACGAGTCTACCGGTAGCCGCACATGGTGTTTTCAGCCGATCGGTGTACTAAACTACTGTACTAAATAGTATAAATAGAAATACGTGCGTGACAGCAGTGCACGAGTCTACCGGTACGGCATAATAGGGGGAGAAGCAAGTAACAACACCGTGGGAACATTACACATCTCGTACAAATCACCGATCTCTGCTTGATATAGATATTTCCGGGAAGATCTGTATGGTCTAGCTCATGATACCCGATGGGAGCCGCATCATACGATCTGCATGTTCTAGGACGTGTTTCCTGGGTTGGATCTGTACTCTATTATTACAAGAAAAAAAAAAGCACTTCAGCCGTGAGATCGAAGATTTTGTCGAAACTCATCTTTGCAAGCTGTGTGATACTCCGATCGCGCGTATAACTGGGTGTGTGTCCTCATTAAGGATATACTCTGGGAGGTACAGATTCAGCACTATATATCGTAACGGCAGGTACGGGATTCACTGTAGATTATCTAGATGGCCTAGATCACGATCTGTCCCAGTAGATGATCTACATCATGAGCTGTTCGAGGAGTGGAACATTGAAACTCCCTTCACCTCTTGTATTGCAAGAAATAGCGAACGCTTGCTGTTGCACCAGTTTAGGTAGAGGCAAAAAGTCACCTAACCCAGCCCTCCTCTACCTGGTATATAATCACAGGGCTATTGTGCCTTGTCTTATCATATACTGCTACACGACAAACTTACATCCACAAAGTAAGTCCCAAATGCTTTGTCCCTGTTTTGTCCCTCAAGACGCCCTCAAAGTGCAACTGGTACGTCGAACTCATAGTTGTTTGTTGGTGGGGGGGGGGGGGGGGGCAGACATACCTACTTTCTGTTGTACACATTATAGCTTGTTAATAACCATGTAGTTGGTTGTTGGATACATTTTAGTCTACGCTTTTCGTGTTCCTCGTCCGGATTTTCTGTTCTCAGTCATATTTTCATTACTGTATTATTTTTTATTGTAGACAAATAGCTGCACATACATACTGTCGGTCGACAAAAACACCAAATACCATGGACACACGTGTAAGGAGGGATGTTCGCAGCAGTTATCACCAGTTCCCGTTTCCCACTTCGAAAAGCTGTCAAGTAGCACCTCGAGTAGCAAAAAAATATACCGGTAGCATCTAAACCCCTTTATCATAGAGCTCCCAAACCCCTCCCCACGCAAATTCCAAGCAATGTGCCACCAAAAATGGATTTCCAGTTGCGGAAGGGTTATTAACAAGTAAACATGGCTTTTCATGGGTCATCACCCGTCCCGCGGGTCGGGTCATGAGGTGGTGGAAAACCCACGGGACGGGTCGAGTCGGGTCGGGTCAGGGGGAGTTCAAATATCACGGAGTCGGGCCGGGTCACCCTGACCCGATCCGACCCGCGACGAGAGATCCGGCCCGTGAAAAGCCCCGGTTATTAACCCCTTTACAACTGGAAACCCGTTTTTGGGGACAAAGTTGCTTAGCTTTAGTATAGGGACGGGTTCGGGGGCTCCAAAGGGGTTAAGCACCCTCGGCCCTGGGTATGCGCGCGGGATGGGAAAACGTTCGGGACACAGACATTGGTGCGCGTTTTGTGCCCAAACAACGACCTCGTTAAAATCACCCCCTTATCCCACCCAGATCTCAATTAGTGGTGCAAAAATACAATCCGGTAATCGGCCCTCCGCAGGAGCCGCCGGAGGCCGTGAGCGCGTAGCGCGAACCGTTATCCCACGTGTTAGTCGGGCTGTGGGTAAAGGCATTGGGTGCTTTGTTGGTCCGCATCTACCTTAACATGACCTGGTACGCGTGTTTGCGCACAAAAAACGCACACCTGCTTTAGTGTCCCGCGTTTGGTGTCCCGAATATTTGCTTGCTGGTGTCCTTCGATGAGCAGGAAGAGAACACGCATAAATTACGCCCAAATTTTGTCCGTAAATGTAAGCACCGTTTTATACTAATAAAAGTATGCATACCTTGCTTATATTTACGGACAGAGTGGTATAACATTTCACACAT
Organism: Undaria pinnatifida; assembly: GCA_012845835.1. Lineage (NCBI taxonomy): Eukaryota > Phaeophyceae > Laminariales > Alariaceae > Undaria > Undaria pinnatifida. The sequence goes on along the minus strand of JABAKD010000015.1, from coordinate 5,587,066 downwards.
CGGACATATGACGATCTGTGCCTAGAACACCTTTGTACTGCCGTAAATCCAAAAACCTGCGTTTATTATATACAGTGCAGGATCTGAATCTTTACAGATCCAACCCATGAAACACGTGCTGTCACAGATCATGTAGATCTGCAGATCATGTACGTCAGGGATCGCAGATCACACGGATCAGGATCTTTAACATGCTGATATGAGATGCCGTGCAGGGTCTGAATCTTACAGATCCAACCCACACGATGCATGCGCTATCATATATCATGCAGATCACATGGCTCCATCCGGCTACAATATCTAAATAATGCAGATCTGCACATCATATACATCAGGGATCATGCAGATCACACGGATCAGGGATTTGACCTGCCGTGATGAGATGCCGAGCTGGATCTGAATCTTACAGATCCAACCCAAGAGACATGTGCTGTCATAGATCACGCAGATCGTATGGCTCCATCCGGCTACAATATCCAATAATGCAGATCTGCTCATCAAATAGATCGGGGATCGTGCAGATCACACGGATCAGGGATATAAAGATCTCATATCATATAGACAGGGATAACGCAGACCACACGGATCAGGGATACATCTTCCCTGAAATACAGTGCGAGCCAGGCAGATATAAAGCTGAGGATCTAGTCTGCCGATGTGTGAAACATTGAAAGCGCTCACACCTCGGACAGATCACGATCTACAGGTACAGTAGATCAAAAACGTTCATATCTTGGGCAGATCACGATCTGGATCATATACAGATCATCTATAGCAGTAGATCCTTTAACTGCCGCTATGAGACGTTGTGCAGGATCGGCGTAGAGCACAGATCCAACAATGGAAGCATCTGCTAGATCATGCAGATCGTACGACCACAGCCCGGCAACAGAGCTAAACCATACCTGGCACAGATCTTCCTTGAAATGCCTAGATCGTAAAAAGGGGATAGGTCGACTGTCGTGGGAAAGCGTTCACCGTTCACCACCTTCGGAAGCCGCAGCGGCAGGGGCAGAAAAACCAATTTCATCATACTGGTGCCGCCTCTATTCTGCATTTCTGCCGTTGCCGTTTGTACGAGTATCTGTACCGTACCACCGATTGCTGCCGGCCGAAACATTGCGCAGGTGATGCATACCATGCGGCAACGCTCCGCCTCCTTCCTGCAGTAGGGTAATTTGAAACCCAATGTGGTTGCTGCTCCCGAGGTGCGAGGTGACGGCGTCAGCTGCTGCGTTGTTACGGGTGGAGTTGCCGGCTGTTCGTTGTGCTTTGTTTTCGTCGTGCCATGGTCGTTTCCCTCTTTCTTTCCAATTGTTTTTCCGCGTTTTTTTCTTCTTATTTTACCATTCATACCGTTTCTTTGATTGCCGCAAATGGTCTGGTGCGCTGCTGGCTTGCATTTTTTTTTTTTCTTGCCCGCGTGCACATTGCGGTTTGCACCGCACGGCCAAATCACCTTGCTGTACATAGCTCCGTCTCGTAGTTTGTGACCACAGAGCTCGTTTCTCTCTCTTTTTTTTTTTCACACACACATCTACTTTCCAGCTTCCAGACAAGCCGCGGTCACAGGTGTCGTCCCCTTTTTCCCCCCGGTTCTTGCCTTCAATTTTTATTGCGCATATAAAGGGTTCAGCAATGCCACTGCGCGTCGAATATTCATCGAGTGTTGCTGTTAATAACTCACGCTCCCGCGCTTTCCGCAAGTCAATTTGTGCACAAGAAAAAGTCCCCACGAATTTATACATTTTTACGAGTATGCACTCGGGGGGATTCGAACTCACGAAACTGACCATACCAGGCTCGAGGATAACCTTAGTCTCTATGAGGCATCAGCACTGGGCACTGGTTGTGCTGGATGTAGATGGGTGAAAATATGGGGAGCCCCTATTTGCAGGACGGGCCTGCAACGAATTCTTGCAGGACGTTTTGGCACACTTTTGTCCCAGGTACCTGCACAGACCCCACCCAACCCTAACCCTTACCCTAACCCTAACCCCAACCCCAACCCGACCCCTGACCGTTTGACCGGTACGTGGGGCTAAAAGTGCCCTCGCGCGGCTTCGCCGCGCGTTCGCCGCGCGTTCGGCAGGCGTTCGCCAAAAAAAAAACGCGGGCAATAAAAAGCGGCAGGTGGCCAATCAGAGGCACGTCCTGCAAGAATTCGTTGCAGGCCCTCCTGCAAATAGGGTTTCTCGAAAATATGCCGGTTTAATGTGAACGCACACAGATCGTGCACACCAATGTTTCTCTTTTCAAACACCGTACAGAGTGCTTCACACTTCACAGCAAAGTAGTTCAAGTAGTTCATCACGCCGGGACTGGTGCAGCAGTACAGAGTACAGAGTACCGTGCACATGATACGTGCTGGCTGCAGCACTCGTAGAGACTCTATCTCTCTCCCTCTCGCTCTCTATCGAAAGAGGGGGTGTCCGGGCTCGAGTTCGAGACAACAGTTCCGGCTTCGAGCGGTCGAGAGAGACAAGATAACATGGAGCCGGATACTACAGAAGAGCAATTATACCAGGAAGTACAACCAATTTGACCATAAATGTAAGGACCGTTTATTGTCTCCTATTATTGTATAAATTATACTTGAAATATAAACGGTCCTTATATTTCCGGGCATATCGGTAGTGGGTAGTGTAGGTTGGGGGAAGGGAGGGGGGGGGCGTCCGACTCTGTGGTATCCGTGACACACGCCGTAGATAAGGCAGTGGTGGCATCTCGGTCGATCAGGTAGCAAAGCCTTATTCGAGAGGAAGAGTAGGGTGTGTATGTGTCGTGGTGGTGGTGGTGGTGGTATCATCGAGGTGTTTGCACACGGGCACAGAGATCCTAACATAATCGAGGTATGTGGTAGCAGCTGATGGGTAGGGTAGAGTTGGGCGGTTGTGATACGAAAACAAAATTTGTTAATGCGGTTTCTTGCCAGATGACAAAGTACGCACTAAAGCGGGCCCTCCAACCATCCCCGGATTGTGCGGTGCGATATCAGCAAAGTAGTGACAAGCAATTCAGATCGCACTAAAATGGGAATACGCACTAAAATTGAACCGCATTAATAAGGCACACGGCAGTATGGTTTTAGATTAGAATATAATAACTTTTTATATTCATATCAATACAGGAGCAGTCACTATATTTCCGACTACAGAGATCAGAAGGGTCAAAAAGGACTACACGCCACCACCATCTGCTGAAGAGCCAGCTTGGCAGTGTGGCTTAAAAATACTACACGAGATTTTTCACTCCTGATCACCTTGAAGTCTGCTCGACGTCGGTAGTCCGGGCCGACATGCTCGTTGTGGGGGGCTCGCTCCGGCCGTTGTTACCGTAGATAGGTGCGGTAGTAGTGGGGTTCAGTCTCGTCCGCTCGCCATCCTTGCCGACTTCTGCAGCTGTAGAGTTGAGACTCATGATTATTCTAGCAGCACTGCCCGCTGTACAACACGTATATAGGTTCTCCTCCGTGAGCCAGTGTTGGACAAAAACTTTCTCTTGACACACGCTGTTCCAGCAGGGGGCGTGCGCGACGGCGTTGCGTGCTATGTGTGCCGATAATTACACCAGAACAGCAGAACAGAGGCCGAGCTTTGGTTGGGTTCGAAAGATGTGTGAGAGAAAAGAGAGAATCGAGTATCAAAAACATGCTAGAGGGGTTTCCATATTGATTCGTACCCGTTTTTCGTTTATCGGAACGTACCTGGAGGTACAAAGTTTGGCTGTGCGAGAGGTGAAGATATTCCAAAGCAAGGCACGGGGGGGGCGCATTTCGCTGTCGGTGCCATAAAGAGACACCTAAAGCGAACCCAAGCACCTCTTGTGGCGGCCATATCTGGAGAAGGGGAGACGCCGAGCTTCCTTGTAAAAAAGGGCAGGCACAGGACATTTTTGGGTACCTGACGATTTTGTGGCGATCAGTCAATCGTGACCTGAAAACAACGCGGGTCTCACACAAGAGGATCTCTCTGGGATCACACTTTTTTTGAGCGGGATATCTCCCCGGGAGGGAAGAAAGCACGCATCATGGTGAGTCTCACTTCAAGGGAACCCTGGCGTTTTCGCAAAGAGTAGAGCTGGCGTCCCGTGCGTGTGTTTGTGCGTCAACACTTGTTCCGGTATATCCGATTTCGTCCAAAACTTCCATATGAACGTGAGTGGTGGGGCCTTTTCTTTCTGCCGTTTCCCGAAAATCATAAAGCACATCAGGCAGCAACAGCAAGAATAAATCAAAACAATGCACCCATCTATGCACCCTAGGCACCCATGCCCGCTACGACGCATCTTCTTTTATTGGCGTTCCATGCCTGCAAATTTGTCTCCCGACTCGCAATCCGCTGCTGCCCGTCCACTCCACCTGCCCCGATCCCTCGAGGATATGAACTTGCCGCTTTGCAATCTCGGTTGCCTCAAGACCCCCAGCAGACACATTTCCCGCACGAAATGGCGGCGCCTCTTCACTTTTCGCGTTTTCCATACTTAATCCTATATCAGATTTTACACACTCCTCGCACTGGCGCCGCAATCAAATGACGAGTACAGCAGCAACAGCAACCGCCCTGCATCGTCGGATTGCCATATCATGCACAGCATTACCGGCAGCATGATTCGTACATGCCTGGTAAATGGAAGCAGCAACAGCACTTGTAAATGCACGCGTGTTGCAAGGGTTGCCTCGATGACTCGTCAGTATTCCCCCGGGGACAGACAGAACACGAACACTACAGCTGTTTATTGTACGGCAGGGCTTGCACAGCTCAGTAGCAGCACCGCAGTAACAGCAGCAGGAGGATAAAACAAAAACAAAAAAAAAAAAAAAGCAGCAGGTTTGCAGCTTCAAGCTTTGCAGTACCCCAGCGCGCAGTCTTTTCCCAACACTACACTAGACTACAGCAGTAAAAACAAGTAATACTCGTGCTAACCGGTTCATCCGCAATAGAACAAGCAACAGCAGTGATGCCTAGGCGAACGGCGTTGCCTCGAAGAGTGCACGCTGGCACGGCATGGCTACCAGCCCAGTTATATTTTTCATGTTCAGTATTAGCAGTATTCATTGCAAAAAGTAAAAAAGGCCCGCACCTGGTACAAACAGGGAAAGAGTACAATACGACAATCAGATGGTAGACGGTACACCTCAGATTTTTCGTGGAATTGTGTTCACTTGTTCACGGGATCAGCGACTTTATCATAGGGGACGATCTTCACCGTCCCCTCGGGCATAGTTGTGCCGCGTTTATTGCTGCTCCGCTTTGAGTACTCGTGTTCTTGCTGCTACTGCTGCTGCTGCGGCATTGCTGATATCCGCTGTTCCCTGCTGCAGCAGCTCTGTGCCCTGCTGTTGCTGTGCCACTGACTGCTGTGTTGAGGTAGTCGTAGCTGCTCGATAGGATGGAAATGCAAACTGCCCGTTGACTAATGATACTATTGACATCTTGCAAAAATTGAAAAACGTCAGCTGAGTACAACTGCTGTGACCACAGACTTGATTATGCGAGTTAATGTGAGAACAACAACAACAACCTCGTTCACTAAGGCCATTTCTTATGCAGTCCGATTTGTCAGTCGAAAACGGCCTTTTTCGACTGAAGCCCAAATCGGGCTTTCTTACGCAGTCGAAAAGGGCTTTTTCGACTCAACTTTTTTCGACTGAGAAATACGACTGGCGGATCCAGTCGAAAAACTCGACTTTTTCGACGGGGTGATCCAGTCGAAAAACTCAGTCGAAAAACTCAGTCGAAAAAGTTTTACACGTGTTTTTTGAACCGATCGCATAGCACATCCCACCACCAAACACACACCCACACGGCCACACGGCCACACACCCATACCAGGTACCACACTGCAGTATCATACAAGGCGCTGACGCTGGCTTGGCTATCCCTGCTGTTGCTTCTCGCAGCAAGTAAGCGTGGCGCATTCCTAGTTCCATTCGCCAGCAGCGTGTATCACACGACGGCAGCAGCGCGCGGTCTCGATCCCATGCTGCCAATAACGGCTGCGCCTGCTATAGCTTTGGCGGCTCTCGGCTGAGTGCAACTCCACGAACGTAGCTTTGGCGGCTTTTGGCTAAGCCAAAGCCACCAACTCGCTGGGACGAAGGTTCGTCGAGCCGTTGCTCGCGGAGACAGCGCGAAGCACAGAGCTGCCAACCGATTTCGCCTGCTGTACAGCAGTACTCCCTCACACCAACCGCCTCTAGGAAGAGCACAAAAACTATAAAATCAACTCGACTGACGATAAGAAGGACCAGAAGAATCCAGTCGAAAAAAAGTCCAGTCGAAAAGGGCCGTTTTCGACTGGCTGAATCCGACTGCATAAGAAACGGCCTAATGATACTATTAATCTTTTCTTGCAAAAATTGAAAAACGTCAGCTGTGAGTACAACCGATTGAATGGTTGAAACTGAACTTTGCAAGCTGCGTGGTACATCTATGTTTCACTAATGTGCAGTACTACAAGGGCTCCGCATACGCCGGCATCCATGCTTCGGGTAGGGCAGGGCAGCACTTCGAATTATTCGATGCAATACTTGGTAGAAGAGTAAAAAAAGTCACCACACACAATCATAGTCTGCGCGCACAGTATGTAAGGTAATGCCAAGAGTTCGATACAGACTAACAATCATAACAATGTACTACTATTAATAGCTATCGTTTTTTGAGTGAATCCGATTCCGAGCTCCATTCATCAGATTTCGATCGGATAAATCCGAGCACACGCCGACTGACCGTTCAGTCTGGCGACGAAACGCGTCGAGTGCGCTTCTTATTATAGGTTTACTCAATCAAGCATCCGGGGCCAGTAAGGTGGCTGGCCATGTCGGCTCCGTGTGATTAGAGAAGTTGTACATGGACCAATTGCATAATATAACAGCAGTCAGTCCAGATCGAGTCGATCGGTGCAACTTGCTTGGGTATCGTATTATTACAGCAGCAGCAATACACACTTCTTTTCTTTTCCCCATCCCATTTATTGTGATGCTCGCATTGCTCTCGCCCTCCCAGTAGTATAACTTAGATCCGGGGTCATAAAGCGGGCTCCCCTCCCCCCTCCCCACTACGGTACCTGCCCTATTTTCCATCGCGAGAAGAATTCAGCATTCCCTCGTCGATTCGCGTCGATTTGTACCTACCCTCGCTGCTAGGCGATTTCAGCAGTTGGTTGATTATTTTTCTCCCATTTATTTCTGCAAATAAATAAAGCCAACAAAGCTCACAACGGTGGTTATTTAACTCAACGACCAACGCTAGTATTAATAGCAGTAGTATTCGAGTACAACCCCACTAGACCACCGGGGCGACCGGCTCTGTATCACTCACTGCCCCGGTGGCGTATCAGGGTATATCCTCGAGCCTGGTATAGGTCAGCTTCGTGAGTTCGAATCCCCCCGAGTTCGTATTCGTATAATTCTTCGTCTTGTGCACTAATTGACTTGCGGAAAGCGCGAGAGCGTGAGTAAGCGACACTCGATGGAAAACCAACGATCAGTGGGTGCTGAACCCTATGCGCCAAAAAAATTAAGGCAATAACCGGGGGGGGGAAGGGAAGGACGACACCTGCGACCACGGCTTGTATGTGCAGAAGGTGGAAAGTAGAAGTGTGCCAAAAAATATATATATATATATATATCAATCAGCAATCAACAGCAATAAGGAGCACGTCAAGTATGAAGCAACACAACACTATTTGTCACTTACGTACCAACACACGACCGCTTGCACTTGACCGGAAAAACGACCACAGCAACGGAGTCAGGGACCACAGCAACAGCAATGCACGCCACCCTACTGCCTACTTACCACCACCTTTGAGTGGCGCAGCTTAACCCCTTCAGAGCCCCCGAACCCCTCCCTATACTTAATCCAAGTAATTTTGTCCCCAAAAACGGGTTTCCAGTTGTAAAGGCGTTAACAGGAGGAACTTGTATAATACAACCCTCGACGCCCCGGGGACGCAGCCACACGCAATGCTGCTGTGTGGCTTTTCCTGGCGCAGTATTGGTAATCACTACTACCTCCTCCTCGTTTAGTCATGCGTGCGCTTGCCACGTCTATATCCATGTATGTATGTACGTGTAAGGCCGACATCCAATAAACAAATGCACTATGATCCCTACCGCGGTACCTTGTTTTTTTTTACAGTAATGTTATTATTTGTTTTGGCACGAAATATGACGCCAATTTGGAAATAATTTCTTGCCAAGTTTAATTTTATCAACCTCTCCATACATCAAGATCCGAATAATAACTGGAGAGTACCGTTCAACATACATTTTTTTGCGCGCTTCTCGATTGGACGGGAGCCTTCGAACAAAGTGATTTGACCGGGAAATGCTATGCACTGCCCGTTGAGCTATACTCAATCACTTGACTCAGTAGCTCAGTGGGTAGTGCTACTACATATACTGGAGTATATCAAAATAACCGTTCATGATGTCGTCAGCGCGCACGCTTGAAAAATACAAGTATGAAGTCGGTGAGAATCGAACTCACGACACATAGCACTACCCACTGTCACTTGACTCAGTAACACTCTCACAGCAGTGAGTGGGTTATGCAAAAAAACAACCAAATATGTTTTCCAGCTCGTTAATTAATTATCACCGACTTCGTAAGAGCGATCTCCCGAGCTATCCCCTCTCCACGTACTACAATTAGTAGTACTCAGAAGAACACTAACAACTATCATAGCCATTCATAACGTCTCCAGCGCGCACGCTCCTGAAAATACCAAATATGATGTGGGTGAGAATCGTACTCACGACACATCCTTCGTTGGGTATATAGCACTATACCCACTGAGCCGAACGGAAACGACACACAGCAGTAGTAGCTACGATAGGGCAAGCGCTTGGAGGCGGCCATGAAAAAAGCATCGTCGGGAAGAAATTCAGATGCCAATTTGGAAATGACGCCAATTTGGAAATGTTGTCCCTTATTTATTCGTTCCAGCTCTACATATGCCAAGATCCAAGAATAGCTCGGGCGTATACCGCCCAAAGTTCCCAAAAAAAGCGCACTCCTCGCTTGTCTCGCTCAGCGTCTATCCGCGTTCACGTCGAGGTGCGGAACGGATACGGCAGGGCGAGGGGCGTTGGAGCCTTCCCCCGAAGACGGCGCTCGAGCGAAGCTGTTTGACCGAGAATTCCAGTTCCGAGAATCGCATACTGAGGCCGAGACGAAAAAAAACTCCTGACCGAATCCCCGACAGAAATAATGGTCATATTTTCATGTATGTATTTATTATAGGAGCTTTCGGCGACGGCCCGGTTCTGGATCTATGGATTATTGTCTTGCTGTCGCTGCTGCTCGCTGCTATTATTGCTGCTCCTGCTGTTGCTGCTGCTGCTGTGCCCGGCCTTGCTGTAGTTTCTCGACAAAAGCTGTGCGTTCGCTGGTAGCTGGTCCACGGCACAGCTCTCCGGAAGCGGCAGCCAGCACAAACGTGGGCCCTGCGCTGGAGTGGTACTCGTACTTCTGGCTTTCGCCGGCTGAATGTCACGTTCGGTGCTCGTTACCCGGTGCAGGGTATGGCCTTGGACGGAAATATGCAATTGGAAATATTTACAGCATGGATTGCATTCATTTATGTACTCCAACAGCAGTGCTTACGTTTCTGTGCGCAGAGGCACTGCTGAGGCACTGCTGTTTTCATAAAGGATACCTGGGGTACATACAGCAGTACAGGACAGTGCTGTGTTGAGAAAGCCAGGCTAACATGTATGTACAGAAAAATAAGAATTTCGGCAGCTGTTATACTGAAGCTAGTATAGAACGCACTCTTAAAAAACATGCAGCCTGAGCTACGTATAATTCCTTTTTCTTGTCGTATATACGAAGTAGTGTGCCGTATAGTCTAGACTGTTTGACGTAGCAGTAAGCCTATTTGTCGAATTCACAGCTGACGTCGTTAGATTTTTTTATTTTTACAAGAGTAAGACAACGAGCACTGCAAGAAACATGGCTGAGATGCTGGGAACCATGGGCGCCATATTACCTGATTAAAACGAAACGAGCACTAACAAACGCGGGCTGCAGGCTGATACATGGTAGTATTTACGTAACGAAGAAACCGAGCACTACGAGAAACCGATCAGGCAGAGATACTACCCGGGATATAAGAAGTTCAACAATCGTTTATGCTGGTTCTCGCGTGCATATATATAATTGATCTCACAGCCGAAGTGTATTTGAATATTATTTGTGACCTAAACCTCCTAAAAATCCCCCCCCCCCCCCCCCCCCCTCTTGCTCTCCCTTACTCAAACGCCCCACCAAATATCGAAATCCGCCACATTAATAAACACTTCACGCACAAGATATCACCTCATTATCTTTCGAGAGCCATCCATGCCGCTGTGTTTCCCCCCCCCCCCCCCCTCCCCCCCCCCCCCCCCCGCTCCAACGCCCCCTCTTTCCCGACCACCTACACGATCGCCTAGACCTAGCACCACGCGTATAACAAGCTGCTACATATCATTGATCTCACAGCCGAAGTGTATTTGAATATTATTTGTGACCTAAACCTCCTAAAAAATCCCCCCCCCCCCCCCCCCCCCCCCCTCCTCCTGCTTTCCCTTACTCAAACGCCCCACCAAATATCGAAATCCGCCACATTAATAAACACTTCACGCACAGGATATCACCTCATTATCTTTCGAGAGCCATCCATGCCGCTGTGTCCCCCCCCCCCCCCCCGCCTCGAACGCCCCCTTCTTCCCCATCACCCGCACCTTCGCCTAGACCTAGCACCACACGTATAACAAACCACTCACCTAAAGCCGTTCCCCCCCCCCCCCCCCCCCCCGCCCCCACCCCCCACCCTCCCCCCCCAACCCATCCCAACCCCACCCCCTCGAACACTCATCCCTCTCTTTACTCACTGATTGTACGAATTACCTCAAGATATACATGATAAACTGATGTATTATTTCCAAAAATGTCACATTTATCCCCTCAAAATAATGTATAGTTTCCAGGCACATATTGAGCTGCCCCCCCCCCCCCCCGCCCCCAATAATATACTGGTGCCAAAACCGTCAGATTTATCCCCTCGAAAGGATTTATAGCTTACATGCACAAATTGCCCCTTTCCCCCCCCCCCCCCCCCCGCCCCCCTCCAAACCCGCTCGCTTTTGATCAAAACCAGGCCCCCCTCTCCCTTCACAGCTGTCAGATTTTGTCCCCCTCAGAAATGGGTTTTATAGTTTCCGCGCACAGACTGACTAAAATCATCCTGTTGACCCTGATAGCTACACTGTAGTTGTAAGGGGAGTCGCCGACCTATATCCTTAATGAGGACACACAACTCGTAATGCGCGCGATCGGAGTATCACACACAGCTTGCAAAGATGAGTTTCGACGAAATCTTCGATCTCACAGCTGGAGTGTATTTTAATTTTTATAATATATATATATCGGCCCTTTGGCAACAAAACCGAAATCCGTCTTTGGCTATCCCTTATAGTAGCGTATCCGAATCCGAAAATGAGATGGATTTCGGGTCGCCGAATCAGACAGAAGAGCTTACCACATTTTCGAGACGATAGTTGACGCACACTACGTACGAAATGAAGAGGGTTTCGCCCTACAATGGTTGGTTGCGTTTCATTGGGTTAGGGTTAGGGTGTATGAAATTTACAGAGTACAAGGGCTCCGCATGGGCGCCGGCATTCGCCGGCGCCCATGCTTCGGGTAGGGCAGGGCAGCACTTCGACAACTTAATTAAGGTGTAGCTGTCCGATTTGGCATGCATTGAACTTCAAAGTAATGCCAAGAGTTTAATACGAACATGGGATTATGAGAGTCATGATTTGACAGAAAAAAAACGTAATACCTGGTATTATACAACAATTGTCAAAGAAGGCAAGGATAGGCGAAACACACTATGTTAAATGCGCCGTCAAGTAAAAGTTGGCGTCTATCAAACAAAAATACCGAAAAGAGTATTATTGAGAACCTGCGTCGCCTCTAGGCGAAACGAAAGAGGCCTTGGCATTAATGAAGAGACTGCACTGCTGTCCCCGTGGCAATGGAGGTTCGAAGTCGACAGGATGCAAAGTCGGTTTGAATCAAACGTCGACATGGGGCCATGTCAGCCGGCGAGGTTTTGGAAGAAGATTGCTTTGTTTGTTACGTGAAGGCTGTCGCATTGATTGGTCTGCGTGGTTGCGGGCGAGGAGAAAAACGAAGAAGAGGAGGGCGATCTCTCGTTGCGTCGGCGTTGTCTAAGATAGGTGCGGGGGTGGCTTTGCTCGTACGGGAGGTTGGCGTAGCGCTTCTTCTCTGTTTTTTCTCGAGAAGGCGGGATATGTGTGTCTGCTATCTTTGCTTCGTGGGTGCTTTCACGTTGTCGAAATCGGACGCGTCCCCTCAATACATAATATCCGGAGTGTCTCTACCATGACGACTGCTGATGGTGCCGTACGTATTTCCTAGAGACTGACATATTATTTACCGGTAGAAATAATCATATACCTTTCTTTGCAACATTTTTTTTTCTTCATCCCATTTATCATCCCCGCACCATTCTCGCGCTCCCTCCCAGTAGTAACTCAGATCCGGGGTCACATAGCGGGCCCTCCTCCTCCCTCCCCACTTCGGCACGTGCCTTCATTTTTACCGCGAGGAGAATCGAGCATTTTCTTCCCTCGTCGACTCGCGTTGAATTGTACCTAGCAGGCGCTCTCAGCAGTTGATCTCTTTTTTTGATTGCATTTTTGCAAATAAAGTCAAATTTCATCGTGGTGGGTGTCGAACTCAAGGACAACCAAACGTTGGTAGTATTCGAGCCAAACGTTGGTAGTATTCGAGGGTAAAACCACTAGACCACCGGGGCGGCCGGCTGACGATTAAAACAAAACAGGATTTTTGCATAGAGATTACATTCCCTCCCCCATATTGTATGATATTACGATGGTTGACGCGATATAGAATAAAGCGCCAAATACCTAAATATCAGCCTGCGCGGAGTTTTAGATATCATGAACAACGAACGATCGCGACGGCAGAGCACGGCAAAGCATAGCGCTTCGCTCTGCTGAGCTAGCGCTGCGCTGCGGTGCGCTGCTGAGCTGAGCCGCAGGGCACTGCACAGCGCTTCGTTGCTGTGAGCTATAGCGCTGCGATGGGGTGCTGGGCGGTGTGGAGCTGATGAGCCAAGCCGAAATCTCAGCCGATGAAGCTTTGTCAACTACAAAACAAATGGTAATCAAAGAAAAGCTAAAGCTGGACCGTTCCGCAACTAATGCACAGACAGGCGGCAAATTAGCAGTTCAACTTACTAGACAAAAAAAAAGAAAAAATCGCGAAAAGGTTCAAAATCGTGTTGGCAGAAAAACCAAATTTGCAGGAAGCAGCTGAAAGGTCAAGAAATAGGCAATATTCCAGTTGTTGTTGTTCTCGCATTAACTCGCACAATCCAGTCCGTGGTCGCAGGACTGGTTCCAGTCACTGTGGAGCAGAGGAATACCCTAGGGAAAAACACAAACAACCCAAGGTGGTACACGCATAAATCACAGCTGACGCAATTCATGCCTCCACCAGAAACATATGAAAGTGAAATCGGGAGTCAGTATACGATGTGCCAGGTCCATACCGGTGCATACGTCTCATTACTCGCGCCTGGGAAAACCGACTATACCGCTTGCCACCCAAGAAAGACTACCACGTATATATCACACGTAGTATCTATCACTACGCATACGCACCACAGACGCAAGTCAATTGGAAAAAAGAAACAAAGAACAAAGAAGAAGAGAGAGGAAAGGAAATGGGTGCATGGGGCCAAGAAAAAGAAAAGAAAAATAAATTTTGGGGGGTCTACTGGCGAGGCTGCCACCAGAACGGAATGTCACATGTCACGTGGTCTTTCGACGGTCTACAGCAGTAGTACTACGAACGACTTCCGATACACCCACCGAAGCACGGACTACCGGCCAATTACGCGATCGACAGCTGGCCGTGGTTGTCACGTGTCTCTGTGTTGGGGGCCTCTGCCCTGCCTCTTGTTGGCTCTTGTTTGGGTAAAACATGCGGTGTGCTCGATGGTCTTCCGGCAGCCGCACACCAGAACGTCCGCTCGTACGACGTATCATTCTTGCAGGGTTTTTTTTTCTTCATCAATATGGACATGAACGGTTGTTATACTTATATATTGGACAGAGTGATGCGTGTACGACTAAACTTGCCAACGGCACTCGCACTGCACTTTGAGATATCTGCTGTAGTTCTGGTTGCTACTAGTTGCTGCATTATGTGCTAAAAGTTTCGCCCTTCGGCTACTGCTGCTACACCTGCTGTTGTGTGTTTGCCAATGTCGTCAGTTGGCGTTCATGCTCGTCGTACATACTGCTGTTCTCACCGAGTACTAGGCAATTTCCTCGTACCTCAACCGTACGACGACGAGCTCAAAACAGAAAGAAGGTGGCATGAAATGGCATGGACAATGGCCACATACAAGCGAGCACAGCGGGATAGTTCGCTGCGAATCAACCGCATTCGTTCATGCCTACAGCAGAGGCTGGCTGGAGTGTCAGCGGCCGTGCTAAAGCCAGGGCCAAAGGCCGAAGAGATGGCTCTTCTACCTTCTTGGTTTTGTCTCGAGATTCTGTTATATATTGGACAGAGTGATGATGCGTGTACGACTAAACTTGCCAACGGCACTCGCACTGCACTTTGAGCTATCTGCTGTAGTTATGGTTGCTACTAGTTGCTGCATTATGTGCTAAAAGTTTCGCCCTTCGGCTACTGCTGCTACACCTGCTGTTGTGTGCTTGCCAATGTCGTCAATTGGCGTTCATGCTCGTCGTACATACTGCAGCTATGCTGTTCTCACCGAGTACGTACGGGTTTCCTCGTACCTCAACCGTACGACGACGAGCTCAAAACAGAAGGGAGGTGACATGAAATGGCATGGACAATGGCCACATAGAAGCGAGCACAGCGGGATAGTTCGCTACGAATCAACTGCATTCGTTCATGCCTACAGCAGAGGCTGCCTGGAGTGTCAGCGGCCGTGCTAAAGCCAGGGCCAAAGGCCGAAGAGACGGCTCTACCTTCTTGGTTTTGTCTCGAAATTCTGTTACGTGAAAGTATCATGATTTGGGAGTTATTTTGTCACGAAACGTCTTGCCGTCGGTAATTTGTGTCACGAAGTTGTTGGATATCGTCGGTAAGTTGTGTCACGTTTTAGGTGAACCCACACTAAAAAATTGAGTTTCCAGCTGGCAAAACGAGCAGAAACAAAAGCGATAAAATGCCGAGCAAGAAACCAAACGAACTACCTGGTAGTAAAAAAGTACAGCAAAGAAACTATACTCGAGAGTATGCCACCGCAAAATTCCAAACATTATCACGTACCGTTTGGAAATGATGCCAATTTTGTAAATCATTCAGGCGTTGCAGCCATTAAGATTCAACAATTTTGCAAAATTCCTCCTCGACACTCACTCGTCTCGCTCGACACCCGTCCGCGTTCACGTCGATGTGCGAAACGGACACGGCAGGGCGAGGGGCGTTGGAGCCGCCCCCCGAAGGCGGCGCTCGAACGAAGCCATATTCGACCGAGAATTCCAGTTCCGCGAATCGCATACTTAGGCCGAGACAAAGAACTCCTGACCAAAGTCCGTGACACCAAGGAATGACTCGATATTCAAGGAATGATTTTATATATATTTATGTCAACCATTTTCTCGAAAAAACGGTAAGGTACCCTCAATAAACGGGCGGAGTCGGATCAACGACCTTTACAATAAAACCCGAATTTACAGATTATTTTTTTCAAACAAAATGTTCGCGAAAAATAATCAACAACGGCGATCGCTCGACTACGTACACACTCGCACGAGTTCGCTGCACCCGAGCATCTCAGCGCACGCCCAGATGACGCTTTGTAGGTGGGGCGAGGGAAACACGCCGTGCGCGCTTCACGCGAAGACGATTGTCTTCCCTCGCGCTCCCGTCGATGTCGTGCATCAACAACGACATGTCGTAGACGGCAGCTGTCCTCGCCCTCGACAAATACTAGCAGTAGTAGTGTTTTTCTTGTTTGGCGAGTGCTGCATTCGCGACTGCGAGGAGAGTAGCAAGGCTCTCGTAGGCGTCACCATCACAATCCGATCCCATCGGCTCGTTATGAGCCCCGAGGTGTGGGCCAGCGGATAGCGAGACACAGCAGCAGCGGCCCGAGCACGCCTATGATACGTGTTGCTTGCTCAGCAGACAGATAGACGTTTCTGATGCGAGTGTCTTAATGCTTGTACTACTACGGTACTACTACTGCTTTTTTACGACTTGTGACCAAGCTTGTTGCCTCACATGACATGTGTAAAACCAAATTCGGATAGCATTTTCGGGTAGGGATTTCATCCGAAAATGGACCCGTAAATGGACCCCCATTGTCCATTTTCGGGTGGATGCGGACACGAAAACGATATCCACGACATCGGAAAATAAAAGCCTGAAAAATCATCAGTTTCGGGTCTAACAGATGGGCAAACCGGTTTTGCGACCCGAAAGCGTTCATTTTCGGATCCAGAAACGATGTTTTTAATGGATGGCTTACCATCCTCATTCCGGCAGAGCCAGAAATCGCAATTTCTTCTGTTGAGGTTCATTATTCCCTCGCCGAGAATACCAGTTACCTGGTGGATGCGGTGTCCCCGGGCCAGGCCACCCAGAGGAAGGGGGATAGTTTCTTAAATGCTAGGCCGCGCGTAGGCTACACATGTGCTCATTCTTTGAAATTTCTTAGTAACATATTGAAAAAAAAAATTGAAGAGTGTTGTCTTTGGAGGGGAGAGGGAGGCAATACTGTTTTGGTTGGCTATACTGTTTTGGCGCAGTAGTAGTGAGCGATCGCGCACGCCAGTGTGTCTGTTGAGCTGGCTAGTTTTGCGCGTTACCGGTGACGACAGATCGCGCTACCGCTGCATATTTATGATATATAGGCGGCGATGGTAACGTAAGTCGGAGGTATAGAGTGGCACCATACTTCAATGAGATGTGCACGGTGGCGGCGATGTTCAGAGGTGGCCGGCTTTTAAGAAATACCAAGCAACCTGTTAATATATTCAGGATCCGCCTTTTGTTTTTGTTTTCATTGACAGCGTTATCGGCACGACTGCCACACGCCCTACCCCCCTTCCCCTTGTCGCTACTCTTGGCATCCCGTCGTGCGTATTGCAGTACGCGTAATTTACCCTAAACAAATGTGGTCAATATCCGAGCAATCCCTACTCCGCGTCTACACGCCGCTGCTGTCACGCATCGGTAGTAGCCCTCCTGCTTCATCTGTCCTCGCGCTTGCGTAGAAGTTGCCATTGGCAAGCCGTACAACACCATCTCTGCATCCCAAAACATTACAGTAACTCTACCAAAATTATCGAAATAACGCATCAGGGGAGGCGAGCAGAAACACCGCCCGTAGATCCTTATGTAATGTCTGCATGCCTTTCACTGTCGTTTTAGGTGGTTGAGTGGTTTCAATACATGGCGGTCCATCGATTGGCGGTTGATATGCTTGTTTCCAGCTCATTTACAAGAGTCACCATGAAAGCGAATGCGCCACAACTCATCACGTTCATGGAACGCAAATGCCTCTTCTTTCTCGCGTGCTTTAGTTCATAAGCGTTGAGATTGACACCCTCTAGCTCGTCGCAAGTCTTCAGTCCACCAAGCATCGCAGGACACTTCCGGTCGTGATATGATTCGTGGGGTTCATCGGGGGATAGATCCGTTCACTTCTCCGACAACCGGCTTTCGTCACAAATTTACTCTGTATAAGTATGAGAGTAGGTCGAGGTAGGTACGGCAGGTTGTATACCCACAGGCGACATGGCTGGGCCGAATGGAGGCATTTCTGCCAAAAACCCTAGCCGCTAACCCCACTAAGAACCAACCATTTGGGGCATTCACTTCTGTTTAGCAAAGCGGCAGTCACACTTTACTCACACGCTAGTATTTACTGCTGTACGAGGCAACAAGGAGACGAGCAGTACTCGTATTGTTTTAATACCAGGGTATGATATACCTGTCACTAGGAGCTCACACAGCTGGATATTTGCAAGGATTTCCGCTGGCCATGACCCGTTCCCGCGGATCGGATCAGGAGGATTACAAAACCTCACTGATCCAGTCGGGCTGGGTCAGGGGGTGTTGGAAATCTCACGGGTCGGATAGGGTCGGGTCAGGAGGTTTTCAAATATCACGGGTCGCGGTCGGGTCACCCTGACACCCGACCCGATCCGCGATAAGTGGTCTGACCCCGGAAAAGCCCTGGATTTTTGTAACGGTCGTCAAGTTGTGTGCGCTGGTGCATCGTGAGCGGAAGTTGTTGATGTTGAATTGTCGCTACAAATATAGAGCACGCTGTTTCGTCAGGATGATCGTACACCATCACATGATGACAGGCTCCAGTAACGTTTTTGTGTAGGTTAAACGAAAAGCTTTACGATGGGGCTGATATTGACGAAACCTAGTTAAATTGTAATGGAGGCGATTTTCGCTTTTGAATGAATATACGAAACTCATTTTTGCACGGGCGGTGAAGCACACTTGTGCTGCTACCGCTGCTGCAGGTGCTACTGGTGGTGCCGATTCCGCCATGTATCTGCTACTACTGTCGTGCCTGTTGCTAACGGCTGCTGGCTGCTTCTACTACTGCCGCTGCTGCTACTGCTGCTGTCGCTGCTGCTGCTGCTACTGCCGCTGCTGTGGCTTCAAGGGCTGTCTGATGTTGACATTTGGTACCTGCTGCTGCCGTAATCGTCTGTTGCTGCATGTTGGGGTGTGCCATTTGTAGCATGTTGAACGTGCGGAGGGTATCTACTGCATGCTATATGTAGGATGGAGAACCAACGAACTACTGAGCTGCTGCTGCTGCTGTTGGCGGCTGCTATTGCCGCTGCCAAATCTGCTGCTGCTGCTGCTGCTGCTGCTGCTGTACTGCTCTTCACCCTTTTGTTGACAGAGCCAAAGCAAATCGGACCCGCTCAGGTATTGAGGTCGCGCCGTGTTACCCACATCAAATTGCTCTCGCTTAAAACAGTTGTAACTAAACTGTTCGTGGTAAGACCGATGACAATGGAAGGCCGATAGTGTGGCCGATCTTTTTCCAAACTTTTGTTGGAGATTATTTGCTGAAAGATTCCGGGTAACGTCGCGATGGGGAAAAAGTTACTGCTTTAACATTTCGCCGGCGCTTTAACTCGTATATAGTTTGGGATCAATGAGGCCTCTCTGCTGCGATCAGCCGGAGACTAATTACCCAGGGCTATTACCCCCGCGTTGATTTCGATGGTACCCAACGCGGCACCTCGTCGCAGAGAGTAGTTGCCCCGGTAAAATAAACGCTACAAAATAAAACTGATGTCGTTGTCGGCGTGTCTCGCGCACAATGATGGGCGGACGGGATGGTCTGTTTTCCCTAACCGCTTCCTACTCGCTCTAGCTGCTGCACGGGAGCCGACGGTGCAAGTGGGATCGTCTTGCTTTTTCTGTACAGCTATCAGGCTTTTCTCCCACCCCGGGGACGGACTTTTTTCCGTCCCCGGGGTTTTGCTCCAAGATTACCAAAGTATTTTTTTTGTGGCTCTTTTTTTGGTCATGCGGTCCAACAGGTCATTTTGTCTTTTTTTCATAAAGCCTTAATCAACACTGCCCACCAAACACTATTGACCTTCGATTTTGAGATAGAGACAAACCATGGTTACTCCTTTTCGTTCCGGACAAGCCTACATGAGTTTAGGTGACAGCGTTGAAGAGTTCATCTCGGTCCATGCCCAAGGGCGTGAGAAGTTGCTTGTGTTGTCCTGTGGTCTTCCGTCACATCCTCTCAAAATTCTGTTTTTCGCCCGTTGGGAGACGATAAGAGAGATTTTGTCTTAGTTTTCTACACACCAGCCGCCAAATGTGTTTTTAATAGAGGCCTGATCGGCGCCCGCCACAAATCACCGGCCGTAGAGTGAGCGCTGTACACCAAGGGGGGGTCGGAGCCCCTAACGAGCTCGCCACGTTCAGCGTTCACGACGCTGTCGTTAATTTTGTCGAACGAAGCGTGTGGAGAACACGAAATTGCGCCGCGTCTAATCCAAGATCTTCTTGAGAAATTCTCAGGCCGATGTTGGCCAAGATCGCCGCGAGACATCATTTATTTCCGGAATTCTGGAAAGTTGAAAAGAAGAAGTACCAAATTGGGTCCACAGGCGACCGTCCAGGCAGAGTTTGGCTGGGATCTTCGAGAATTTCAAACTTTTGGCGTTCCATTGTCACCGGTCTACAACACAAATCGGATTGCAACCGCCCCCCGTCCCCGGCCGGCCGTGGCACGATACACCTGTGGGCGCTTGCATCGCGATCGCTGTACACCTACTGCCGCTGCCGGCTATCCACCTAAATGACGCGCAAGAAGTATCGCAAAGTCCACCATCCACGCCTAACGTCGGCCGCAGTTCCTGCCGCTTGTTTACGTCGGTAGATCGTGTCGCCCGATCACTGTTCGGATGGTCTACATGGGACTCCGACCGCAGTGGAGGCGGCGAAAATAGCGCGGGCGTTGTTGAATCGCTGCAGCAGCGATTTCGTATCATTGCCATTACGCCGATTGGTGACGATTGCTCTGGTCCCCGCCCCTCATCCGCCGCCGCCCGCCTATCCTGCGTACGATCCCGGCCGGGTGCTCTTCCCCGCACCCGCCTGTCTTGGACCGCGCTATCCGTCGAGGTTGTATCGCGACCGGACCTCCAGCCACATGGCATGCCAGAAGTATCGCAACCTCCGCTAGCCGCATCCAACAGCTGTTTGCAGTTCACGCCGCTCGTTCACGTCTGTAGGTCCTCACGCTGATTCACCGTGCGGGAGACCTACACCGAACGCCTGCCGCAGCGGAGGCGTCGGGGGAAGAGCGGGCTCGCTCCCACGGTTTTCAGGATAACGATTTGAAACCATCCTCGTAGCTTCGAGTGCCACCAAGCTAAGGGCCCCACCGCTGGAGATGCTACCTTTCGCGCCGAGTGAAAGCGGCTGGCGTTGTTGTTCGTCGTCGACTTGCGGAGACCCTCCGTCACCGTCTGGAGTGCGTAAGGGTACGTGTGCACGAACCCGCTGCCTTCGTTTTGCACCACAGCCTTAGAGTCGACTGGGCCGGTATGGTAGTGGAAAAGCGATGGTTTTGACGGAGACTGCTGGAGGTGCTGACACGGGACGAGGAAGCGATGGCCAAGCCGAGGGAGGCCTTTGACGCGGCGGCTTGCCCACCCACGTTTCCTGGGCAGCAGCCCATGTCCAACACTGCTGAACTCGAGCCAAAAGACGGCAACGTCTCCGCGGGCGGAGGACTGAGGTTCATGCTAGCGCCCCGTGGCTCGCTATGTCGCCTTCATTCATTGATCACACTCCGAACGTTTGTTGTCTGGGATGATGGGCGAGCTGCAGCAGAAGGCACACCGGGCCGGCTAGAGGTGACTGCTCAGGCGGGAACACGGACGAATGTGCTCTTCCATGCAGGAAACCGCACAGTCTCGTGTCCACCGACATCGTCGACTTTACCGACGGTGCTGAAAACGCCACGTTGAAATGTTCCCAACGTGAAAAAATATTTTCAAAAAAATAATATTCTGGTACCGTCGGTACCGCGTACTGAGTGGAAGACTCTACTGAAAACAAGCCGGCTACCGAGTAGAGAACTCTTTTGAAAACAAAATCAAGCCTAAACACGAAACCTCAAAATCCAACATACTTCGATTTTTCGGGTGGGGGAAGAGGAGGGTATCCAAAGTCAGCAAACACCTGAAACACACAAGCTAGAATCTAAAACCCAAAAAAGGTCAATGGTGGAGGTGGGGTGCCAACAATGATGCACCACCCAGCTGCAGTAGAGGCGTCGTAGGCGACGCCCGGCTCTACAAAGAAGTGGCGTGTGCGCACACAACTAGCTGACCATACCCCACTGCTGCAAGGGCACCGGTGTCTTGAATCCTGAAGCGATATTAGTTGCCGGTCGCCCCAGTGGCGTATCAGGTTGTCCTCGAGCCTGGTATAGGTCATTTTCGTTAGTTCGAATCCCCCCGAGTGCATACTCGTAAAAACTTCTGGGGACTTTTTCTTGTGCAAAAATTGACTTGCGGAAAGCGCGAGAGCGTGAGTTAGCAACACTCGATGAAAAATCGAAGAGCAGTGGGATTGCTGAACCCTGTGCGCGATAAAATTGAAGGCCAGAACCGGGGGCGAGAAGGGACGACGCCTGTGACCACGGCTTGTCCAGGAGCTGGAAAGTAGATGTGTGTGAAAAAAAATTGAAGAAAATAGTTCCATAAATAAAGTACAGGTGGTGGCCAGACAGCTTAAATCATTTGCGAGAACACACGCTTTTAGGTTGTACAGCAGCATCCAATTCGGTAGGGACGACGCCACGGGCCACAGTTTTGGCTGCGGTGATGGCAGCTGCATTTACTAGCGCCAGCGGGATGTTGTCCGTGTGACATCTGCTCTGTTTTCTGTGTGTCTCGTCTACGAGGCCTTGGTTGCTGCGGTTATCGGCGTGGTGTCGGTCCTTGCTCGGGTACGGGTCATTGTTTTCGAGCCATTCGCTTTTAGGTTTTGCTTCTCGAAAAAATTATTCCCCGAAACAATCATAATTGTCGAGAAACCTAAACAGCAAAAAAAAAAAAAAAATCGTCGGGCTCTTGGGGCCTTGGTGTGGATATTCGGACCAATCCGAAGCAGTGAGTATTCCTATCTCAGCTTCGTTTATTTTTTGTTTGTTGTGTTCTTAGAATCGAAACTCTCTGTTTTTACGCCCCCTAGCAAGGAAGAGCCCCACATGTAGCCCAGCCTGAGGTTCCAGGGGAAATGTATGAGAACTTCACGAGCGCTTATGGCTCACTTACCGACCGCCGGACCAATCGACATTCCGCCCGCCCGACTGACCGACGGGTAAACACCTATTGTCACCTGTCGAAGTCAGGTGTTTTTTGCCCAGAAGACCCCCCCCACACACCTTGGCATGGCTCACTAACCGACCGCCGGGCCAACCGACGTACCGACCTCCAACTGCCCGATAAATACGTAAAAAAGATGCCTGCTATTAGTGACCCCGTCAATCGGACCCTTTTCGACCTACACGTACCCCTGCCTGGCATGGCTCACTTGCCGGCCAACGGACCAACCGATACACCGACGGCCCGACTGACCGACCGATAAATACATGCCAGTAAATACTTGATAGTCCCGTAACTCGGGACCATTTTGGGCCCAAAGAGCCCCCCCTAGTTGCTTCTGCTCTGCTGGAGTTGGCGTCGGTTGGTAACGACGCTTTACAACAGGCCTCACTACGTGAGCTAGAACGACCCGCGTGTACCGTTTTATTTATCTTTTTTTATGTTTTTGCGGTGACCGAGATGGTGGTGGAGTCGTTTTTTTTGTTTCTTCTCCTCCGGCGGATGGGAGCATAAATCTTAAGCTCACCACACTTCCACGTATTTTCATACATGTCGTGATCATATCGTACGGAGTGGAGAACCGAGCTATGGGATATCCGATCTCGAACTCTATACTTGCGGATGTCCGGTAGAATCGTTACACAAAGAAACGCGGTGCAACCTGAGTTGATGCTGTGCAACCTAAGATATACTGGCTGCTCTGACTGTTCTGACTAAGTCTGTAGCGGACTGTGCCGAATATAAAACTGACTGATTCTGACTCTTTGACGGTGCGACTACAACCGACTACGGCATTACCGACTGTTTAGACTATTCTGAGTTTGCCGACGTACCGACCATACCGACGTAGTGTATGAATAGATGCATTCCACAGCCGTCAGATTTTGTTCCCGCCCAAAACAGGTTTTATAGTGTCCGTGTACATATTGATTAACATCACCCTGTTGACCCTGGTACAAGCTGCACTGCAGTTCTAAGGGGAATCGCCGACCTAAATCCTTTTTGAGGACACACAACCAGTAATACGCGCGATCGGAGTAACACACACAGCTTGCAAAGATGAATTTCGACGGAATCTTCGATCTCACAGCTGTTGTATAATTTTATTTTGTACAGTATTAATAGTCAAACCTTTTATGATGTATTACTGAATATACAGTAGTGTGAGCGCGAAGCAGTAGGAGCGGGATCATGCTGAACCTGTGTCGTACGATTACTTGTGTTGTAGATCGGGCCCCAAATGTACCACCCCCCAGCCAGCAAAGACCTACGCTGTATGTGCCCCTCTTTGTCGTCACGCTTACCCCCCAAGCTCCCGAAATGGTTTATAGTTAACAGCTGCATGACCCGTAAATGATCCCCCCCCCCCCCCCCCCTCTCCCCCCGATGCATCCCGTCTATTTTTACGCCCGTTTTCTGGTCTCAGGGGACGCTGTTGGACAAGCCCATGACGGAGAAAGAGACAGAGACGGAAACCTCTCCCGAAGGCCTCGAGTTTGGAGTCTCGGCAATGCAGGTGCTGTGCGGGTAGCGAGTGTGCTGTAAGAGGAAACCGCGGTTTGACCGTTTCACTCACCGCCTCCTTTCTCTAAAACTGGCAGAGATGCCTTCTTGGGAGACCGCGGTTTGGTCGTTTCACCGACCAACCCAACCTGCGCAACCTTCCCCAACACAGCCCAGCCCAACCTGCCTAAACCTGACCCGACCCGGCCCGACCCGACCCAACACAACACAACACAACACAACACAACACAACACAACACAGCACAACCACCTTTAGGGCTGGCGGGTAGACATGGAGGACTCCCACACGATCATGTTACCCAACGTTCGAATAATGAGTTAGTATGTTAACCAACAACCCAACCACCCGACCAACCTACCAACCTAACTGAACCAACCAAATCAGAGCAACCCAACCCAACCCAACCCAACCCAACCCAACCCAACCCAACCCAACCCAACCCAACCCAACCCAACCCAACCCAACCCAACCCAACCCAACCCAACCCCACCCCAACCCCCCCGTTCCCCCCACCCACCCAACCAGGGCTGGCGGGTAG
Organism: Undaria pinnatifida; assembly: GCA_012845835.1. Taxonomy (NCBI): domain Eukaryota; class Phaeophyceae; order Laminariales; family Alariaceae; genus Undaria; species Undaria pinnatifida. The sequence goes on along the minus strand of JABAKD010000015.1, from coordinate 5,562,064 downwards.
ATATGGAGGACTCTCACACGATCGTGACGAGCGTTGTGGGTCTCGAGGGGCATTCTTTCGTCGCAATTTATGACGGGCATGGGGGGGCACTATGCGCGGCTTACGCAGGGGAACATATGATGAAGCACATAATGGAGACTGAAGAGTTTACGGCTTACGCGGAGTCGGCCGTCAAGGACACTGGGGTGAGTCACTGAGGTTTCCGCTTTTTTTCGGCGTGAGGGGGAGGGAGGGGGGCACTCATTTCATGCCTAGTCGTAGTCGTATGACCATAGGAGAGGAGGGGCGCGGGGCATATCATGGAGGCTGACCAATAAACGGGTTGCGCGGAGTCGACCGAGGACTGCGCTGGGGTGAAGTCACTGCGGTGAAGTCGCTGGAGCTCCAGTTTTTGTGGGGACTTTTGTGGGGGGTGGGGACGGGGTGGGGACGGGGGGGGGGGGCATATAATCGAGACTGACGAATTCACGGCTTACGCGGAGTCGACCGAGAAAGACACCGGGATAAGTTACTAGGGTTTCGGGTGTTTTGTTTTTTCCGTTTTTTTTTTAGACGGGGCGGGGACGGGGGGAGGAAGAATGGAGGGGGGAGCCACATACTGTAATAGAGACTGTCGAATTCACGGCTTTCGCGGAGTTGGCCGAGAAAGACGCTGGAATGATTCACTGAGGTTTCTGGTAGGGTTTCTGTTTTGTTTTGCTTTTTTTTTTTGGGGGGGGGGGGGTAGGGGAAGTGGACGGGGAGTTTAGGAGGCGGGGGGATATGATGGAGACTGACGAATTCACGGCTTGACGCAGAGTCGGCCGATAAGGACACTTGGATGAGTCACAGGGGGTTGGTAGTTTTCCTTGGGGGGGGGGGCTGGGGTGGGAAGGAGGGGATGGGAGCGGGAGGGGAAGACACCGGAGTGAGTCAGTGGGGTTTATTTTTTTTGGGGGGGGGAGCGGCGGCACATATCATGAGAGACACTGACGATATGATGAATTACATGGAGTCGGCCGAGTAGGATATTGGGCTGAGTCAGCAAGGTTTCTGTGTGTTGGGGGGAGGTTGGGGTAGGGAGTAGAGGGTGGAGGGGGAGAGGGGAGGGGGCATACCATGGAGCCCGACGATATCACGCCTTACGCGGAATCAGCCGAGAAGAACATTAGGGATTAGGGTAATTCGTTTGGGTTTCTGTTTTCTGGACGATATCTGGGGTTGGGGGGCGCGGGGGGGGGGGGGGGGGACGACGGCATCTACGCCGCCGCCCCCCCCCCCCCAATTGACCGAAAATCAATCCCCACCCCAACCCCGCATCCTTGCCCTATCACCGTTCGAATATAGTCGATTCCCCCCCCCCCCCCCTCCCACCCCCCCCCGCGAAGTACCCTCCACCCTCACCCCTTCCCATTCACCCCCTTAGCCCGTGTGGAACCCCCCAAAAAATGCGCAATCGGTTGCTGGAGAAGGCATTGTACCCCCCCCCCCCCCCCCCCCCCTCCCCCCGTAAAAACATAGAGGTATAATAGTTGGTCTCGGTTCGTACCGACGCTGTAAAACACTAAATTTATATTGGGGTTGGCGTTGGTTGGCAACGACGCTGTGAAACGTGCCAACCACTGCGTGAGCTAGACAACCAGGGTACCTTTTTTTTTTGGGCGGTCGCCATGGTGGTTATCGAGTTAGATCATATTGTGCGGGGTGGATAACCCGAACTCCGCACAGGGGGAATAATCGCATCACGTAGTGTGAATATGGTATGGCACCCACGAGGCAGTTACATAGTAATACCCATTGCTGTCTCTGGAGTGGCCACACCAGAAAACGAAGTATAACTCATTGGCGCTGTCATGCCATAAGCAAAAAAGTAGGCACAAGGTGCCGAAATCCGTCTTACGAGCGGTTCTTGGAAGGATGCAGTTCACCCTCCATGCCACTCGCCGAACACCTCACGGCGCTTCGCGCTTGGTGCAAGCAATGTCTTCCTGGTTGGTGAAAACCCGACGTGCTCCGTCCCGGCATAGCAGGGATGCGAGGGTCTATGGTCATAGGACTACGGCCATACACAAACTGAGTACCCCCCCCCCCCCCCCCCTCGTTAACCACCCCCCACCTCCCACCCCCATCCCCTTCCCTTCCCATGTACCCTCCCACCATGTTGAAACGCCCAAAAACAGTTGCTGGGGAAGGCATTGTACGCCGCCTCTTTGGTCCTGCAGCCGTTCGATTGAAATCGCCCCCCCCTCGTCATCGATCACCTTATCCCCCCTCTTACGGAATGGAAACCGAAAAGTACGTAACAGATAAGTTGCTGGAACAGGCAGTTCATGCCGCTTTCTAGTCCTGTGACCCCCCTCCCACCTCCCATTCAAGTACCCCCCAACCCCAACCCCTCCTGTTCTCCCCCTTTTGTCGTGTGGAAACCCTACAAAATCGTTTGCTGGAAAAGGCGTTGTACGTGGCGTTCTTGTTCTGCGACCGTTCGATTACGATCCTACCGTTCCCCTCCATCAACCACCCCCCCCTGCCCTCACCCCCTCCCACTTATCCCACCTTACCGTGTGGAAACGTTTTTTTTGTAGTTGCTGGAGAAGGCATTAAGGCATTGCACACCGCCTTTTTTTGCTACGATTGTTCGATTGAAGTCAGTCAGGACGCTAGCAAAGACGAGGACCACATCGCCCCCCCCTCCCTCCCCTCCACCCCCCCCCCCCTCAGTAACCACCAACACCCCACCCCTACCCCTTCAATGTATCGCCTTGTACGTTGTGGAAACCCCAAAAACGCAGCTGCTGGAGAAGGCATTGTACGCAGCCTCTTCGTCCTGCGACCGGTCGATTAACCCTCCCTTCCCGTTATCACCCCTATTTTTGTGCGGAATCCTTTTTTTTTTTTCACGTCAGTTGCTGGAGAAGGCATTGTACGCCGCCTTTTTGTCCTGCGACCGTGCCGTTAAAGTCGATCAGGATGCTAGCAAAGATGAGGACCACAGCGGTAGTACTGCTGTCGCCGCTTTCATCACACCCACACATTTTGTGCTGGCGCACGCTGGGGATTCGAGGGCGGTGCTTGCTAGTGGGAAGAAGGTGGGTGGTGTGTTTTGGGGTCAAGGGGTGGGGGGGGGGGGGAGGTTTAATCATTGTTATGCCCGGCCGTACTATTTGTGCCAGACCGTAGACTCTCGCGTTCCTACAATACTGGGACGGAGCACGCCGGGAGAGGCGGGGGAGCGGCGCGCGAGGCGGCGGGGCTGGGGCGGGGGGCGGGGTACTCATTTCAGGCATAGCCGCAGTCGTATGACCATAGAGCGTCGCATCCCCACCCACGGTGCCGAGACGGAGCACGTCGGGTTTTCACAGACCAAGCAGGCATCGCCGGGAGTGGGAGGGGAAGGGGGTCGGGGGGGGGGGGGAGGTGTACTGAGGCGTAGACGGGAGGGGGATGAGGATTCGAGGGTGGTGCTCGCATGTAGGAAAACGCGGGTTTCGTGAATTGGCTGGGGGGGATGGGGGGTAGAGGGGCGGGTGTAGCGCGGGGGGGGGAAGGAGACAAGGGAGAGAGCCGGGGGGGTGCGGGGAGGAGGGGCGGACGGGCGGGGAGGCAAGGCGGGGGAGAGAGGGGGATATGGTGGGGAGTGAGGGGGAAGGAAGGAGGGGGGGTGAGGGGGGAACGGGCGAGAAAGAAGAGAGATGGGGGGAAGGGGAAGGAAGGGGGGGCTTGGGGGGGGGGGTATGGGGGAGAAAAGGGGGAGGGGGAAGGAGAGGGGAGGAGATATGGACAGGATGGACTGGGGTTGGAGGGTGAGAAGAGAAGACGAGGGGAATGAGAGGTTTGTTTTGTGTCGCTGGCTTGCTTCGTTCGCTGGTTGGCTTGCTAGGTGCCTTGACTACCTGGCGTGCTTTTACGTATTCGCTGGCTGGCCTGCTGGCTTGTTAGACATTTTAGCGGAATATATAGGCAATACACCTCGCTCTTTCATCTCTCCGACCCCCCCCCCCCCCCCCCCCCTTCCCCAAGAATTTTCACGCAGTATCCATGCATTTCCAGCCCCCTTCCCCGCCGCAAACCCGCTTCCCCAAGAACACAAACGCAGTATTAATCTCCCCTCCCTCCCTCCCCCCCCCCCTATTGACACCTGTTAGGTTGCGGTGGGTACGGAGGACCACAAACCTTACAACGACAAGGAGAGAAGTCGGATAGAAAAAGCCGGGGGAGTGGTCAGCATGAAGCGAGTGGACGGCGACCTTGCCGTGGTGAGGACAATAAAAAGGGGGGTTGGGGGGGGAGGGGGGAGGGAGGGCGAGGTTTTGGGGGGAGGGGGTAGACACGGAGATAGAAGGAGAGAGGGCAGGGGGGGGGGGGGGGGTGTACTCAATTTGTGCATGGCCGTAGACGTATGACCATAGACCCTCGCATCCCTACTATGCCGGGACGGAGCACGTCGGGTTTTCACCAACCAGGCAGACATTGCTTGCACCAAGCGCGAAGCGCCGTGAGGTGTTCGGCGAGTCGCATGAAGGGTAAGCTGCATCCTACTAAGAACCGCTTGTGACGCGGACTTCCGCAACTTGTGCCGAATTTCTTGCACATGGGTGACAGCTTTAATTTTTTTTTTTTCCTGGTGTGGACACTTCCACAGGCAACGATGGGGATACTACGTATCTGCCTCGTGGGTGCCTTACCTTTTGCGCTCCACGTGATGTCACCCCCCTCGCGCGGAGTTAAGGTTCTTCACTCCGCACAATATGATCTAACTCGGCCACCATCAAGGTGCCCGCCTATACCTGAACGAGCAGTGTAAACACGATACCCTGGTGGTCTAGCTAACGCTGGTGAGAGGCGTGTTTTACAGCGACATCGCCGACCGACGCCAACCCCGGGTGGAGGGGGGGGGGGGAAGGGGCGGGAGGTATAGAGGTAGAGGGAGAAGGAGAGATGACGGGGGGGAAGATAGAGAGAACGAGGGGTGGGGAGGGAGGGGAGGTACTCAGTTTGTGTATGGCCGTAGTCCTATGACCATAGACCCTCGCATCCCTGCTATGTCGGGACGGAACACGTCGGGTTTTCACGAAGCAGGCAGACATTATTTGCACCAAGCGCGAAGCGCCGTGAGGTGTTCGGCGAGTCGCATAAAAGGTGAACGGCATCGTTCCAAGAACCGCTCGTAAGACGGACTTCGGCACCTTTTGCCTACTTTGTTGTTTATGGACGACAGCGTCAATGAGTTACCTTGGGTGGGGGGGGGGAAGGGAGGGAGAGGGGGAGGTAACTATGTTGGGCGCGGAAGATGGAGAGAGATGAACGTCAGATGGTTTGATTATGTGCGTGCTTGTTTTTTGTGGTATTCTATCGTTTTGTATTTGTTTTGTTTTTGTTCTGCGTTGTGTTTTTGTCCTTTTTTTGTATGTGTTCCGTTGTTGTTTTTGTTCTATGTTTTTTTTTTTCTCGTAGTGCTGGTTAGCTTCTTTTTGTTGTCGTAATTTCGGTCTGACCCTGATCGCTTGTTTGTTTTTTTTGCGTCGATCATCCCGGCCGCTGGAGCAAGAGACTTATCTCTTGAGTCATTGTCTTTCCACCGATGCGAAATGAAAGCTTCTCGAGTGCAATCCGTGCAGCAATTCGCCTCCCCCCTTGATATCCCCGTCCAAGCTATTGACCTGCCCAAGCACTTATCAGTGTGACCACCGTTTTTTTCTGCCGCAAACAGGCAGGCCTGTAATAGCTGCAAAGTTTCTAATGTACCCCCCCCCCCGTCCACCTCCGCCCCCTCCCTCTTTCTCCCCACCCCCCCCTTCCCGCTCTCCCTTCGCCCCCCCCCCCCCCCCTCGCAACGCCTTTCCCGTTTCTTGTTTTTTTCTCGTCTTGTCTTGCCCTGTCCGGTCATGTCTTGTCCGGTCCTGTCCCGCCCTGTCCTATCCCGTCCTGTCCTGTCCTGCCCTGTCCTGCCCTGCCCTGCCCTGCCCTGCCCTCCCATGCCCTGTCCTGTCCTGTCTTGTATCGTCCTGTCGTGTGTTGTGTTGTCCTGTCCTGTCTTGTGTTGTCCTGTCCTGTCTTATGTTGTCCTGTCCTGTCTTGTGTTGTCCTGTCCTGTCTTATCTTGCCCCGCGTTGTCTTGTCTTGTCTTGTCTTGTTCTCTGTGTTTTGTTAGTCGCGCGCTCTGGGGGACTTTCAGTACAAGGATATGGACCGCCCGGCGGAGGAATGGAAAGTTACGTGTGCCCCCGAGACCCAGAGCATCCTTCGATCGCGCAAGTCGGACGAGTTCCTCATCGTGGCTTGTGATGGAATATGGGACGTTATGTCTAACGAGGTAAACATACAGATTTTGGTATTTTTATGTAATTGCACTTTTTTCTATAAATACCTTCAAATGGCTTCGGGTAATTTCCTTTTTCGAATAAAGAAGGGCTGTGTAACTTCAAATTTGTATAATGCCCCCTGCCTCCCCCCCCCCCCCCCCCCCGCTCTATCTCTATGTCCCCTCCCTGACCCTACCCATACCCCCCCTTTCCCCCTCCTCCCTTCCCTCTCCCCCGTCCCTGCGCTCTACTACCCCGCCACCCGCTCCTGCGCCCCCCTTCTTCCCTCTTCCCCTTCCCCCCTCCTCCTTTCTCCCGTCCTTCCCTCCCCCCCCCCCCCCCCCCCCCCTCCCTCCCATTTCCACCACTGACACGGTATTGATGTGGACAGGACTGCACTGAGGCTGTTCGAGACATATTCTCGGAGGGGGAGGATGATGTGGGCATCGCGTGTGAAGAAATTTTGGACATGGTAAGCTTTGACGGATCAGGCAGATCCCCAGACACACCAGATCAGTAGCATGGTCTGTATAGATCTATGCAGGCAGGCAGGCAGGTAGACCAGAAATATCTCTGAGGGGCAAGATAATGTGAGCGTAGCCTGTGAAGAAATTTGTGCTGTAAGCATTCACGGATTACTCATATCATTAGACAGATTACATGCTTAAATCATGGTCTATATAGATTCATGGAGGCAGGTAGACCATACATATTTCGGGGGGGGGGAATAATGCGGGCGTAGCCTGTGAATATATTTTGGACATGGTGAGCTTTCACTGATCAGACAGATCATCAGATATATCAGATCCCTAACTCATGGTCTAGATCTATGCAGGCAGGTAGATCATAAGTATCTCGGAGGGGGAGGATGATGTGGGCATAGGGAACCTTGTATCAGATACAATGTCGTGAAGTTGGTCGGTTTCTCATGCCCACCCGGCGTAACCCGTGCCGACCGCGTTTGCGGCTCGACGCGTGGTGTTCGGGAACACAGACCAAGTTAGTTAGATGCGTTTTAGTCAGCCACTAAGTCAGTGACCAGCCGCGACATACAGCCAACTTTGCGACATGCAGCCAACTTACAGTCTTAGCTTTTACATTTTTTTTTTTTTTTTTCTCACACTTTTACTTTCCAGCTTCTGGACAAGCTGTGGTCACAGGTGTCGTCCCTTCTCCCCCCCGGTGCTTGCCTTCAATTTCATCGCGCATAGGGTTCAGCAATCCCACTGCTCGTCGATTTTACATCGAGTGTTGCTAACTCACGCTCTCGCGCTTTCCGCAAGTCAATTTGTGCACAAGAAAAAGTCCCAACGAATTTATACGAGGATACACTCGGCGGGGCTCGAACTCACGAAACTGACCTAAATCAGGCTCGAGGATAACCTGATACGCCACCGGGGCGACCGACATTACATATTAGACCCCGAATAATGGTCTAGATCAGATAGATCCCTGATATATATATACATATATATGATCTGCACGATCTATGCCTGTTATGGATCATGGTTCCAGAGTGACATCAGTGTGGTACGGCTCCTCCGCACATGTCGGCAGGGTGGAATCTGTATGATAAGGCTCTTGCACAATATAGCACAATCGCAAATATGCCTGGTAGGAGCTACTGTAGTTGATCTACGAAGTATGTTGTGATCTGCGGTTGATCTATGTTGTGGTCTACATATGATCTATGTTGTGATCTACAGATGATGTATGTTGTGATCTGTGCAACGGGTGTGATTTTTTCTTTGGTGATGTACCTCTCATACTGTACGTATTTTTGAGGCATCCCACTGTAGGGGTTGCAGCATCAGTCCCTGAGCTCTTCACATGAGGAACTCAATATCTCACTCGAAAAAAAAATCGAAGGCGTTCGTTCGCAAAACCCGACCAAGCTTTTATGCGCCTTAGTCCTAAAGAAATACCTGGTAGGGACTCATAAAATTACTTCATTGAGCGGCAGTTCCTCACATGAGCTCGGTCACTCAGGGACTTTTTGGCGCAATATTACAACTGCAACCCCTACCGTGGGATGAGGTTGTTGTTGTTGTTGTCGTTGTTGTTGTTTTTGTTGCTGCTGTTGTTGCTGCTGTTGTTGTTGTTGTTGTTGGTGGTGGTGCTGGTGCTGGTGCTGGTGCTGGTGGTGCTGGTGTTGGTGTTGGTGCTGGTGTTGGTGCTGTTGCTGTTGCTGCTGCTGCTGCTGCTGCTGTTGCTGCTGCTGCTGTTGCTGTTGCTGTTGCTGCTGTTGGTGTCGGTGTCGTTGTCGTTGTCGTTGTCGTTGTCGTTGTCGTTGTCGTTGTTGTCGTTGTCGTTGTCGTCGTCGTTGTTGTCGTTGTCGTCGTCGTTGTCGTTATCGTTGTCGTTGTCATTGTCGTTGTCGTTGCTGGCGGTGGCGGTGGCGGTGGTGATGGTGATGGCGGTGGTGTTAGAGGAGGCCGTGGCGGTGGTTTGGTGGTGGTGGTGGTACCGGTCGAGGCGTCAACGCGTTCTCCTCTGTTTCGCTATTTCAAGCAAAGTACACTATTGAAAAAATAGAACTCATCCTCCCCCCCCTGCCCCCTTCCGACCTCCCCAGTGCTTGTTTCAGGGAAGCCGCGACAACATGTCTGTGGTTATCGTGACTTTCCCAGCCTTGCAGCGAAGCAAGAGGGGGGGTGGAGTGCAGGCCCGACGTCTCCAGCGAGCGGCCGAAGACTCGGAGGTACGGGCGGAGGGGGGCGAGGGGGGGGTGTATGCGTGATCCTCACGGCCACTTCACATGACCCGCACGAAAACCCCCTCAATGGCGTGTTTGGGGCGGCGGCGGCGGGGGGGGAGGGGGCTTCCATATTCCTTACCCAAGGAGGACACCCAAAACATGGGGGGGGTGGGGGGTGGGAACGAAAGACATTTTGAGGAAATGAGGAAGCCTAACTGTAGCGGGGGGGGGGTGGGAAGGGCGAGACATTTGAGAGAAGCGAATGATACGAGGAAAAGCCAAAATTTACCGGACGCGAGACAGAGATTACGGGCAGCGATGAAAAGTGATGGGCGAAGACAAACATTGGGAGTTCGAAGGAATTTCGGCGGGGGGAGGGGGGGGGGATCCCCGCTTTTCCTGCTCCTTCCTTTCCTTTCGACTCTCTTCCGTGGTGTATTGTTGAGTGCTGTGGGGGGGGGGGGGGCAGGCGGGGTAGGTCGGTTGGGTTGGGTGGGGTGGGTCGGGGATAGGGTGGGTGGGAGGTGGGTGGGGTGGGTGGAGGATTGGGTGGGGTAGGGTGGGGTGGGGTGGGGCGTGGTGGGGGGGAAAGGGGTGGAATGGGGCGAGGCGAGGTGGGGTGGGGCCGTGTCCTCCTTCTGTATCCTCTCGCGTTTCACCTGCAAAAAGGCTGCGAAGACTTGTGGGAACTCGAGTTTTGGCGGTTGCTCCGTGCCGGCTTGGCTTGACTCAACTGGGCTTTTAATAGGCGCGGCTGGAACGATGCTGTGGTCAATCTTCGAAATGGGCGCCAAAGCGTTTTTTGGAATGATCTTCGGAACAATCGTCACTACCATTCTGGACTTTTTCGGCCGGGGTGTGCTTGGGTGGCATGGGCTGAGCTGTGATGGGCTATGCTTAGTTTATCTGGGATTGGCTTAGCTTCGCTTGGTATGGCTGGGCTGCTGGGCTGGGCTGAGCTTGGCTGGGCTGGGCTGACTGGGTTGGGCTGGGCTGGGCTGGGCTAGGCAGGGCTTGCTCGGCTCGGCTCGGCTGGGCCGGGCTGGACTGGGATGTGCTATGCTCTGCTGGGTTGGGCTAGACTTGGCTGGGCTTGGGTGGGCTGGGCTGGGCATGACTTGGCTAGGTTAGGCAGGGCTTGGCTTGGCTCAACTAAGCTACGTTGGGCGTTTGGCTTTGCTCGGCTGGAATTGGCTTGAGCTAGGTTGGGCCTGACTTGGCTTGGCTTGGCTTGGCTTGGCTTGGCTTGGCTTGGCTTGGCTTGGCGTGGCTTGGCTTGGCTTGACTTGACTTGACTTGACTTGACTTGTCCTGTCTTGGCTTGGCTTGGCTTGGCTTGACTTGACTTGACTATGTTGTACTGGGCTGGGCTTGACTCTTGCGCGGCGATTGGGTGATGGTCATGGTGACACGCCGGACCGTTGCCTGTCTTGAAACATTGAATGGTGGCCGCATGCGGGGGGGGTGACGGAATGTTGGCAAGATCTGTTGGTTGATTGGCTGACGGATAGAGTGCATAATTGGCCGTTGGGTTGATTGGTTGATTAACTGAATGGTTGGTGGGTTGATTGGTTGAGTTGACTGGCTGATCGACTTGACTGATTGATCGGTTGAGAGAGTGGTTGATTGACTGGCGGACTGACTAATTGATTGATTGGTTGATTGACTGGCTGATTGGCTGATTGATTGATTGATTGATTTGTCGATCGGCAATGTATTAATTGATTGGTTGATTTATTGATTGATTGAAATTGGTTGGTTCATTGTTTTATTTACTTGTTGATTGACTGGTTGACTGTGGCTGACTGATCGATCGATTGATCGGGCGGTCAATGCATTGATTTACTGTTTGATGGCGGATTGAATGGTGCGTTGATTGGGGAATTGCGCGTTGTGCTTGCTCCGGGCCAAGAGGAAGGGGCAAGGACGGGGAGAGGGCGTGTGTGGGTTGATGGGTGGGCGGCGGCGGTGGCGGCGGCAGCAGCCGTGGTAGCCGCGGAGGCTTACCTCTGTAATAACTAAGTTGAGCGCTTGCGTTTCTGTTTTTTGTCGCTTGTGTGTACTTTTTCACGCTTTTATTCCAGCACTGCCTTAAGGCCAAGGTGGTGTTGGCAAATTACAGGGGTAGGTAGAGCTATAGTCTGCAACTACTTAACTGTAGTACCTGGTATGTGGTTTATGCTACTGAGTATTATGCATTGTACGGAGTATGTGATACACGGTACAGAGTACGTAGTACACGGTACTGAGTACCAGTACTACGCGGTACAGTGTACGTGGTACATGGTACTGAGTATGTGGTACACGGTATTCAGAGTACGTGGTACGTGGTGCGGAGTGTGTGGTGCATGATACTGAGCACCAGTATGTGTTACGCAGTACGGAGTATATGGTACATGGTACTGTGGTGTATAGTGTCTTTTTTTTCTGTTTCAGGGCAGTCTGGGCGCTGTCTTTGTCTTGCGTTTTCGCGGACGCGAGAGGGGTTAAAAGATAGCGACAGCGTTGTTAACAACGCTGGAGAGAGGAGAGAACGACGTTTTTGGTAGTTGGGGGAGGACGGGGCAATGTCTTTGTTTTTCGTAGGTGCTGCTCAGTTTTGTGTCTGCTGTCTCAGAAAGGCGGGCTATCGGTCATGGACGAAAGCCTCATCCACTGTTGGATACTCAGGAACCGAGAATCTTGCTTTTTGGTCTTTTTTCGTTTCGTCTTTTTTTTTTGTTTCGTTTTTTCGTAAACCCTGTCACGTGTGATGGCGTAGCGCGCCGGGAAGCGGGGGAGGGGGGGCGGGGGGGGCTGAAGGAGGCGGAGGTGATTCAGGGGTCAGGGGGCCATGGGAGAGAAACCCTTTCGGCGTTTTTTTTTTCAACGAGGGTAGCCGTTTTTTTTTGCGCGACGCAATAGGCCGCATTACAAATATTGGTTGACGGAATCCTGCAGCAGAACATGTACCAGTTGACGAAATGCTACGGCAGAAGGAACACTGGAATCGAAGAGTAATTGACAGGACGCTGCAGCGGGAGCAGCAGTTATTAGTCGTAATCGTGATCTTCATCGTGGCCGTAACTCGTGTGCTTTTTTTTCGTACGCTTTGCATGATTTGTATGCACGGGTGCTGACGCCCCCCGCCCCCCCCCCGGAGAGCGGAGGAAGCCCCCTACCTCTCGCTGCCTTGGGCGCGAAGGATATCATTATTTTTTCAATCAACCCCTTTACTATCTGATACGAAACAGTACAGCATTGCGAGGTTTATCTATGTCTCGCAGTGTGTTTGGTGTCAGGACTTGCATCTCTATGGAATGAAGAATTGGCACGGGCACTGGATGTCCAGGGTTTCGATGTGGGAAGAAACAGCGTGGTCTAATGTGCGAAGACAACACAAACACACACGGTACTCGTACAATATAGCGCTTTTTACTATGCCCGCTTCAAAACACATCCCACATCAATTCCCGGCAGTTTTCCCGCAAAACACAGGTTAAGTTGCTCTAGTGGAATTGATCAATAAACTTTGGCTCGACTTTGCACGAAACGTAAAGCAACAGCACTACGAGCCGAATCGCCACCACGCCCAATTAGGGGGGGGGGGGGGGGCACTCATTTGTTGCTCGCGCTGGCCATTTGACCGTTGACCACGCATCCCTTTTGAGGCGAAACACAATAAGGGGGAGGGTTCTCCATTACCACCCAACCAAGGGGGGGAGAGGGGAGGGGGGATCACCACCACCGCTCCTACGCAATCAAGTAGGGGGGGGGGGTCATCGCCATCTAATCAAGGAGGGGGGGGGGTCACTATCACCCGCCCTCAATCACCACCACCACCCAGCCCAGGAGAAGGGAAGGGAGGGCGCACTTGTTTTTTGCTTGCCTTCTTACGTGATTGTCATTGACCACGCATGCATCCGTTTATAGACGGAGCATCGACCAGAGCAGGGGGAGTTCTCCACCCAACCAAGGAGAGGGAGGGGGGTCCACCAGTGTACTCAATCGAGTCGACGGCGCGCGGGGGGCGGAGGGGTCACCATCACCAACCAAACCAGTTGGTACAGGAAACCCCTGTGTTCCCACCCTTCCCGACGCTTGATTTTGTGGTTGAGTTGTTCGAGAAGGTATGCGTGTCTAGACTAAAGTATAGTCTTATGTATTCGATTTGTCCCCCAAAAGAGCCCTTTTTAGATAATAATATGTACCATGGTAGAAGGAGCGGAGGGCGTAGTATGGAGCCTTGTTGTGTACCACCAAATATGTCACTGCTATTCATTGACTGGTCATTGCCCCAGGTAGGCTGCTCGAAAGGCTTCTTACCGTTATGCTGTACCCCGGGGTGTACCTGGTACCACACAACACAATATAATATTGCCGCTCGCTGCTGCTGTGCTGCTGCTTGCTGCCGCTGCTCGTGCTTGCCGTACTACTTGTTGACGCTACGATATCGTATGTTTGTGTGTGTAATACTTTGTGCTTGGGAATGTTGTTATTTAGACTAGTACCTGGTATGTTTTTGCTTCGAACACCACCGATAAGGACAGCTCCACCACCTCGGCTCAACGCCACCACCACCATCGCTCCGCACGACTTCGTTGGGCGTGCGCGTGGTCAGTATGATGTTTGCTCATCACCCAGCTCTATCTACGAACCACAAGGCCGAGTCTGATCGATCCATATTCATACAACATCAACCACAACAACAACAGCGAACAGACAGCAACAACACAGGCTCAACTGCGTACTGCCCGAGGTATGTTTGCTAAACACTGCCGCTGTACTGCATGTAAACAGTCTGACAAGTTACCACCGTAGAACTACTGTGATGCGTACGACGTGGCACGCGCTGCGTGCGTACATGCTTACGTACCGGTGTCTCATGAGGCAACGGCAAAGACGCGTCGCTCGTCGTGATCGGTGCCGAAATACAATTTTAGCTTTTTCATTGGCTGAGGTATTCAAATTTTATTTCGACCAATAGAAATTCAGTGTTGCAGGTGTGTCATGGGGTGATGATGTCATGGTCGCGATACCCTGTGTTCCGTTGATGAGCAAACATGACAAAAGCACACACACGCTCCTTTCTGTGCTGCGTGTGGTGTGACCCCACCTCCCTTCCCCAATACGCCGCTCCCAGCCCCTGCTCATGCTTGCCATAATCTGAAGGCACCTATACCTACTATCTCCCTCTCAAGACTTTGATTGCTTCCTGCCGTGAACCCCCCCCACCAGCTCCAAGCGTGTGCGCGCAGCTCGGCCCGGAAAATAAGTTGCGCCTCTTTTTTTTCCAGCAACATTCCATGCCATGGGAGAGCAAGAGGCCTTCAGCGAGCGACCTCAGCGGCAGCAGCAGGAGCAGCAGGGGCGGGGTCGAGGAAATGAGGAACCCCTTCGCGAGGGCGGCGGTGACAGCAGTGATGCTGGTGCTGCTCTTTTGATTGCAAAGGAGGACTGCTGCGGCTATCGTAACAACGGCAACCATCATCCCGCTCCTCCTCAAGAAGCCGATCAGTGTGGTACCGGCTTGCTATCAACAGGGTCCGGTAGCATCGGCAACAAGGGCATGAGTCTTGTGACCACCAGCGGCACCAGCACGACGGCCACTGCAGCTACCACCACCACCACCACCACCACCACCACCACCACCACCACCACCGTGCCTCCCCCCCTGTGCAGGAACTGCAATCACCGGCATCCTGAGAAGGACAACATGGGCCACTTCTGTACGGAGGGGAAGCAGGGATTTTGGGAGTCAGCGCTGGCCATGGCTACACTGGGACTGGTGATGTAAACGGTATCCTTGATGTTTTGGAAGTTGCCTCGTATACATACGTGATGCTTCGATCAGAGATGCGATGGGAGAGCATGTACATGCTGGCGGCAGCAGCAGCACCACCACCACAATAATACCAGCAGCAGCAGCAGCAGCCTCATGTCCAATGCACCCGCAAAAAAAGGAAAACATTTACCCGCAACTGGCAAGCGGGCCTGGTCCTAATAATCAACAGATAATAGACAGACTTGGCTGCTTCCGATCCAACACTTTAACATGCGCATAATAATGTGCGGACGTGTAGCCTGGCCTACCAGGTACTACTTGTATCCTTTTCTCTGCCCCTGGGAGGTCGTACGTATGCTGACAGTAGGTTGCTCTCGGTGCTCTGTTGCTGCACCGCTACTACTTCTGCTGCTATTGCGGGTACGGTCTATGTTCGTACCAGCCCTCGTACATAATTGGGGCGGATTAGTTATGTGTAGTCGATGCAGTAGTAGGCTCTTTTTTATGTCTGGGTATCATCGTACGTATCATATCCCATCATAAATGCCTGCAACAGGTTCTACTGTATACCTGGTATACAAGTATATGTAGCTTTACTTGCCACACTGCTCTCTGTACCGGGTATACCCCTCCACGATATTGTACTCCTGTTCGAATGTGCGGTCCACTGAGCGGCCGGGGTCAAACGGGTAATAATGCTGCGCACTGCACGCAGGACGCACTGCTATACTCTTGATCCACCGGTCTGCCCGATATGAAAAGCATCTACAACAATCTCCCCGCCTGCAACAAACATACTTCGAAGTACCTGGTATGCTTTTATAATAGAACAACCCTGAACGGCTTGTTCGCTCAAAAATCCGCCTTGATTGTTTCTTTATTTTCTTCCGATCGAGGTTGCTTGTCGATTTGGTTTCTTTCTGGCGCCAAACGTTTGCCGTGTTTCATGTCCACCATGCTGCCGTCACAGCGCGGCGTATGCCTGGTAGTCTACAGCGGGGGTAGCGAACAGGACGGCGGCACAGCCTTAATCGTCCCGCGTTGTGATCTGAATGGCAAAAGGCTAGAATTCTTCCGTGCTTACAAAACTTTCATTTTCTTGTGCCTCGATAATTTTATGTATCATACGGCGGTATGCATTTTCTTCCGATCGAGCTTGCTTGTCGATTTCGTTTCTTTCTGGCGCCAAACTTTTTTTTGGCCGTGTTCGTGTTCATGCTGCCGTGCAGCGTATACCCCTGGCTGGTACCAGGTAGTGGTAGCGAATAGGACGACCACCAAAACATGATGCATCACAGCTTTCAAGGTAGCACGCCAGTACAGTACGAGATGGTAGTACAGGACACCAAACAAGAACCGCAACTACCAACAAAATCTGGGTTTCTTACTTGAAAAATGGGTCCATTCTACGCGAACTTCTCACAGCATAATGGCTCCCGCATACGTATCGTATCATCCTCTAAATCTCAGCCTGGCTTTCTTGTTACCCTGTTTACCCTGATTATTATTTCTTCGTAGTAGGCCTACGAGCGGTCAGGTGTCCTGGTACTGTAGTCTATAGACTACCAGTCTACATGACGAAAATATCAATACACTCCAGCTGTGAGATCGAAGAAAAGGTTGTGTTCTGTAGGGTACTCACGAACCGTACCCGGGGTGTTTACCCCGGGTATTTTATAATAACTACCCTACAAAGAACTTATGTAAGTTCTGTAAGGCATTCATACCCGTACCAGGAACTTCCAACTACCACCCGGAATTTCTGTAAGTTCTGTACGACGTTCATACCCGTACCCGGAACTTCTGAGAGTTCTGTACGCCCGTGCCACAATACCCGGGGTACGGGTACAACATATTCATACCTCCCGGGAACTTCTGTGAGTTCTGTACGCCCGTGCCACAATACCCGGAACTTCTGTGAGTTTGTAACTTCCGTACCCGTACCCGGAACTTCTGTGAGTTCTGTAAGAACCCATACCCTTACCCGGAACTTCTGTGAGTTCTGTACGCCTGTGGCACAATACCCGGGGTATGGGTATTACCCTTGTCACAATTTTCTAGTGCCGGTACGGACTAGTTAGGGTCGAGGGCGGTGCAATGTTAATTCCATGCATTATGACGTCATGTCTGGTCCGCCAAACACAGCCATACACCACACCGACACGAAATTACGAATTACAATGCACACAGAAGCGAACCCCCTCGCTGTACGTACTGCTGCTGTACATTAATATCTGCCTGTTTTAATTCGGTATGTATGATACGTCGTCCAACATCTAGTTGGAACTGACTTCTACATGTCATGCGTCACTCCGTGCGTACACATGACACGCTTCATATACTCACACTCGTGCTGTTGGCCAATTCTCCCGTACGTACAAAACTCATAGTATTCCCCGTATCGTTGCGCTCCCCTTGAAAATATTGCGCGTTTTCATAAAATTATTAGTAGGGGCTAGTTCTCGAGAACACCGCAGGGAGGTGTGAATCTCCAACGCTGTGTGTACAAGCGTCCCTATCAGGCAACGGTCGCAGAATGTGGGCGGTGTTGACGATCACCGGACGAATAGAAGTGCTCGGTAAAAATACAGGAGCTCAGGTTGATTGAGATGGGGACAGAAGGAAAAGTGAGAGGTGTGCGAGTCCGCGCCCTCGCACTTGCACTCCTCTCGGATAAAAGCAGCAGGCAACGAGCCGAGGAAACATCTGGGAAGACGTCTTGAGGGTCCTCCGGATGTTGTACCCTTCCTTGTGGCTCGGAGCGTTGGCGAAAACGTCATCGCTCCGAGAGACGATCTTTCTAGGAGAACGTGCGGAACGTTCTCAAAGATTTTAGGATTTGCGGTCAGACGCAAGTAGGCGGGTTGGGTTCAGAGAAATGTGACCCGCATTGTTACTATTATTTCATTAGTAGGATCATACGTAGTAGAACTATAGTCTAGACTATTATGAAACTAAAATACACCCCAGCTGTGCGATCGAAGATTTTGTCGAAACTCATCTTTGCAAGATGTGTGAGATGCTCCGATCGCGCGTATTACGGGTTGTGTGTCCTCATTAAGGATATAGGTCGGCGACTCCCCTTGCAACTACAGTGTAGCTATCGGGATCAACAGGGTGATGTTAGTCTGTGCGCGAAAACTGTGAAACCCGTTTTATCTAGTTGTGATCGACATTGGTTTCTCTTTATGTAAATGTTTTTTTTCTCGGTTGGAAGGAATTTAGGGCCTGCCATAGTTTTAGTATATTACAATCAAATGCACACTATTGCATGTTTTTTTTTGTTCTTGTCCAACAGGGCATCGATAATCTTAATTTGGGCGGTAAACCGGTGACCGTGGAAGTCGTTTTCCAGGATGTTGAAACGATCATTGTCGTAAAAGTTGTGGAAGAAAGACAACAAAAAACATGCGCTACAATGGTACGTACCACGTACCAGATATTATGTGATTCTATTAATAATAGTATTGTTATTTACCTCGTTTGTTCGCCCCCTTGAGGCGGATATTCACCTGTATTACCCATACCCGGAACTTCTGCATACCCCGGACAGCTCATGAGCTAGCTCATGCATCGTATGTAGCTCACGCGCTCAAAACATGTGCCGATGAGCTATAACCTATCGCTCAAGCATTGTAAACATGTGCGGATCATGTAGCTCCTATAGCTCAAGCATTGGAAACATGTGCGGATCATGTCGCTCGTATAGCTCATCCTGAGCAAACATGTGCGGAGGAGCTATCGATGATAGCTCACCCATCCAAAGCGTGTACAGATGAGCTATCGCCTAGTCTATAGCTCAAGCATTGAAAACATGTGCGGATCATGCAGCTCCTATAGCTCATTCCGGGACCAATGAGCTAGCTCATGTAGCTCTTGTAGCTCACCTCGGTGCAATATGTGCGGATGAACTATCCTGTATATTTCAAGCTTTGAAAATATGTGCAGATGAGCTACCGTCTATAGCTCAAGGCGGGAAAACATGTGCAGATGAACCATCGTCTATAGCTCAAGCGTTTAAAACATGTGCAGATGAGCTGTCCTCTATAGCTCACCCCATGAGCTAGAATGTACATGAACAAACCTGGCCTCCGAGACGAGTGCGAATGTAGGTTATACAGCTCACCACCCAGGCGAAACTTCAACGGCGGTACGTGCGACAGTATCGTACTCCCTTTCAACGTCAAAACAAGTATACCTGGTATACTCTAGCTGTTATGAATACCTGGTATATTGATATGAGTATGAACCTTGGATTCAAATCTAAGTTAATGCGCAGTATATTCGAGCAGTCTCTTCGCACGAATAAGATATATATGCAGTTGAATCTTACGTTGAATCTTACGTTGAATCTTACGTTGAACCTTCGGAAGAACTTAGATGTAAACGTAGATTTGAGTATATATATGTTAAGGTTGTCCCGTTGTCCCGGTATTCTACCGGACTACGAGCATTGTTCCGTGATGATCAAGTGGTGATGTAACCCACCATGATCACTCTGCCTACTCTCACTACTTTCCCTTCTTCTTCTTCTTCTTCTTCTTCTTCTTCTTCTTCTTCTTCTTCTTCTTCTTCTTCTTCTTCTTCTTCTTCTTCTTCTTCTTCTTCTTCTTCTTCTTCTTCTTCTTCTTCTTCTTCTTCTTCTTCTTCTTCTTCTTCTTCTTCTTCTTCTTCTTCTTCTTCTTCTTCTTCTTCTTCTTCTTCTTCTTCTTCTTCTTCTTCTTCTTCTTCTTCTTCTTCTTCTTCTTCTTCTTCTTCTTCTTCTTCTTCTTCTTCTTCTTCTTCTTCTCTTCTTCTTCTTCTTCTTCTTCTTCTTCTTCTTCTTCTTCTTCTTCTTCTTCTTCTTCTTCTTCTTCAAGCGCCCTTTCCAAACTATCCCTTTTTTTATCAACACAAGCGATATTAACAGACACTTTGGTGCCACCTCTGCATCTCTTCGCATAGAAGACAGAGCCTCCACACAACCATTGTGTTCACAGGCTATTCACATTAACGTACATACTCCTTATGCATATTATATCACAGCATTATTAGCCTTTAACTCCATTGAACACATAACAGCAGTAGTAGTCAGTGCGGCCATATTGAAACTCAGCGCTTGAAATATGTGCATCCCCATCCCTCCAACACGGCTTCGCGTAGCCTACTGTTAAGATACGGTCGCGTGTTCCTGGCTCCATAGCCAGACGGTTAGAGGTGTGGGAGTGGGGTTTGAGGAGCCGCATCTTCGACTCATGGTCTAGTTCGTAGAACCGGAGTTTCCCCGAATCTCCCATATTTCTGCATATGCGACTCATCAGGGTGGGCTAGTGTTAAGATACGGCCTCGAAAGGCCTGTAGGTATCCGAATTTGAGATCATTTGGATGGGTTTCGTATGATAAGGTTGGCGGTTTATATTCGGGGAAGTTAGGAATTAGATCGGAGGCACGCGCCTCCGATCTCAGAAGCTATCCCGGGCTCTGGTGGAAACGAATAAAGCTACATCTCTACGAAGGAACGAAAGTGAGTACTCTCCGAAGACCTGCTCAATTGGCAGACCTGCAGGGGGCACTCTGTGTCCCCCACCCATTTAATTTAACACTACAACAAGGTGCACAAAAAAAAAAAAAAAACTGCAAGAAGAGGCAGAAAAAAAATATTTCATCTGCATCGCCCGAAAATAAACAAAAAAAAGAACAAGCAGTCACACAACAACAGCGCAGAAGATCTACCGCTGCCCCCGATTCATCCCCAAGGCTTCTAGCCCGAGCCTTCCCCTGCGGAGTCGCCGTAGCCGGTGTTAACGCCCCCCTTGCCAGAAGACTCCGCCCCCCCTGCGTACTCATCGCAGGCGGCGTCCACGCCCGCTTCGCCCGCAAACTTGGCAGCGCGCCGTAGTTGAATTTAAGCAGGGCTTTCCACGAGTCGTCGGGTCTCTTCTCGCGCGTCGGATGTCAGATATTGCGCATTAACATATAATCTACACGTGCTCAAGCTCATTGATTGGTTTAGATCGGATCAGGATAACCATTGAACACATAACAGCAGTAGTAGTCAGTGCGGCCATATTGAAACTCAGCGCTTGAAATATGTGCATCCCCGTCCCTCCAACACGGCTTCGCGTAGCCTACAACAAGGTGCACAAAAAAAAAAAAAAACTGCAAGAAGAGGCAGAAAAAAAATATTTCATCTGCATCGCCCGAAAATAAACAAAAAAAAGAACAAGCAGTTACACAACAACAGCGCAGAAGATCTACCGCTGCCCCCGATTCATCCCCAAGGCTTCTAGCCCGAGCCTTCCCCTGCGGAGTCGCCGTAGCCGGTGTTAACGCCCCCCTTGCCAGAAGACTCCGCCCCCCCTGCGTACTCATCGCAGGCGGCGTCCACGCCCGCTTCGCCCGCAAACTTGGCAGCGCGCCGTAGTTGAATTTAAGCAGGGCTTTCCACGAGTCGTCGGGTCTCTTCTCGCGCGTCGGATGTCAGATATTGCGCATTAACATATAATCTACACGTGCTCAAGCTCATTGATTGGTTTAGATCGGATCAGGATAACCCGACCCGACCCGACCCGTGACATTTTGAAAACCTCCTGACCCGACCCGCCCCGACCCCACCCGATCCGTGATATTTCAAACACCCCCTTTACCCTACCCGACTCGACCCGCGAGTTTTCGAAAAATTCCTGATCCGGCACCGCGAGTTTTTCGAAATGGGTCGTGACCCGTGGCACACCCTGCTTTTACCCCCTTTGGAGCCCCAAAATCCCTCCCCATATTACCTTCAAGTAAATGTGTCCCCAAGAAGGACTTTCCAGTTCTAAAGGCGTTACGGAGGGTTGGGGCACGCACGTGCACCTCCTGCGGGCCTGTTTTCGAGGTATTTTCGCGGGTCATGACCCGACCCGCCGACCGTGCCAGGAGGTTCTCAAAACCCGCGGGCAAACAAAAATGGATACAAAATATAACGGGTAACGGTCAAAAGGGGGAAACTCCCCGTGCTTTTTCGGCCAATCGGGGGTAAAGCAGTGGGGTAATCACTTTAAGAGCCCCTTGGAACACAGGCCAGTATCACCGCTCTCACATCCGTGCCTTCTCTTACCCCAGGTCAAAGTGTCGTACGAAGTATAGGTTTCGGTATCGTCACAAGGCGTGAAAAGCCGATTAGACCGCTCTAAAGTCCGATTCTCCGTTTTCTTTTTTTTCGGGTGCTCTTAAACCGGATACTCCCACAGCATAGGGGCAAAAAGCAGAGCATTTCACGGTTCAGGCCGAGTCAGGGTAACCGCAACCCTCCCCGACCCGCGAGATTAGAAAAGCTTTTGACCCGACCCGACCTGTCCTGTCCCGTGATAATCCAAACACCTCCTGACCTGCCCTCAGTCGATTTCGAGGACCGACCGTCACCAGCAGCAGTAGTAGTAGCAGGATCAGCAGCAGCTTGAAGCACGTTCGGCTTTAGCAGGCTGATTGCTTGACCACAGCATGAAGCGCATTTAGTTAGGCTGTGCAGGGTTGGTTTGGCTAGTTGACGAAGCAAGACGCAAGCAGTCAGTCCTCTTCGCAGACTGAAATACTCTGAGAAACTGCTATGTACAAAACTTCAACAACCCCCCCCCCTTCCCCCCCCCCGCGCTATTTACTGCCTGGTTGGTGAAACCCGACGTGCTCCGTCCTGGCATCGTAGGGATGCGAGGGTCTATGGTCATATGACTACGGCCATGCACAAACTGAGTACCCCCCCCCCGCTATTTACTTGAAAAATGCCTTCTCACGGATGGAAAACTGGTGGTGCTGCTGATGACACGAGGTGTGCGGGTGGTGCTATATGCTGGTGATCAGTATTGGTTTGTTATCATCCACGCGTTAGTGCCTCCATATTACTGCTATCTAAAGACACATTACTGCTATCTAAAGACAAACAAGCACCCACCACTATAAAAAAAACGCCTTCACACGGATGGAAAACTGATGATGCTGCTGTTAATACCAGGTGTGCGGGTGGTGCTATATGCTGGTGATCCTGACGGGGCTCTTGATTGTCCACGCCCTGGTGTACAAGTGCATCTACACGCTCGGTGCGGTGGTGTACTTGCTCAGCAACTTCATGTGGTAAGTGGACCTGGCATACTCAGATGTTGCGGTATCCCCTCTCCCCCTTTTGCGGCTTTAGTTTTGCAGCAAGTTCTCTAGTACCTGACAGGCGTTATCGTTCTCACTTTGGCGTGTTTGCTGATAATTTGCTCAAGATAAACATACCTGGTACAGAGCTAGCATACAATACGAGAGGCGCGCGCCCTGGACAACGCTATACATGTACTACTACTGCTGTAGTAGAGTGGTGTAGTTGTTATTGAAGATTTACTGATGTTTGTTGTTTTTGTGGTATTCGTTCGTTTTGTCGTTTTGTTGGGGGGGGGGGGTGTTTTCTTTTTCTTGTTCTACGTCTTGCCTCTCCTGATTTCGCCTACTCGTAGTTCCGTTTTTTTTTCAACGTTTCCTTTCGTCTGACGCTACCGTGATCGTTTTTATGTTTTGGCAGGCCGGTAGACAACAGCTGCTTCCCACGGGAGAAGTTCGTGAACTGCTGGCTGTTTGGCGTGTGGAGGAGGTATTTTCGATGGCAGTGCGTGATCGAAGAGCAGCTGGACCCAAACAAGCGCTACATGTTCGCGGAGATGCCTCACGGGATTATGGTAAGCTAAAGTTTCTGCCTACCATCGAGGGGAGGGGGAGGGGGGGGGGGGGGCGAGAAATGCGGAGGAGGGGAGGGAGGAGTGGGAGGAGGGGGAAGTTGGGGGGGGGGGGGCGGGAGGGGGCGGAGGGCAGGCGGGGGGGGGCGTGGGGGGGGCGAGGGGGGAGAGAGGGACGCGGAGGGGGCGGGGATATGGATGGTTAGCGTCATTGTGTTATTTTTTGTTTGTCCATCTCAGCCGATCTTCGCTCAGCCTTTTCTGTTAGTTTCGATTCACCGTTGGGATGGGTCGGTTGTATACTGTACTTTCGACCTTTGACTAATGGGTAGAATTGAACCTTGAATCAAAAACAAAAAATAAATAAATAAATAAAATACTCCGGAGTAAATCGTTACATGGCACTATTATGCCACTTGATAATTGCCACTTGCAGTACATAATGTGGATTTTTTGTGGCGAGTCGTGCGTTGGTTTTTCGTCTTCGTTAAGGAATGACGCTCGTGCATTGAAAACCGTTAACGTTTTCTTCGCTTTTCTCCCACGCCCTTGTTGTCCCGTTTTGGCCCCTCGATCGCGGACCTACTTGATCGCGAACCCTCTTGATCGCGAACCCTCTCGATTCAGCCGGTGGGCCAGTTCATCTCATGCTCCATCGTGCGTCAGGCATTTCCCGGCGTCAGGCATATAGCAGGGGTAGCGGCGGACATTATCTTGAGGATGCCAGGTATCCGAAGCATGTACGCCCTGATGGGAATAAGGAGGGCTGGCCGCAAGAGCATCCTGGGAATGTTCGAAGATGGTGTCAATGTGAGGGGGTAGGAGGCGTGGGAGGGGGGGGCACTCATTTCATGCATAGCCATAGTATTGAGGCCATAGATACTCACACCCCAGGGCCTGCAATGCGGGGACGGAGCACGTCGGGTTTTAACCAACTAGGCAGGCATCGCGTGCACCAAGCGCGGAGCGCCGTGAGGTGTCGCATGAAGGGTGAGCTTCATCCGACCAAGAACCAACTGTGATGCGGGCTTCCGCCGCGGGGGGAGGAGGGGTAGGGGGGGTGAAGAGGGGGAGGTAGGGTAGGGTAGGGTAGGCGGAGGCGTAGGCCCCCGTAACTAACTCCGAAATTCCCAACCGCAATAAATCCGGTGTGCGAGTGACTGACCTGCGAAAACCCTCCCCGGGCTCGTGTCTACAAAACTGGGAAAAAAAGGTATCCTGTCCACCTCAACTCATCTTTGCCTCTCTCGCTTAATGCTGTCACGGCCGTTGTTCAAACCTGATCGAACGGAATAGTTTTTGGTTTTCGACATTAGGTGGCCGTGGTACTCGTAGTGTCGGGGGGGGTTGAATTTCCACCTGAAACCGCTTAACGCACCTTAGCCTGGTACAATAGCATCTGATCTTGGAAAACTCAACCACAGACTCGTTTCTACCAATACCAAAGCATTTCCTGTCCGCCTCGACTTCTTCGTACAGCACTATAGGGGTCCCTCAGTAAGGCGGTGGTGTGCTAGAGCAACATGACCATGACAGCCTTATAGAGGGAAGCAGCCTTAGTCATTCCAGGTTATGAGTGCAATTCTCAAGTCGCGCCTAGCCATTTTGACCGCCTTGTATCGGGATACCGCATTATGTGGGGATACCGCCTTATATGGGGATACCGCATTATCGGGGGACCCCCACTGTAACGCTGTTGAGGCTGATGGTACGGTGGCATAAGAGAAAAAAGACTGAAGGATCCTCCCTGTATTTTCCCGGTTAGCTACAGTAGTGGTCCCTCTTTAGTGCAGGCACTACAGCGGAAAACGGCAACTATAGCGACAACCGGCACTACTATATATGTGGCAGCCGGAATTACCGGCACTATAGCGGAAAACGGCACCATGTGCAAGCCAGGGTTACCGGCACTATAGCTGCAACCGGCACTACTGTATATGTGGTAGTCGGAGTTACCGGCACTATAGCCGAAACCGGCACTATGTTTAAGCCGGAGTTACCGGCACTATAGCGGAAATCGGCACTACAGCGGAAACCGGCACTATAGCGTCAACCGGCACTACCATGTGGCAGCCGGAATTACCGGCACTATAGCGGCAACCGGCACTACTATATATGTGGCAGCCGGAATTACCGGCACTATAGCGGAAAACGGCACTGTAGAGGCAACCGGCACTACTATATATGTGGCAGCCGGAATTACCGGCACTATAGCGCCAACCGGCACTACTGCCGATTACCGCTTTCGTCGTTACAGTAGGGGTCCCCCTATAAGGCGGTATCCCGATATAAGGCGGTGAAAATCCTTATGGCAAGTGGGGAATTGCAGTCATAACGTAGAATGAATACCGCGGCTTTCCTCTACAAGGCGGTCATATTGTTCTGGTAAACCATCGCCTTACTGGTGGGATATCACTGCCCTTGCTCCAACTGAATTGCATATTTTTTCTCGTTTTTGTCGTTGTCGACTTTAGGTGGCCGTGGTTGTGGGCGGCATCGCGGAGATGTTCATGGTGTCGAAGAAATCGGAGATCGTCTACTTAAAAAAACGCAAAAATTTCACCAAGATCGCGGTCGAGGTGAGCAGACTATTGATATAGCACTATTCGTAACGTATGGTACTGCTGTGGTTTGTGGCATGTGGGTTGCGGGGGGTGAGCGTGGGCGTGGGGTGGTGTTGGTAGTGTTGGCGTTGGCGTTAGTGTTGTAGGGACCGTGGGTTGTGGTAGTGGCGGGGTGGGGGTGGGGGTGGGGGTGGTGTTGGTAGTGTTGGCGTTGGCGTTAGTGTTGTAGGGACCGTGGGTTGTGGTAGTGGCGGGGTGGGGGTGGGGGTGGTAGTGTTGGCGTTGGCGTTAGTGTTGTAGGGACCGTGGGTTGTGGTAGTGGCGGGGTGGGGGTGGGGGTGGGGGTGGTAGTGTTGGCGTTGGCGTTAGTGTTGTAGGGACCGTGGGTTGTGGTAGTGGCGGGGGTGGGGGTGGGGGTGGTGTTGATCCTGGTCTCAGTATTAGGGGTCTCAGTATTAGGGTTAGGAAAAGGGTTAGCGTTGTTATTAAGTTTTGTTGGTATATGTGTTGTTGGTGCTGGGGATGTCGGGTGTTCGAATCCAATGTCGGCAGCAGCCGCCGGAGACAACCAACCCCATTGCCGTGCGCAAAGTATATCCATATTCCTTTCTCAAAAGCTCAAGAGTACTCTATGTGTGCGGTGGTGGGCGGCAATCTCTCCACATTTGCCACGCTTTTTTTCGTGCGGCTATCACTAGCTTCTGGTCAATTTATGAAAAAAGAAAAAAAAACTACGATATTCTGTCAAAAGCGCATGCCAAAACCTGACAACTCCGACCCCGACGAAGCTGCTGTGGTGATGGACTGCAAGCTCTCGACGACGCCACGCCTTTGTGCGGCTAACTGTCACTCCTGATAGTCTTGGCGATACGAAAATAAGCACGACAGACCGGAGCTAACATCGTCCCCCGATTTGCGCGCCTAACGGACTTTTTTTGATTGGGTCAAAAATTGACGACAGGCCGGGGCTGACATCGTCCCGGTGTATTTCTTCGGCAACACCCTGCTCCACGACCTTGTTGGAGGGGAGGGCGCGGACAACTGGCTCTGCAGGCTTTCAAGGAAGGTGGGATTTGGTAGAGGTGTGATTTTTGACCGATGTGTCCAACCAAGTGACGTGCGCTACGATGCGGGTGGCATTCGTTTTGGCTGGAAATATTTCCTTCAGACATGTGGGCTCCTTAGGTTTCTCACACGCAAGCACTCGCAGAGCAGGAGCGCTTGACTGAAAGGTTTGTGGATAAATGTCTTCCTTTTGTTGTGTTAAACTTCATCCCATTGCTACAAAAAAAAAACCCTTGTATCAACTGTATTATCTGCCCAACTATTATTATTCGTTTTTTTTGCTTCCCATTTATTGTCCTCGAACTACTCTCGCCCTCCCTCCCAGTAGGAGCTCAGATCCGGCGTCGCAAAGATAACTAGTCGACGACGTATTGTAAAGCCAACTCGGGAGGTATGTGTACCTGAGCCACCCTACTCTAGGGGTTCAGAAGATTCTAAGAATTTTCTGAGAAGATTCTAAGAATTTTCTGAGCTCCTAACACGAGGAGCTCAACATCTCACCCCCCCCCCGAAACATGCCTTCGAAGGCGTTCGTTTGCGCAACCCGACCGAAGTTGTTTCTATGCGCTATTAATAGTCCCTAAAACCACACAAGGGTATAATTGTAGCACTAACCGATAGCTCCACAGTATTAATAGTTGAGGAGCTCAAATGGTCAGAAACGTCCCCCCCCCCCCTCAAAAAAAAAAAAGTGCTACTCCCTCGGTGGGATGAATCACTTGGTAATCGTATACCGGTATTTATTTCCGTAGGTGGTTGGATGCGAGCGCACCAACGTCCCGGTCAGACCCACAAAGGCGAAGAACACCCACCACTTACCGCGCCAGCTACTACGGGAGAACTTGGAGAAAACTTGGAGATCAGGACCCAAATAATATGGTTGGTAAAAGTAGGGGGAATATATCAGGGCTATTTGCGGGTCATGACCAGACCCGCGGGTCGGGTTCGGGCCTTTCCAACCTCTGCCGGGTCGAATCGGGTCGCGCCAGGAGGTAGTTGGGAATGTTACGGGTTGGAACGGGTCGGTTCGGGAAGTCTTCGAATCTCAACAGGTCTGGTCGGATTGCCCATAGGCCCGATCCGACCCGCGAGAGGTGACCCGATCCCTGAAAACCCCTGAAATCTGGAGGTTTTCGTGTATGCCGTGGGTTCTTGATTCTTTGAACATCCGTAATAGCAGTCACTGTAGTGCTGAGCAAGTTCGGCAACTAGTCCACGATTTATTGTGAGCCAACTCAGAGCCTTCAACTTTTCCTAGCCGAGGAATACGTAGTCGGTGACGTACGGTCGAGCCAGCTCACAGCGCTACGCTTCCCCCTTCCCTTCCCACCCCCGTCCCGATGCTGCCCCCACCCCTCTCTATCTCTCTCCATTTCTTCCATGCGTGCGTACGTGGATGTTCAGTTCAAGGCCTCGCTCGTTCTGTTCTATGGGCGGTTCGGCACGCCCATCCCGCGCAGAAGAAAGCTCAAGATGGTGGCGGGAAGGTGGGGCATGATTCTTGCTTTTCCCCATCCCTTTTGCTCTCCAGTTCAAGCCGTGGCGAACTTTTTTGTTTGCCCTCAGCGGTCTTGTGGGCAAAAGCCGTGATCATGGTTGCCTTCCCTCCCTGTCTCCCCCTTCCGGGTACATGCCCTATCCTAGGAGATAGACGGTGGCCATAGACGGCGAATCAGGAAGGGGATAGGATAAGCAAACAGTGTCTACGTTGTCTACGTTATATATGGAAAAATCGTAATGAGCGCCCAGATGTTGGAGGTGTCTCTATCAGGCGTAGGAACGGTGCTCCGTCTCGAGGGGGATGCGTGGTCAATGGTCAAATGACTAAGGCAAGCAACAAATGAGTACGCCCCCCCCCCCCCCCCCCCCCCCCCGGGTACATGCGTTCATTTTCTATCAAGCATAGGGTTCACTCATCATTCCCACTGCTCGCCGAATGTCTTCGGTTTCTACCAGAGCTTTTGACGGGTCAAGATTTCAGCCCACGAGTCGAGTCACGAGCTTTTCTAAACCCGCGGGTCTATTCGGGTCGGGCCAAGAAGTGTTCGAAATCTCACGGGTCGGGTTGGGTCGAATCAGGAGGGTTTCAAGTATCATTGGGTCCGATCGGGTGGGAAACTGACCCGACCCGACCCGCGAGCAGCAATCAGACCCTTGGGAAGCCCTGGTTTTTTATCAACTCGTGCTCTCGTGCTTTCATTCGGCGACTTGACAGAAAGGTAGAGAAAATGCGGGTTTAGCGTTACTACCACAAATATATGGGAGGTATACGTTTTCCCAGAGGTTTACACGGGTCGGGTCACTTTTCACGGAACGGATCAGGTCAGGATGGTCCGACGCCGACCCGAGACTTGAAACCCTCCTGACCTGACCCGAGACGACCCGTGAGATTTCCGGCACCCCGTGACCCAAACCCGACTCGACCCGCGAGGCTTTGAAACCCTTCTGATCCGAATCGCGGGCCGGGTCATGATCACGCGAGAAAAAACCCGGATTTGCTAAGGTTTCTCGCGTGGAAACTAGGCTCTATGATGCGTCGTCTATAAGAAGGCTTTGAAAAATATTGTACACGGCCCTCGATGGACCGTCGTCCCGACACCCCTCCTCCCTCTCGGCTTTGTAGGCCAATACAGGGTTGCAAGGATCTACGGCAAAAAACTACCTTACATTACATTGATGAGTATCTATAGTGTCTATCCTCCCCCTTATGGTCTAAACTGTACTGCCATGTATGATAACGAGTGCACCCCCCCCCTCCCCTCCCCCCGCCCCCCCCCCCCCCCCCTCCCTCCCCACCTCCCCTCCCAAGGCCCCCCTTCCCCTCCCCTCCCCCCCCCCCCCCCCCCCCCCCCCTCCCTCCCCCCTTCCTGCCTCACCCCACCTAAACAGGCATATTCCCGTCGCGCAGTCCGACCACCCCAACGAATCGTATTCCCACCCCCCTCCGCCTCCTGGTACATAAGGAACTCCGAATGTTTACCCTTGTTTCTTAGTCTAACCCCTTCTTCTCGCCCCCGCTCCCTTTCTCGCTCCTCCTCTCCCTCGCCCCCCCCCCCCCCCCCCCCTCCCAACGCATTTAGGCCTATTCCCGTGGTGCAATCAGACCACCCTACCGAAGCTTACGTGGATGAACTTCACGCTGAGCTCCTCAAACGAGTCGAGGAAATCTACTACAAGCACCGCCCTGCCTGGGAAACGCGCCAGCTAGTTATTACCTAAGGAGGGGGCGGGAGGGGGGGGGAGAGGGGATGACGCCGGCCCCTATATCTTATGACTGAAAAAAAAAGGTCATGTTTTAGGGCGGGTGGAACCGTTCCTTTTAACATCTGTCCTTTTAAAACGAAAGATGTTTCAACTTTAGGTGGGTGGTGTTGCCGGCCCGTTAAAGCATCCACCACCTTATAAGGTGTCAACTTTATATGGGGAGGGCGCGAAAACGTTACCACTGGGTTATGTGTCAAACTCAGGGAGGGGGGCGGGGGCGGGGGGGGGCGGAGGATGGCATCGGCCCTTAAAAAATGTCAGCAGCTCTTCGAAACGTGTCAAGTTTTGTTGGGGGCGCGATATGGGGCGTGATATCGGCCTTTTTGTGCAGGCTTCGGCACTTATATGTGTGACAATTTTAGGCGGGGTGGCACCGGCGTTTTATAACGTTCACCGCTGAAAATTGGTTCAACTTTTGGGGGACGGTGGGAAAGACCTTTTAAAACGTTTGCACAGGCCAGGCAGATCACCGACCCTCCCTTGGTGATCTAGATCTTTCAGGGAAGATCGGTATGGTCTAGCTCATGTTACCCACCGGGTGGGGGGCGTACGATCTGCACGATCTAGGGAACGTTTCCGCTGTTGGATCTGTACTCTTCGCATGATCTAGCAAGCATTTCTGCCGTTGAGTCTGTATTCTCTAGATGCAGATCCCGCACAACACATCATAACGGCAGGTACAAGGTCTGTATGATCTGTATGATCTATATGATCTTCATTATCTGTATGATCTGTCCGATCTATATGATCTATATCATCTATATCATCTATATCATCTAAACGATCTAGATTATCTAGATCGTCGTCTGTCCGAGGTGTGATTTTGTTTTCTCCACTGAGAAATGTGTCCACCCTATTTTTTAAGCAGTTTGACCGATGTACGTGGGATAATATACTGCTTCTTGGATTTTGTATGGGATGGTTTTTGCAGTGGGCAAAGGGGGGTTTGGGTTTGGCTAGAATGTGCTCGATTCGGCTTTGACCCGTCCTGTACCAGATCGCACCGTACCGGCACTGAGATGCACCTTATTGTGTGGTTCCGTACCGTGCCGTGAGTTGCCGTACTGTGCCGTACTGTGCCGTACTGTGCCGTACTGTGCCGTACTGTGCCGTACTGTACCGTACCCTGCCTTACCATACCGTACCTTCACTTTACCTAACCATACCGTGTCGTACTTTACCGTATCGTACCGTACAGTACTTTACATGGCTTTATCTTACCGTACCGAAAAATTACCGTACCGTACTACCGTACCGTACCAATCGCCGTACCGTACCGTGCAAATCACCGTATGGTACCACACTGTACCTTGCCATATCATACCGTACCGTACCATATCGTACCGGCAGTAGCGTGGGAATAGGGGATTTCCTATTTTGTTCAAATTTTGTCAAGATACTCTTATGGATGAAGCCTCGTGGGGTTGGGTTGGGTGTGGTTGGGGTTGGGTTGGGTTGGGTTGGGTTGGGTTGGGTTGGGTTGGGTTGGGTTGGGTTGGGTTGGGTTGGGTTGGGTTGGGTTGGGTTGGGTTGAGTTGGGTTGGGTTGGGTTGGGTTGGGTTGGGTTGGGTTGGGTTGGGTTGGGTTGGGTTGGGTTGGGTTGGGTTGGGGTTGGGTTGGGTTGGGTTGGGTTGAGTCGGGTCGGGTTGGGTTGGGTCGGGTTGGGTTGGGTCGGACAGCCCACGGTGATGAACTCCTTCGGTGCTGTCTCTTAGCAGGTGCCGCCTAAACGGATGTTTGGCGTTTGTTAGCTTCCGGCGGATTTTCCCATAGTGTACACGGGAAACGATTTTTTACCAGCATGTCCAGGATAAGGAGCTAAAGGGCGAGAGAGGATGAAAGTGCTGGGCGAAGGGGGGGGGGGGGGTTAGGGGGGGGAAGGGAAATAAAACTACCGAGTGATTGAAGGAGGGCTAGGGAGAGGGCATAGGGGATGCAAACGATAAAGTGGGAGGGGTACAGGGGGAGGAAGGATAGGGTTTGAAGCTGTCGAATGAGGGAGGGGAGGAGGTGAGGCGGGCGGGCGGGGGGGGGGGGGGGGGTTGAGGCCTGGCTTGTGCAACTACTTCTGTGCGACGTACGATGCTCAGTGGCTCACATCTCCGTAGCGAGTAGTGCAGGCTGGCCGTCGGGTGCGTCGTAACATTTGATGTCGGATGGATGGTGGGAGGAGAGGGGAAAGGGGTAGGCAGGGGGGTAGGGGATAGGGACTAGTGCATTTCTTGGGTGCGTACGGTTGGTTCGTGGGGGGGGAGGGAGCGAGGGGGGGGTGCGGCTTGTGGCGATAACAATGTGGATGGAGGATGGTTTGATGCGGGGTTGGGGAATTTTATTGTTCGAGCCTGCCCATGTTGGGAGGGGGGGGGGGTCTGTTATCATCTGTTTATTTTATTTTTGCCTGTTTTCTGTTTCTCCAGGGTGATTTGTGTGGTTTGTGTCGCCCCCTCGTGTG
The DNA here is from genome assembly GCA_012845835.1 of Undaria pinnatifida. Taxonomy (NCBI): domain Eukaryota; class Phaeophyceae; order Laminariales; family Alariaceae; genus Undaria; species Undaria pinnatifida. The sequence continues at coordinate 5,529,307 of JABAKD010000015.1, read as the reverse complement.
GGTCTCGGTGTGTTGTATCCTCGTCTTGTGGGACGGTTCGGGTGTAGACTTATGCGTTTTTTTTAGCTTTGGACGTTTAGGCTTATGATGAATTTTGTGTTTTGTGTTTTTTTTTGTTTTCGTTTTTTCGTTTTTAGCGTTTTGTGCTTTGTGGGGTCTTTTGGCTGGTGGTTTTCCGTTGGCGCTGCTCGGCGTTGTTTGACGTTGTTTGATGGGTGTTTGATGGTATGGTGTTGTTTGACGGTGACTCGTTGTGTGGCCTTCTGACGCTATTTGATGTCGTTTGACGGCCTTGACGCGGTGTGGCCTTTTCACGCTCTTGACGTTGGTTGATGGCTGTTTGATGGTGTTTGAAGGGTGTCTGAAGGGTGTCTGATTTTTTTGTTTGGCAGTGACTGACGCTGCATGACCTTTTGCCACTGTTTGATACTGCTTGATGCTGTTGACGCGGTGTGGCCTTTTGGCGCTGTTCGACGTCGTTGTTCGACGGGTGGTTGACGGGCTTCAGAGGTTTGGCGTTGATTGACATGCGCTTGACGGTGGTTGACGGGTGCAGGATTACTCGTCTGACGGTAGTTGACGTGTGGTTGACGTGTACTTGACGTGTGGTTGACGGAGTTTGGGCGTTGTTTGACGTTGGTTGACGCGTACTTGACGGTGGTTGACGGATTCTGGACTGCCCCTTTTGACGGCAGTTCACGGTGGACGCGTGATGCGAGGTAACATTTTTTGGTCAAGATTTTTTGTGAATGACGAGCAGGCTCCTTGGCTCAAAATTGTCAGAATGCCACCATTCTTGTTTTTTTTTGTTTTCGACATTTTTGTTTTTTATACCTGGGCCACGGGCTTGTTCAAGGTATAGAGCTCCTCAAGCCACCACCCTTGGAAGGCAAAACAAAACATCCAGCGGACCTCTTCTGTGGGTAGGCGTCGTAGAAATAGTGTACTGCTTGAATTATTGACGTTAATTGATGGCTGTTTGGCGTGGTATCATACGCGATGGCAGTGGACGGTTTTTGGGCCTCGTAGGGCGGTTGTGTCTTCGACGTGGGCTTTCGGGGCTTTTGACGGGCGTTTGGCGTCGTAGGTCGGCTGTGTGTGACGTGGGTTGGGGACTTTTGACGGGAGTTTTTTGTTTGGCGTTGTCTGGCGTTTTTTTTCCCCCGACCAAGCACCTGAACATCTCTGCTCTGCTCTCCTTTCTCTCTATGGCTAATGTGAGATCAACACCAACAACAGCTGCAGTACAGGACAAGGTCGTAAGAAGAAACATAAATGCCATCCCAGGCTGGATTTCTCGTATATTCACGTTCTTTCCCGCCATTTCACGCCATTTCACGCCATTTTTAGGGCCCTTCCATGTCGCTTCACATTTCGTTGAGGGGAGGGAGCGAGTGGGGAGGCGGGGGGGAGCGGGGTAGTGTTTTTTTTTGTGTTGCTCATGCTGTTTTTTCCCCTTGCTTGTGCCCTTGTTCTGTGAATGTTACAATGACACCAGGAAGTGTACAACAAAAATGTATATTTCTTTTTAGCAATATTTTTTTGGAGGACTGATGTGGTGGTGGGCGGTTTACGTTTCGAGAGTGGGGATTTCGTTGCGCGCGGCACTCGTATGATATTTTGCACTTTTTCCGGTCCTTGGTCTAGCGAACTTTTTTTGTTTTGTTTTGTTTTGTGAAAAACGTATTCGGTGGCGTTGTGGTGCGGCGGGTGCGATGATTGGGGGTGTCTCCTGAGGTTGCATCGACGGTCGACAGCGTAGGGTGATCGGCGGTATCTTGAGGGTGCTACCGGTTCGTAGGCGCACGGCACGCAGCATGCCTGGCACGTTTTCCGGTCGATGGTCCAGTAAAGACGGCCGCGAGTGGTATCGATGGCGGACCACTTTTTCGAAGGAGAAACTGTGTGTTTTGTGTTCAAGTTTTCCTTCTGCCCAAATAAAGAGTTCAACATTTTTTTTCAACACCAGCAAACATGTATGTCGCGCGAATGGAGTTTTGCCACGCATGGCATTGCTGATTTTTCTTCGCATTTCCCTTCGGCAACTTGAAGAGCGAAAACAACGTTCCAACTTGATAAAATACACAACCAACCGGGGTTTGGTATCGCGCAGGTTGCAGGCTGCAAAAGTTCGAGCTCTCTTTTCGCTGTTGTATGTGTGTGCGTTTGTTTCGTGTTGCCTTCTCCTTGCCCACCGGTAATGTCCCCGATGAAAAAAATGCTTCCAGCCTGCAAACCCGAGTTATTATATTTTCGCTATTCAATGGAGTCATTTTTGAGGCTAAAGATCAACACCGCGGGTAAAAAATGGGCAAAAGCCCACAGCTCTACTTGAATGATCTGCTGCATGATCTCTTTGTTCGAGATACGCCGAGACGAGTCAAATTGTGGAGCACAACGTCAAGCACCATATGCCATGTCATGTCATGTTGCATTCTTCCAGTTCTTCGCTCCAGGCGGCAGGTGGTCCAGTCCTTCCGTCTTGCGTACTTTGTCCACGACGACCAAACAACCCCAATCATTCCGTTTCGCTACTTTAGATCAAACGTGTGCACGCGTGTCATTCTTCCTTGTCCTTCTCCGCAGGCCCCGTTCCCCCAGAGAAAGAACGCCCCCCAGCCTTCAAACCCGAGCCATTTTTTGTCCGCTACTTTTGCTTTAGAGGGGGATTAGGGCCCGAAGAAAGGTATATCTGCTAACCCGATAACAGCAGCAGTGCGTGTGCGTGCGATACATTGTTCGTGTCGCGGCGTGTCATGCTCCTGGCCCGTCCTTTGCGTTCTTCGCGGGTGGTGGCGGGTGGAGTCCTTCGGCCTGGCGCACTTTGTCCTCGACCCACCTTGACCTGCACGAAGTCCCCCCCGCCGCGTGGCTCGCCTGTCAACATTCGATCCATCGATCCACCCATGCACAGGTGGAAGGAGGTTAGTTAGAGATTACCGGTATATAATTCGTGTAGATATCCCCTCCTGCGTTAGCCAATTAGCTGGTCGTCAGGCATAGAAATATTGGGAGACCGGTCTTGCTGGGCTAATCAAGGCCTCTTTCCACCTCGATTAAATAGTTTCGGTGCGGGAGGCGGTCAGTCTCCCGCCCTTACCCCCCCTCCCCTCTCCCCCGCACCCTTCACCTTTTTCGCCCCTTCAACCCCCCTCCCCTCCTCGACCCCTCCCCGTACACCTCTGTCCTTTCCTTTCTTCCCTTCCGCCTTCCCCCCATGCCCCCTATATCTCCCCTACCCCCTCCCACCCTTTCCTCTCCATCTTACCCCCTCCCCCTCCCCCCCCCCTCGGCTCCCGCCCCCCCTATCCCCCGCCCCCCGCCTCCCCTCAGACTCATGTTATGGTGCAGCCTTAAAATAGCAGTAATTACCTGCTTTCGATAGGTATTAATAGTTGGCCGTTTTCGTATGATAGGATGGCGTTTTCCGTTCGGCATAGTCAGGAAATTAACGTAATCGAGGCACGCGCCTTACTCAGTTGTCCATCCCGATCCGAGAAACAAATACCAAGCTGCCTCTCTACCGCTCCTGACCTACGAAAAGTAAGAGGCATGCTTGCTTCGTCGGCCTGCAAGGATACTCTGTGTCTCACTCCTAGCAAACTCACCCTTAGTTGCTTCGCCAATACGCGTAGCTCCAGTAAATCCTCGGGCCAGGGTATCGCCCCTAACGCCCCCCACTCTTTGCCCACGCTGTTGTTGGGGTGAAACGTCACCGTTACATCTGTCGGGCCGTTCGTGAATATGCGGGGGAACTAAATTAAGAATGTAGGGAATGTTCCAAGAAACTCATTAGTGGTCGATACGGTCGTGAACATGCGGCGTAACTACAGTAACAACGTTCTCAAGCCTCACCCCGCTCAACGGTTACATCTGTCCGGTCGTTTCGTAAAAAATGCGGCGAGACTACGTAGGGTAAGAAACCAAATAATGTTACGAAAAATATATTGTTGGTAGTGGGTCGTGAATATTGCGGCGTAACCACAGGTTCAAGAACGTTATTCAACCGCAAAAACAGTTACATCTGTCAGGCCGTTCGTGAACACTGCGGCGTGGCGACGGTAATAACGTTGCGCTTGGGTTTTTATGCGGCATGACCGCAGAAAGAAGCTCAACTCAATCAACTAGAGCTGTTAGTTTGCCGCGTTTCACGGCAAAAAAAAACTAATCGGTAGACGCCTCTAGCCAACTAAGTGACTTGCGTCGGCAAGCCGGAGGGTGAAACCACTTGATGTTCAGCAGACTTTCCGGCGTAACTTAGGAGAGTGAAGCGAGCCAAAATCAGTCGCCCCCGGCCGAGGGCGAGGAGGGGCCTGCCCAAAAAATAAAAATACGCTCCGTAAAGCAGAAAAATATCTCTCCTATAACTCCCTGACAACCATTTCCCCCTACCGTACCCTTCCGACCAAGGGCACGGTGGAGGGAATACCCCTTTTTTCACTACCAGGTTTAACGCCTCTATACCACTGGAAACCCGTTTTTTGGGACAACTTACTTGGAATTAGTATAGAGAGGGGTTTTGAGGGTTCTATAGGGGTCAAGACGCTCGCACGAGTGACTCTGTAACTCACTGCCAGACAGACCTTAGGCGACGTTTTGGGCGCGGCGTAGCTCACCATTCCGTATTTGCGGATTCACACCGCAAACAAAAAAACAGCACGAAAGATCTGTAACCGCAAAAGGAACAGGGGGGAGGGGGGGGGGGGGGGGGTCACTCGCGCGAGTGACCCCGCGCCAATTAAAAAGAAGAGGTCCCAAAAGTGAATCCCCCCCCCGGTGTAGCTTTGGTGCTTCCCCCCGCTCATCTCTTCTTTTTAGCCGCAAAATCTAATTCGAGCGAAGCGAGTTTCTAATTCCCACCTGCGGTCCCCCCGTAATAGCGCTCTACTCGAAAAAAAAAGTTCGTGTGTTTGTACGCTTTACCTTGAATTTAGACTAGGTCACTAGAAAAATGAGTGCTGTGGTGGCGGACCACACGAAAAAAAAAAAAAAAAATCCCACCTGCGGTCCCCCCGTAATAGCGCTCTACTCGAAAAAAAAAAGTTCGTGTGTTTGTACGCTTTAACTTGAATTTAGACTAGGTCACTTGAAAAATGAGTGCTGTGGCGGCGGACCACACGAAAAAAAAAAAAACAGCACAACAGCACAGCGGGACACACGAGCACACAGAGCACACAAGCGACCGCCAACACGCACAGCGGTCGCACAGCAGTCAGCAACACGCGCACAGCAGACAACACACGGCAATTACAGAGCACGAGGGTAAGGTACACGGGCATGGGCGTCTTCAACGCAGCCTAAGGAAACCAATGATTTCCTCTTCTTCTGCCGCAGATGTACGACCAATCAATTGCAAGTCAAACGTGGTGCCCCTCGCAGTCACACGAACCAATGGCCCGTGGACGCACACGTCTGACGACAGCTCCATCTATCAGCTGTCGCTCGTTTTAGCGACAGCTACAATATCTGCCTATTTCCGCTGTATCGTGTTCGACCCCCAGGTCCTACATGGGCCAAAACACAATATTGTATGCTGTACACCCATCCGCGATGGCCGCGGGACTGCCCATTGGGTTGAGCATGCGCAGCTTTGTTTGGTCAAGGAGTGTATTTTTTTTTGGAGGGGTGATGCATAGAAACGTCAAAGACGCACCCGTACCGAAGCGTGAGTCGGTGGTGTTGAGGGTGTTGGGGGTGTTGGGGGTGGCGGCGGCAGCGGCTGCAGCGGTCGACAGCGCTTCTCCTGCCCTTGCGGTGATAAAAACTCCGGGGATGTAGAGCTCCTTCGCCTGGGGGATGAAAAAGTCGACAGGTTTATGCGCGCGTGAGCAGCAGCAAAGGCGGGAGGGGGAACGGGGGAAGGGCGGGGGGGGGGGGGGGGCGTGTACGACGTATTTCGTTTATACAGATTCTCCACACCTGTTGGGGAGCGCACTGGTTTTAGGTCTTTGCTCTGCTGATGATAGAGGTAGCGCTAACTCCTTGACAACTGCGTTTTCTGAAGGACGGGCCGGCCACCTCCACCCCAAAAATCGTCGGAAGCTGCTGGTCCTTTCTTGTTTGTTTGTTTGTTTGTTCTTGTTTTTTTGTTTTTGTTTTTGTTTTTGCGACTTTAATGTTTTTTTTTGGTTACCTACGTTAGGTAGGCCTGCCAGGGGGTCTGTTTATCGCAGTAGCCTTTCACTTTGCGATGTTCCCACCCCACAAATCCAACCAGATAAAGTACCAAATATGCTTCGATGTTTGAGGGTCGTCCGCACATTTTTTTCAGTTTTTCCAAAACGCGCGGCGAAGCCACACTCGGGTCGGAGCCCTAGCCTGGGTTAGGGTTAGGGTTAGGGTTGGGGTCGGGGTTAGGGTTTCGGTTAGGGTTAGGGTTACGGTTACGGTTGGGGTTAGGGTTAGGGTTAGGGTGAGGGTTAGGGTTAGGGTTAGGGTTATAGGGTTAGGGTTAGGGTTGGGGTTAGGGTTAGGGTTAGGGTTAGGCTTAGGCTTAGGGTTAGGGTTAGGCTTAGGGTTAGGGTTGGGGTTACGGTTACGGTTACGGTTAGGGTAGGGTTACGGTTAGGGTTAGGGTGGGTCGACGCCCTCTCGCGATTTGAATAAAAAAAAAAAGCACAAAACACCACAAACAGCTTAAAAAAATCTCTCTAATAAAGTGAAAATATACTTGGTACTTTATCTGGTACGCTTTCTTATCGAACGAAGCCGGCAAAGGCGCCTCGTTTGCTCAAAAAATCGTTTTTTTGTTGTTGTTGTGAGCAGAGCAGCCTCGGGACAATAAAAAAAAAACATGCCGTAAGCAAGTGTCAGCTGCGGCACCAGCCACACACGCGCATGCGCACCTGTCTCAGGACCGTTCTTAAAACGAAAAATAAAACAAACAAAAAATACCAGGAATCGTTCACGGACAACAAAAAACGTGACCTTTTCGCGAATTTTTCGTGATATTTTGTCAGGAATCCGGACTTTTGAATTGTTTCGAGGACATTTTTTCCGTAGGAATTTATGTCCTGATTCCTGACAGAAAATAAAACAACGTGGTTTTGTGTTTTCGACAACGTGCCTTGTTTTCAGAATTTCAAAACGTCAGAAACAAATTGTGATATTTTGTCCAGATTCGTGATTTTTCTTCGTTCGTTAAGAAAGACCCCTTACTGCAGCCCTTGGGTCCGTCTCAGTTGGCAGTTCCACACAGGTACCATATAGACTCAACAAGGTTTGGGGGGTGGAGGGGGGTGCATGTGCTGTCGCTTTGGTCTTCTCACCCTCGGATGTTGATGGCGGTGGGGTTTGTATATGGTGGTGGTAGCTGTTGTTGCATGCTGTTTTGCATGTGGTGGTGGTGGCTGCTGTTGGCTGTTGCTGTCGTTGCTCTTGATGTTGCGGCTTCTCCCTACATATATTGACATAAGCTAGCATCCTACGAAGCACATTGTCTACAGCAGGGGTTTCCAAATAAGGCGGTATTTCTAAGTAAGGCGGCATTCCCATATAAGGCGGCCACTGTCGCTTGGCGCGACATGGGGATTTTACTCATTACCTGGAATGAACAAGGCGACTTTCCTCTGTAAGGCGGTCATATTCATCTGACAAATCGAAACTGACTACCCCGGCTACTGGCATGCTCTACTGCCGAAGCGCCATGATCACAGGACGCTCCCTGCTCTCACACACCAGTAAGACCTTCGAGGCTCAGGCCCTAAGTACGAGTTTCTCACGTATGTGGTTTTGCCAAGTATACCTGGCATAGCAGTGGGGATCCCCAGATAGTGCCGGTGCCCTGAATAGTGCCGCTGCCCTCTATAGTGCCGGTGGGTTCGCTTGACACGACCAGAACTCTCCATAGTAACCATATTCCCAATTCTTGCCAGTGTCCTCGATAGTGCCGGTGCCCTCAAAGAAGTAACCCCTATTAGTGCCGGTGCCCTCAATAGTGCCGATATATTGAACTGCCACAAATACCGGCGAATTTTGGAAGCTGCTCCCCTCTACTATACTGCTGTGCGACCGTTTTCTTCTGCTTACCAGCGGATCCGGAGCGCCGACGTTCTGAAGCACCCCCAGTCCATTGTCTTGGATGATGATCACTCGTCCGCCAGCGTCCTGGGGGAAGGGAACGGTTCACAGATCCAGCAGATCACGCTTTAGATGATCCAGATCGTTTATAGATCCTATGTCCGGGTGTTGGGTACTCTCCCGATTTAAGAGCGCCCCGTGACAAGCACAACCAAGCGCTCTTAACTACACATAGCTCTTATCTGTAGTGGGAAATATATAGCTTTTAGTATAGGCAGGACATGCCGATTTGACCGCTCTTAGGTCTCGAACGCTCTTATCCTGGGCGCTCTTAAATCGGGGTGTCCACAGCAGAACGAGCTATCTGGTCGCCCCAGGATCTTTGAGGGTAGATTTCACTCCCTCTTCAGTGGCCGAGGACAATTTTGTTTTGGGTGAAAACCAATTTAAATACGTCGGCAGTGATGAGTTCGATAAATTAAAGGGGTCGATACTCATCTTTGCAAGCGCTCCGTGATACACCGGCACCGCTGTTCTGTCTCTGTTAGGAGGAGTAAGAACGGTGCTCCGTCTCGGAAGGGACCCGTGGTCAATGGTAAAATTAGTAAGGCAAGCAACGAATGAGTACGCCCCCCGCCCCCCTTAACACGCCCCCCTTAACATGCCCCCCCTCGCTATCCTAGAAGATCTATATGGTGGCCACAGACGGCCAAAGAGGAAGGAAAGACGATAAACAAACTCTTTCATGCAAAATATGGAAGAAACGTTCTGAGTGCCGATCTGTAGGAGGTTTCTCTATTACAAGCATAGGAACGGTGCCCCGCCTCGACATGGATGCGTGTTTAATGGTCGAACGGCTAAGGCGAGCAGAGTGAGTACGCCCCCCCCCCCCCCCGCTTGCCTGTGCATTCTTGGCCTTGACACCGAAAGAGCACCCCCCCCTCTTGACCAACACCGCAGCGCCCTCCCCCGCTTTGCTTTTAGCGATTGATTCCACCGCAGGAGTTGCCAAAGATGAGCAAGCGTCTTCCGGCAGTGAGGGCACGACCGAAACTTCCCCAGCAGGGAACGTCGCCCCGAAAGTAGCCGAGAGGAAGTCGAACGCCTCGGGGATGTGTGGGAGACCCTCGGTGTTTGGGTCTCTGGTGGTGGTGGTGGTGGTGGTGGTGGCGGTGGTGGTGGTGGTTGGGCCATAGGATACTGAAATGGTTCCTGAGTCTACCTGATGGTAGTTCGAGGAAAACGGTGCACACGAGTCCAGTACGTATCAAAACGGCATATTTCGCGGTAACGGTTATGTTTTCCCTCCAAGACTTAGGGAAAATGTCAGTCTTTCGATCGACGGTGGTGGTGTTGGTGTTGGTGTTGGTGTTGGCGTTGGTGTCGGTGTTGGTGTTGGTGTTGGTGTTGGTGTTGGTGTTGGTGTTGGTGTTGGTGTTGGTGTTGGTGGTGTTGGTGGTGGTGGTAGTAGTAGTCGTAGTAGTAGTGGTAGTAGTAGTAGAAGTGGTAGTAGTAGTCGTAGTAGTAGTCGTAGTAATAGTGCTAGTAGTACTAGTGGCGGTGGTGGTTGTGGCGGTGGTGGGGGTGGCGGTGGCAGTGAAATCGCATGACAGTGAAGTGATTCCTGAGTCGACTTGGAAACCTTTACAGAAAAAACGGTATGTGCACAGAAGTCCGGTTCGTATAAAATAATCACCCTTGGTATCACAATGGATGTTATATGTTCCCTTCAACTTGTTTTGGAATCCCCACAGTCTTTCAGTCGGTGGCGGTTGTGGTTGTGGTAGTGGTAGTGGTGGTGGTGGTGGTGGTGGTGGTGGTGGTGGTGGTGGTGATGGTGGTGGTGGTGGTGGTGGTGGTGGTGGTGGTGGTGGTGGTGGTGGTGGTGGTGGTGGTGGTGGTGGTGGTGGTGGTGGTGGTGGTGGTGGTGGTGGTGGTGGCAGTGGTCGTGGTGGTGGTGGTGGTGGTGGGGGTGGTGGTGATGATGGCGGCGGCGGTGGTGGTGGTGGTGGTGATGATAATGGTGGTGGTGGCGGCGGCAGCGGCGGCGGTGGCGGTAGCGGGCATAGAAGCGCGAATATTCCAAGGGATGCAGTGCACAGGAGTCCAGCGCGTAGGTTAATATCTGCTCCCAGCTTCTGCTACCCGACAACGTGCGGCACCAAGTGCTTCAAAATCGATCGGTCAGAAAGAGACGCATGCTACAGTACCATAGAGGTAGCACTTGTTGGCTGAATGAACCGTTTCAGAATGAAGGCGAGCGCTTAAGCCCAAAAATCGTTGGAATTTCGTTGTTTTTTTTTTGGGGGGGGGGGCTCTTTAACCCAAAATCGTGGGAATTTTCGCTTTTTGTTTTTGCAGCAATTTTCGTTGAACGCCTACGAAGTCCACGGGAATATTCAGCGGGTGCTACCCATCACTTTTTTTCCCCAGTTCTGTTTTTGGGGGAGAGATGCGCATCTACAGCCGAGGAGCTCCCGAAAAAAAAAATTGGGTCACCTCTATCGTATCGCGTGTGGTGAAGAAAAGACGAAGAATACCTTGGGAAACCCCTAGAAAAGAAAAACCTGAGTCGTTCTTCGGTAGCCCCAATTTTTTTTTCCTTCACGAAATCGCTGGTTTCGGAACCAGACAGCTCGAGATCCCGGTCGTATCTTCTGAAACACGGTGCCCCTTGCCGCCCCGACGTCATGGTTCGATGGTTAGTCACTTGCAAACAAGAGACAGGAGAATAGTTTTTTTTCTCTTGCAACAGCCTCTTTCTCGTGTCGAGCGGCCATGAAAAGGGTGGTTAACGAATATAGCTGGTTTTGGGGGTGGGGGGTATTGTCGTAGAACCAGTCACCTGCGTACGGACGATTTCAAACTCCATGCTACAGCCACATCCGGCTTTTAGTTCCCTTTGAGAGATCAGAGCGAAACATTGGACGGTTACGGCATCGGCCGCTTCCGACGGTTTCGGCGACGAGAAAAACCCAACAAGGTGGTGTTTAAACAAACAACAAACGTGGACTATATCGGCAACAACAGCTAATTATAACTCACACAAGATACAAAAAAAAAAAACTTGTTGGTGTACAACTACAGTCGGTCCAGATTCATTCCTCGGTAGGGGCTGCGGTTGTTGGAATAACTCATAATGTACCTGTCCGGTTGACCTCCTCAAGCGAGGAGCTACCGGTTATTCTGACACTTTTTACGAGTATAGTTCGGAGCATTTGCTTTCAGGGCCAGCGCATGGAAGCGTTGTGTTGGTCGGGCTGCGCGAGCGAACGCCTTGGAAGTCACTGCGTCGGGTGAGGTATCGTGTTGAGGAGCTCAGAAAAATCTTAGAATCTGCTGCACCCCAACCGTGGGACATGACTCATGACCCGGTTTAAGAGCCCACAGGATAAGAGCACTCGGGACATAACGCCTTTACAACTGGAAACCCTTTTTTTTACAAATTTACTTGAATGTAGTATGGATAAAAAATTACTTGAAGTTAGAATAGGGACAAACTTACTTGAAGTTAGTATACGGAGTGAGTGATTTGGGGTACAAGCAGTACCCGTATGTATGAATACGAAACTATTAATAGCTTCTGCTGCTACCGGTACGGTACGTGCAGCTATACTCGCGATTTTGCTGTTTTGATGATCAGCGAGTTATAGCTGTTGCACTGTTACTCTTAAAAGGGGTTAAACAGCATGTTTTGCTGCCCGCACGCTAAAAACCATGTATCGCCCATTACGGATCAAGACGAATGCGATCACGCCTGCGCTATGATGGATGTATTAAGGTATACCTTTTTTTGGCGAAAACATATTTTTCGGGAATGACGGGGGGCTCCTCCTTTACCCCCAAAAATCTTTCGGAATTTATCATTATTAGTATTTTTTTTTTCTATTTTATTTTTGTTGGATACCTTGGACGCGGGGTTTGTTCATTGGGGGGCGGCACGCAACTTTTTTTTGTACTGAAAAGAACAAATAAACAGGTTTTTGGATGAGGAAGGCAGCTAGCTCCTCAGATGATCCGGCAACCCCATAAAAATGAATGGGTGCGCGTCCGAAGATAATGATGCTTCGACCGGATTATCACGAAGGCCTCAAAAAGGCTACGGTGGGATCATCGTCCGCCCTTTTCTTTCACCACTCACTGGGTTTTGAGCCGCTCGCACGAGGTCCTGATAATGTGCCTTCACTGACGAAAACAATTCACGGAAGCCCATCTTCTCATTCCGTTTTGCGGATTTCATACTCGAAAAAGTTAAAAACAGCACGAAAAGCTTGAGGCCGCCAGGGAAAGAAAGGAAAAGGGGAGCGTCACTCGCGCCACTGCCAAAAAATGCCATAAAATCCCTCCAACAAACAGCATAGCCCCCCACCGTCTCCACGGTCCGAGGCGCTCTTAAACCGTGGTACTCAGTACCGGGATGCTCTAAAATCGGGATATCCAGCAACGCTACTGTATTTGTTCGTAGCTGAGACCAGGAACGAACCTGATTGTCGGCTCCCTGCTCTTCCGGCAAAACCGCGGCGCAGGAGGCCTTTCCCGGCTTGCAGTCCAGAGGCACAAGCTTCGCCTCCGCGGCCCCCCACTCGAGCGTCTTCGACAGCGACGGCAGCGTCGAACCACGCACAAGCACCTTGTCCGTCCGGGGGGCGGCGTACATACTCTGGAGTTAGTACTGAATAAAGTTTTGCAGCTAAAAAACGTTTTCTGTTCTTGGGGCTTACCGTTTTTTTTTTTTTTTCGTCCGACCTATGTGCCGGAGCTTTTTCGGGGACACTCAACAGAAAATGCCGAAATGTACGTATCTGTGAGCTTTCGGACACCTTAACACCGAATGGGTTTCGGGCGCCCTGCCGAATATTTTCAGTTCACTGACGATTTTTTTTTCCGACCTATCGTGTACCCGCCGAATAATGTTGGTGCCTGCCAAAACTATTTCAGTCTCTGGCAGAAGGACTTTTTCCTCTTTCGCTGTGTCCTCTTCCGCTGTGTCGCCTCCCTGTCTCGTCCCTCCGTCTCACCGTGGCCATATTTTCGGGACCTTTGGGCTCCACCTCCCCCCCGCTGCGGCCTCCCAATGTTGCGGCAACCCGAAAGAGATCTTCCGCATCCTCGCCGTTGTTGATCACCACCAGGGCGGACGCGCCGCTGCTTGCAACGTTGTTGGCCTGTACAAATAGTGAGCATGATTATTGACAAAAAAATCGCTAGCAGAAGTTTTTCGTATTGAGGGTTTGCTGCTTTTGGGGGGTTTATTCATAGAGGATCGATCCGGAAAATTATACACCTTTTAGCTCCTCCAAACGCCCATGTCACGTACTTCCGGGTTGGCTTCATTTCAAGCTAGATACTAACCCACTTGACGGAATCAGTAAAGCGTACGTCGTTCAATGGGCATCTCTCGTTTCGTCACCTTTTTTCGGGTTTGCTTAGGTCTAAAACAAAAGAAAACAATGAACCGCCCATACTTATCCATCTACGGTTGGTTGGCATCGAACCTGCGTACGGGAACAGTCACTCTTGACCTTTTCGACGAGTGCGACGACGGCGCCTTTTCTCTCGGCCAGGGCGAATGGCGCCCGTCAAAAGCTTCTTCAAACAATGCCAACGTTAACGATAAGTGCGTGACCTGCTCATGTCTCTGTTTGTTTCCTACGTCCGAGTTGGCGTGAACCTACAAATTACCGTGGGGAAAAAGACGCATTCTACGATGGAGGTAGCTCCTAAGATTTCCTTTTTGCGGCACCTCATGTCGGGAGCTCTCCGCCTCACCCATCCGCTGGCCTTTTCTGTTAAAAAAAAGTCACCACACGGTAGGAACTGCAGGTTTTGGGCAAAAACAAATCTCAGATGCTCAAGTGGGGAACTGTAGGTTAGTACACCTGTTTTAGGACTGGCGAACATGAACTGCTGCTCGGGTCGCGCGAACGAATGCCCTCGAAGTCATCGGGTGAGATGTTGAGCTCCTCGTGTTATACAGGAGCTCAGAAACTTCTGCTGCACCCACCCCTAGCGTGCGAGGACAAGACTCGCTTCAGCTTAGAACCATGTTTTCCCGGCAAAACCTGCCACCTCGTAGTACCGCAGAACGCGTCGAAAGAGAAAAACAACACCCGCACGGCTTTTTCCCGCGGGTCGGACCACTGCGCTCCTCGCGGGCCGGGCCGAGTCTGGGTGGCCCGACCCGACCCGTGATATTTCGAACACCTGCTGACCCGACCCTATTCGGCCCGCGATTCTTTTATAAATCTTCTGACCCGTTCCGACTCGGCCCGCGAGGTTCTTCGAAAAATTTCCGACCCGACCCCCGCGGGTCGGGTCATGACCTGTGCACAGCCCCCAAAAGATGTAACCTTGTTTTACGTTTAAGTACTACTCCCTTTTCCTACTTCTGGGCTGGCTTAAACCTATACCACCAGGTACGTACCACCCCCACGTAGCAAGGAACACTCTATTATGCATAACCTTGTCTGAGCGAACGTAACGCTCTTTTTGTTGTTGTTGCTGTTCTCTACTCGCGTCCGAGTTTGGCCTACTACTACTGTAGACCCACCTCAAAAAGAGCGGGGACGGTTCAACATCGTCCACCGGAATAAATCGTAGCTAGTTTGTAGCGTGCTTCCGTCCGGGTTGGTTTATATCTGCATAAAATAAAAAAACAAAATATCTCTCTCTCTCTTTCTATAACCTTGTCGACGAAGCTGCAGCGCCCTCTCTCGGCCAGGACGATCGCCCCCGAAAGCAAACTCTTGCGGGTCACACCACCAGGAGGCATGTTGCAGGCGTCTCGTGGTTCCGCCCAGACAAGCCGCCCCCCATCCACTGGAGCAGGGGGGCCAAATCCCGCGAGGTAAAACTTGGTTTTGATTGGCCAAACGGTATCCAATCGGAAGCGACAGGGTTCAGGCACGCGGGTAGAATCAGGGCGAGAGACAGAAAAAGAGAAAGTCAGGGATAGAGTTAGAGTTAGAGATACGCAGAGAGAGGTTCAGACAGAGATAGAGGACAGAGAGAGATACACGTGTATGCAGAAAACACAGGAAGAGACGTAGGCGGGAAAAGGCGGGGGGAGGTAGCTGTTGGTTGGACGATTGATCGATCACACATTATCCAATCGGAAGCGAAATGGTTCTGTTTGGGAGGGGGGAGGATCAGGGGCAGAGAGAGATATTGGGGTTGGGGGGGGGGGAGGGGGCAAGTGGGTGGGGGGGGGGTGACAAGAAGATCGATCACCCGTGTAGCAGTTATGGCGAGTATCGGTGTGGATTTCACGGACAAACGTTTTGACCGGTTGGACGGCAAGACACACCCTGGAGCTAGGCTCTGATCGATGTTAAACCCCGCATGACCCCCTTCCATTTGGTTTGCTTAGTCACTTGATCCACTGCCGCGGCCCCTCTGGATTGTTTCCCCCTTTCCCTGAAGTTGACACCCACTCGCCCTAAACCTGTGCACGTTGTCCGGAAAAAGTCGACTGTTTTTTCCCCGGGTTTGCGGATGGAACGGCCGGGTCAAAAGCCGGTTCTGGGATGTTTTAGCAGGAAGTTATTGTCTCAGAGCGACGATGTCTTACGTTGTGTATTTTGTACAAGGTTTGGGCAAATGTCTTTTTTTTTTTTTTTTTATCCTCCGGCGGATGGGGAAAAATAAAGCTTTAGCTCACCACACTTCCACGTATTTTCATACGCGTCGTGTGTCGATTTAACTCAGTTGCTTTCGCAGCCCAACGCCAGCTGGCGCACCCTTCGGGTCCCGTTGTAGGCATAGCGTAAGCTGTCCCTATCAGTGGTCTTCGTTACAACCCCGGCAGCGCAAGCATGTCGTACTGCATGCTCGTACGTTTGGGTGTGTGCGAGGACGACGCTTTTGCATACTTCTCACGGACTATTCGTGCACACACACATAAACATACCTCGAAGCTGGACGCCGATCGTTCGACGAACAGCCTGCCATAGGTGAGTTCGTTCCTCCTCTCCAGCAGGGGGTGGAGTCGCTCCTCGGTGACGTCTCTCTCTACTTTCAGCTCCGACGCCCTCTCCTTCACCAATACCATCTCCTCCGCCGACAAATCCTTATCAACAACAGCAACAAAACAAACGTTATCGGGGATGCAGTCGGCAGGAGAAGAAGATTCCAAAAAGCAAGCACAGGCTTGAAAAAAATACGATGAAAAATAGTTGTATTAACACACAAAAAAAATCGGTATCAAAGCGCACCATCCTTTTTTTTTTTTCTTCTCCTTCTGAGGGTGATTGCTTTAATTTTAACCATTTTAGCATCATTTAGCACCGCACTCCCGACATGGAGACAAAGCACTTGGAGTTAGACTAGGAAAAAGTTGGAGTAGGGAAAAACGGGTTAAGGAGCTCCGAATTGAACCTTACCAAAAATACTGATTGTAAGTAAAATTCAAAGTGCAACCCCCTCAAAAAAAACTTCACCCCTACACAAAAAAAATGAAATCGAAAACAAAAAGACGACGATGTTGGAGGTTAAGAATCCCTGTCATTCATAAACCAAAAAAAGAAAAATAAAAGTGCGAGCGAGTGCTACAGTATCTGTAATATCGTAATATCATAGCAAGCGCCTTCTTAAAACAAAAACAAAAAAGATCCGCCCCTTAAGCTGTGAGGTCCAGGAGTTTGCCGAAAACACGTCCTTGCAAACACTGCGTGTAAAGATTTTGATCCCGCTTGCTATGGGGTGTATATGTGCTAATGACCAAGGCTACCGGGGGGGGGGGGGCGCTTCCTTTTTTTCGCTACCTGGTGTGTGGTTTGAGCCACTCGGACGGGTGACTCGGTACCTCGCTTACGCTTTTTTGGGGGGGGGATTGGTTTTGGAGCAGAGCAGCTACAACAATTCCATTTCGAATCCATATCGCAACAAACTAAACAGCGCAGAAGATAAAGGCTGCTGCCAGACTCGTTCTACGGTAGCCCCCCCCCAACTTTAATTTAACGAGATCGCCGGCTTTTGAAACCAGCTCCCCGCCGTATCTCCTGCAAAACGGTGCCCCTTGCCTCCCCCCCCGACGCCATCGCTCGACCGTCCTTTGCAGACAAGAAAATATACTCCGGAGTATAAAATATTGTATTTTTCACAGCATATCCTTCCTCGTGTCGAGCACCCATGAAACGTTTGGCAAAGAAAATCGCTGTTTTTTTTTGGGGGGGGGCTATCGTAGAAGCAGTCTGCAAAGGAACAGAGGAGATCGCTGGCGCGATTGACCCAGAGCCACCGCAAGTGAAGGTCCGAAAACTGACCCCCCCTACCCCATAGTTGGTGTCATGGAGGATACAAACCGCCGGTTACCCTGAGTGCTATTACGGAGGACGATAGTGAATAGTACCAAATATTGTTAGTAAAAATAGATGAATATATATGTTTTTGTGTCCACCGTAGGTCCTATTTACTAGGGTCCCCCGTAATAGCGGGCGACAGGGTCGTCGTCAGGACACGTTTACAAAAGCATCACGCACCTTGCAAAAACGTTGAGAGCCGAACCATCACCCAAGTGGTAACGGCTTCACAGCTGACGTATTTCATGCGATACATGGAAAAAAAAAAAAACGTCGCGGCCAGCTTCGTCGTATTATCATTCTGCGCGCGAAGAAAGACATACAGAACCCGACCAAGAAAAAAAGATCTCTAAACGCCAGAACAATCATGGGGGTGAGGCATAGCATACGTGCTGGTATATTAAATTAGATCTCGCCCCGTCTCAGAAATGCGCGCGGGCAAGGCATGTGGAGTCCGAAAAAAAAACTATAAACCGGAGAAACCATGGGAGGAGCTAGGCAAATCATATCTATTGGAGGACATGAAAAGTCTCGCACCGTCACATAAATTCACGCCTACATGAAGTGGCGGGTGTGGAAACCCTTACCATGAGGCGTAGATCCATGTCGTTGACCGCGAAGAGATATTTGGTCTCAAACACGCTCTTCCGGTAGAAATCCTGCGGCCGGATTGATTAAAAACACGAGAAAAAACGGAAACCAAGAACCGTGTTATGGCAGTGCATATGACACGCCGCCCCCCGCGATGAGCTTCATAGCCGATTTCCTCGTTTACAAGGGCACCAACAACGAAAGGGCGGCTTTCAGAATGTGTCGTCGAGATCTTTCCGCGGACACCTTCGCTCGACGGTTTCGCTCTGCCTTTCAACTGATAAACGTTGAGTGCCTAGGCCATATAAGATTCGTTCTTTTCAGATTGTACGTTTTCGTTTGTTATCGTAAAGTCAGCTGATGGTTGAGGTGTGTGGAGCTCTTTAAGCACAGGAGCTTCATAAAAACTTTGGGCAAAATCGTCATCCCGCGAGAGGAGATATACTTTTTTGGGGTAAACTAAAGTTTCTGTCCTTCTGATTGGTTGAGCTCCTGGCGCGAGGAACTACCGGTTAGTCCGATACTTTTTACGAGTATATATACTTGATTATAGTACTATTACGGAGATCCACTGTCAGCAGGATGAATTGTCGAACAAAAAAAGGGACAAAAGCACCCGCCTTTGCTTGCTAGCGTTTGGTGCAAGTTAATTTTGTTGGCTGGTCTCACCAGGCATACAGAGCCTCAATCGAACACAGTCTTAGCGTAGGAGAGCTCTCCTGAACGGTGGCGGTGCTTTCCTGTTTCAGTGTGTGATTTCATCCCGTTAACAATGGATCTACGTAATAGCGCATAGAGAAATTGGTCGGATTGCGCGAATGAACGTCTTCCAAGTCATGTTTCGTCTGAGATATTGAGCCAGCCCCTCATGATAGAAGCTCAGAAATTTCTTAGAAGCTGCTGCTGCACCCCTCGTGTGAAGTGGGACTCTGAACCTGTACCCTTGTAGCGCATGCGCCTCACGTCCGTAGTTTACCTCCAGTCTATGCCCCAGGCCGATGCTCTCCAGGAAATTGGGCAGGTCTGGCAGCTGGTCTTCCTCTACCACCGTCCGAACATGCTCGACAAAAGTGTACTTATCTAGCAACGGTGTTGGAGGCCTCCTCCCGCTCCCCTCGACCAAGTCCTCGCCGCTGCTTAAAGAATCCCCCCCTTGTTTGCCCAAGCTAGCGCTAGCGGTAACTTGCTCAGCATCGGCGGTAGCTGGTCCGTCCATGGTGGAAACGGCGGCGGCGGCATTGGTGATGAGGTTGCCGTCGAGCCCGACAATCGCAGCAGCAGCAGCCGTGCTAGCGGCGGCCAGAGAAACGATTGGAGCTCTGTAGTAGATCTGGGCAAACGTCGCTACCATTGCCACCCTTATCGTAACTTGAAGCCATGTTGTCGGGGCTGCGCGCGCTGACGGGGGCGTAGTAGAGGTGTCAAGACAAGGGCGCAGGGTAGGGACAAGCGAGAGAGGGAGGGGACCGGCGCGGAAAGCAAATGGTTTTGAATGAGGAGCAGGCATTAAGTTACGGTAGAGACGTTGGTGAGGAATCACAGGATCACAGAGGCAAGCAAGATAGGATTGAGGCGCATGAGAAAAATAGTCACGGGACATGATCCGGCCTTCGGGTAGGCTCAGGAGGGTTCCAAAACCTCGCGGGTCAAGCCAGGTCGGGCCAGGAAGCGTTCGAAATCTCACGGGACGGGTCGGGTTGGGTCGGGTCGGGTCACCCTGACTCGTTCTGACCCGTAAGAAGTGCTCAGACTTGTGAAATGCCCTGGTTTTCATTAGGCGCAGACTTTTAGTTCCAGTTGGTTTGTTGACGAAGACGCAAGTGAAAGCAAGAGAGGGCGGAGGCGTGAGAGAGTAAAGGAATCTGCATGCGGCGTGGGCTTTACTCCCAGGAGGATGTGTGGAAGAGAGCACATGTGTAAGCGAGAGAAGGCGGAGGGCGAGGGCCCGGGAGAAAACGGTTTTGACATGAGTTGCAGGCGATGTCCTGAGCGGTGAGCTCATGTCATGCCCCCCCGGTAGCGTTGGTGTTCCGTCATATCCAGGAACACACGGGCAAAACAAATTGCTGTACGTACTCGTACGAGTATACATCATACACACTTGCACGAAGTTTTAAAATGATCCAAACATGATGATCTCGTTGGCGAATCTATCCTGAAGAGAGCACGGCAAATGTTTTCGTTCACATCACACACTGGACAGAACAGATAGCTAAGTTAAGATAAGTGGCTAAAACTCCCAGGTGCTTTCTTCACGGGTCGTCGGATCTCTTGTCACGGGTCGGGTTGGGTCAGGATGATCCGACCCGACCCGACCCGACCCGACCCGTAAGAGTTCGAAAACTTCCTGACCCGATCCGACCCGACCCGAACCAATCCGTGAGAGATTTGGAACACCTCTTCACCCTACCCGACTCCACCCGCGGGTTTTCAGAAAGTTCTTGGTCCGATCCGCGGGCCGGACCATGATCCGTGACAAGCCCTGCTAGAATGAAATTAACGTTTGACATGCGCTGCGATAAAATTGAAGGTATCACGTTTTCGCCAAACGTTCTTTTCTGGGCATGACGGCGCGGGTGAACTCACAATCGTCGGAATACTTATTTTTTTTGTATCGAAACATCTTCGTTTTTTCGTACCCGGGGCCATGGGTTTGGCCATCGGGTTTCACTTTCAGGTTAACGAAAAAAAATTGTCTTTCAGGCGAGGAAAATCCTCAGAAAGAAAACATGTTGCGCCTTTTACGGCACGAACCATGTTGTCAAGTTTCATGATCTGCAGTACGCAGGTCTTTCGGAGCACAGGCGTGTTATCCCTGGTTTGTATCATAATCTGCTGGTTGCTGTTAACGGATCATGTACGATGTTTGTGCGGTGGGTGTGATTTGTTATACGGGACAGCTCTTGCGCACCCGTTCTGCTGAGTGGGATCGGTACGATATGGCTGTTGCACAACCTCTCATGTAAGCAAACGATGCATGTTGCGATAGAGGTATTAAGGTATACCGTTTTTTGGCGAAATTTTTTTCTGAATGACGGAGCTCCTTAGCCCAAAATCGTCGGAAAAATAATTTTTCTTTTTGCACGATTCTCGTTGTGTACCTAGGCCATGAGCTTTTTTTTCACCTGGTGTAGCAGCTTGTTTTTTGCTCCAAAAAAGTTTTTTTCGGGGAGATCTTAAAAAGCTCCCAAATTGAAGAAACCTCAGAAAAAAAGCGGTCCGCCTCTATCGTAACACCCGTCAGACAAACGTGTACGATCTATATATGGAGATGATCTAGATAGTAGAGACCTACATCGCGATCTGTTCAACATACTCTCAAGCGAGGCTTTTGTTGCCCCGCGCTGAAAACAATCTGTGATTAGTTTCTTGGAATAATTTTTTGGAAAATGCTGACAGAAAAACTGTAGACATAATCAACTTTCCAATCAAGAGTAAATACATCTTCAGGCATCTGGGATCGGGCATCCATAAAAAAATCGAGATCAAAATTAGAAACTCGCATGCGAAAAAATGGTCTACAACACATTCGAAAATACTTTTAATTACTTGGTTTTAGTATAAAAAAGAAGACTGACGTCATCATCCACGGCCACTTTTCCAAGTGTTTTTTTTCCCGAAAACAACTAAAGGCACGATTCAGGATTACGACAAATGTCGACCAAGGATTTTCCACCAATCAAAACTTCCAACCAAAAAAATTGACCAATAATCAGAAAACTGCGGGCACGGAATCCCTCTCTCTTTTTTAGAGATACTCATTCAACCACTGGCGCTGGCATTGTTGCTAAAACGTAGGAATACCATTAATAGCGTAAATCCGCCGATGTTTACCCAGCTAGTAGTATCTACAATATCTGTCAGCATGTTTTGACATGGCAGGGGGTGAAGAAGAGACGACACTCGCGGTGAACTTGGGCTTTGCCCAGAAGGCCGAGACTGACTGCTCAGTGATTACGTACGGCTTTGGTCTAGAAGGCCAAAGATGAAGGCAAACCGCCCAACACGACTTGAGCTGGTACTGGGTACGTAAAAACGACGACCCCAAAGTATGACGGAATCAAGTAAATCTACCCGTGTGCAGCACAGTCTAGACGTAAGACCTCAGCGCCTACAACGTAGTCTGCCCTGCCTGATATCCCGCAGCCCCGCGGATTCAACGAAAACTCGCCGCAATATACCTGTCCCCTACTACGCCGTACCAACTATCGTATCATGCACGGTGCCAGGCATCAGCTGGGTGCCAGGTACCAGGTGGACATCGGTTTATTACCGATATCCAAAATCATTATCACATAAGCATCTTGCTGCAGATCTCTACGGCACGTAGACTACCCGTGGAATCCTGGTATTAATATGGTAAAATACTGGTACAGCAGTGTACCATGTACCAAGGAGCACTTGTATGAGTTCTCACCTCGTCGTGGCTGCGCTCGCGCTCGGCCAGACATCTTGTGCTTCGACGCTTTGTGCTCGACGCGATCGGGATGTCGGGTATACGCCATAGCCACAGGCAGTGGCCCGTGCGCCCTGTCTGTCGAGACGCGAGGCTCGAAGATATCAAGACAACAGGATAACAAGATACGCAAAGGCGAAGATATCGCAGCGAAGACGAAGATACGAAGATATTGGCGGAAAGGGTAATAATTCCGCCGCTGGTCGTTTCGAAGGGGAATAAAAAATGACGTTTCGTGCGGCGGGATAGCTGAAAGCCAGAAAATCGAGTCCTTTCGTTCGTTCGTCTTCCAGATATCCACGCGCATTCAGCTCATGTCACAGGATCGCATCCCGTATAAGGCAGGGAGAGGGAGGGTACCGTGGGGAAGGGTGTCAGATTTTGTTGAACCCAAAAGAACAACATCAGGGAGTATTCTCCCTGTGTCTCCATCTTGTTTATGGAACAAAAAATGGATATATGAGTACCTGCTACATGTGAACCGTGAGGTCGAGGATTTCGTCGAATCTAATTGTCTCTGCAACAAGCTGCGTGTCCGTACTTCGACCGCGCACTCTGTGCTCGTACGGGTTGTATTGTAATTATATCCTCATGAAGGATACGGGTCGAATTTGATAGTGACACCCAATCAATTTGTCGACGTCATCTACGAATATTTATTAGTACGTACGAGTAGCAGTATCAGCAGCGCCAACAAAACCCTACCCCTCGTTGAGATCCAACTACACGTTTTCGGAGGAAAATACTTGGAATTACTGTGACGGGATCATTTTTGGTGCAGTAGTTAAGGACGGGAGCTAGGATATAGCCGCCCGTCGTGCTCAAGCAAGCCCCTTCTTTCACACGTAGGGTATACCACTGCTGTATATGCCATACATAGCCCATGACGGAACCGGGCGACGCTAGAGAAAACACGGCTGGAGGAGAGGAGGGGGCGATTCCTAAGCAGCTGGTACGACTGCTGGAAATTCCCCAGGAGTTGCGCAAGGCGGAGGATGTTTTCGAGATCGCTAACGGTCTGTATCGGGCTAGCTTCGTGCGACAGCTCGACATCGCCACCAGGTACGTCTCCGGGTGTCCTGAAATCCTGAACATTTTAATCGGATTTTATCATGCAACAGGACCTCCCGTATTCTGACACGCCACGAGTATGTGATATTTGCACGTATTCTACGGGTAGACGCACGTTGTATACATATCTGACGCTGGACCTGCTTTGTCTCTTAGCTAAACGCCGCCAACCTGGGTATACCGTATAGACTATACGTGCAAGTATACGCAAGTACCCCGTGTGCATACGTACCAAGTCTCGAGGCCTGAGCCCTGAATCATACACAAGGTATTGAATTACAGTGCAAGTAACTCTTTTGAGACTCTATTAATAGAGAGGGAAAACGTGACCACACGAAAATTGACGATTACGGCAGCACCGGCCACTCACTGCGGTTTGACGTAGACAAAATTAGTGCCCGAACGACGTCGACAAAGAAGCGAAGACTCTCTCGTACGGGATGGGCGCAGCATGGTATCCTAGATGCGTGCTGCTTCGCGCTCACGCCACTGGTAGACGCTCGAAAATATCGCAGTCGTCGTTGCTTTTTCGTCGAATCAAACGGGCTCGCCAAAAGGGTTAACATAGCCCGACGCGCTATGGATTCACGAATCCCATAGCATCGCCACCGGGAGCACTCGTGGGACGTACGAAACGAGCATATACGTGTGTCCTGAATCCTGAATCATGCGCTAGTGTAAGCTGACTCTGCGTGTTTCGCGCAAGGCAGCAGGCGATACATCCTGTACGCACGTACTGATGTACACCAGGCAAGAGGATAAGCTGTAAACGATGTGCCCTGGAGTCCAAGACAATCCCGAACGACCTGGCGTGTACGTGTCGTATATGCAGGTCGGCGATTGCTTGCTGCGCGGAGTTGTATAATGTGGTGCCCGGAGCTATTCTCTATCTCTCCGACCAGGGAAAAAACCCGCTATACATTGTTCTCTCCGGAACCGTCAAAATGGAGGTAAGTATTTTTTTTTTCTTTTTTATCCTCCGGCGGATGGGGAAAAATAAAGCTTTAGCTCACCACACTTCCACGTATTTTCATACGTGTCGTGTGTCGATTTAACTCAGTTGCTTTCGCAGCCCAACGCTAGCTGGCGCACCCTTCGGGTCCCATTGTAGGTATAGCGTAAGCTGTCCCTATCATTTGGTCTTCGTTACAATATGGAGGTAAGATTCACTTAAGAAGGGTCATTCTTAACGACCACAAAAATGGCAGGAAATATCTTGAAAAAAAAACGTGATATTTTACGACAATAGCGAATCGTGATATTTGTCACGATTGCCTGATTTTGATTATTGATTATCCTGGTTTTGATTGTTTTCGGAAAGTTCACCATAAAAAATGGCATGCCAGGATTATTGGTGACAAAAAAAAAACTTTTCAAAAGTCTGTTTTTAACAAGAGTGGCATATACTCAGACTTTCAAAAAGTATCTCGAGGTGTCGTGTTTATTTTTGCCAGTAAGATTCGTGACTTTTTGCGTTCGTTAATATCGTTCCTTATACAGCCCCTTTGCCTACGTCCGCGTGAATCTCATCCATTCAATGGCATTTTTGTTGTTTCGTTTTTATTTGCACAACAAACGGTGACACAACTCGGCTTTGAGTTTGTCGTGTGGAAATTCATTGCTAAATAAAACCGCGTGCGGAGGCACCGTAGCTTTTCCGTGAAGAGGTGGGCGCCCAGGCTTAACCGACCCTTTTTCGGAGAGCCCAGGAATCGCGATATAGTATTTACTGAGGATCAAAGTAGTTCGGACCCACGATATGCACAAAAACCTATATAAAATAAGACTCGGGGTCTTCGCACACTGTGCGGTCGTCTTTCTAAATGCTTTCATTCTCAGATTTTTATCGCACAGGGGTGCGAATACGCCGATATGTGCAAAGTTATCGATGTGTGTGCGGAAATCGAATTAAATAACTTGGTTCTCCAAAATAGTGCACACCCCTCTGCGACGACCCCGATCCGTGCGATTCTGAACAAAACCAAAGCGGCGATGTGGGGTGCCTTGAACGCCCACCCCTGTGCCAAGATTCCGATAGTGCGATGCCGATCAAACCACACTGCACAACCAGCGCTGTGTACAGGAAGGGGGCCGGGAAGGGGCACGGGGACGCCAAATGAGAGGTGGTCGACCTTGAAATGGCGGTCTTTGGGATTGCCGGTAGATGTCTGATGTGGGCCTGTTGATAGCAACTTGGCGCTAGAGCGGTGTGAAGCGGGTCATGGCCGGTAGAGAAGGGGTTTGGGTCTCGTGCCACGAACGAAGAACGACGTGAGTGGCCAAAGAAGATGTACCGTTTTGCCTGCCGGTTTCCTTGGCCAGGGATAAGTAGATGTAGTATTTCCCGATATCCTACCGGTATTTCGTCGTACGGTGTGGTTGTGGAAATGTGGTCTCGTTTGATTTTGACGTGGTTTGGTCTCGTGTGGATAGAACGCGTTCTTGGTTGAGTGGACAACGTGTGTGTCGATTTCTTTCAATGAAAACAGTAAAAATAAACAAGAGATTAAAGAAAAAAAAACCAACGTCCTCACCTGCACATGAAAACCGTCACGGTGCCAAACAACAGCTGTGCAACCCACGATACAAGCTTCCGCAGTACAGCTTTTTCTGTCCTGCGCGAACTGCTGGACAACACTTGTGGTATTGCCCAATCTCACCAAAGGTATCGGGTCTTCGTTCCCCAGTGCGGAGACGCCGATACCTGTGCGATAATCGAATTAAATCACTTGGAATCCGTTGTTTTCCGCACCCCCCGTGCCAAGACCCCGACCCGTGCGGAGACGCCAATCCGTGCGAAGACTCCGATTCTTACGGCATTCCTCTGTTTTCCCTAACCGTACTTGGTCCTGAATACTATATTTACTATGTTCCCGTGGAACAAGACAAGACAATAGTTGTCTTATCCATTCCCAACCGTCCAGAGATGGAACGGTGCAACAGCGGAGTACAACCACCATCATGCTTCGCGCGCGTCGCGCGCCTCCTTTTCCGTTGCACTTTGGGCGCGTTCCACATCACCCCCGGCAGCCCTACGCCGATTGACTGCGACGACGCGCGCTTACGATAGAGATGGACCTTTGAGGTATTACTAGCACTTTTTCAACCATTTTTTCTTCTGGACGACGACGACGACGGGGGGCTGGTTTGGCTCCTTAACCAATGTATATACGGGCTCTTATAGCATTGTTAAAACGGCACGAAAGCCTATGACCGCAAGAAACACGGGTGTCACTCTCGCGAGTGACCCCGAGCCATTACAAATACAAAAACAAATCCCAAGAGCGACCCCCCGATCCCTTACCGACGCCTTGGTCCATGGTGGATCACGCGGTTGTCATCTACACCATCCGCTGCTGCTGCTGCTGCTGCTGCTCCATTTATTTTTGAAAAATTAAAAAATAAGTCTTGGTATTTGTACTGAGCACCGACCACTGTGCGTTTTGTTTTGTTTCTTTACAAAGTATTTTAAATTATTTTAAATTGCCGCTTGCTCGTAGAGTATCGTGCATTTATTATTTATAGTGCCGCGGTCTCTGTTTTCTGTTTCAGCGATTTTTCGGGGGGAGCGGGGGGGCGGGGGGGGCGGGGTGCTTATGGGTAGGCGACGAAGAAGCTCGTCGTGCTGCATGTACGCTGTCAGAGAGCAATCACGAAACAATGATTAACTTTCCGCGGCGAGGGTATACACCAGATTCTAAGAATTTTCTGAGATCCTAACGTGACGAGGTGGTCACTATCGCATCACCCGAAACACGCCTTCGAAGGCGTTCAGTCGCGCAACCCGACCAACACTTCCATGCGCTAGAAGTGAAAAAAAATGCGCTAGTGTAATTCAGGGTAATTGGCATAGTAACCGATAGTTTCTCAGTGGAGTGAGCTCAAGCGGTCAACTGGTCAGAAAAAAAAAACACACCGCCCAAAAGAGTGTAACCCGCATGTACGTACCGTGCGATAACTCATTGTAGAAAAAAACACATACCATTACGCTTGCGCCATCATACACACCGCGGCTGCTTCTTTGCTGCTTCTCCGTGGTTCTGAAAAGGCGGCTGGGCTCGAATTCCCCCCGGGAGACACGTTCGGGTTCCGGTCGAAGGCCTGCCCGACTTTTCAAGTCATGGCGGACCACACGGTGGTCACCTGCTTGACGAGGGGGGTCGCGGCGATGCTGTCCTTCGAAGACTGCCTCAAGGTACGACCGGGCTCGGCTTGACGCATGGCTTGGTAGGATAGAGGTTCAGTAGGGCTTTTTTTTTTAATTTCACCTTTTTTTTTTTCGGAAGCGCGGGCGGGGTTTCCCTCCTTAACCCCGCGGTAGGCAATGCACTTTTTTGCGCCAAAAAGTCTCTGGGTCCAATTGAGCTCTCCTCATACGAGGAACTAACCACCGGTACATTGTCTTAGGACCACTAAGGCATAGAATCGCTTGGTCGGGTTGTGCGAACGAATGCCTTCGAAGTCATGTAGTATCGGGTGAGATATTGAGCTCCTCATGTGAGGAGCTCAGAAAATTCTTAGAATCTACTGCACCCCTGCCGACGACGCCAGTTCAGTCGCATTAACGCCTTTGCAACTGGAAACCCTTTTGGGGGACAAAATCACTTGAATTTATAAGGAGGTTTTTTTTTTTTTCACGGCATGATTATTTTTTGGTGTACCCTACCTACAAGCGATGGGGTTTTTGTTTTGCTTTTGTTCATCGGATTTGCACTTTCAGCGTTACAAGAGTTTCCTCAGCAACAAAAAAAAACTTGTATCGTAGCGCGGGTCCCAGTTTTTTTTCCCCTCATGTCGGCTCCCACCTCCTTCCATCAAATACAATGAATACCTCTTGATAAGGGTATGTCCAGATTAATTATAACCCCCCCCCCCCCTCCTCCCCGCGACCAAGGCTACGGTGGGGAGGGGGGCATGTTACGGGGGGCATGTTAAGGAGGGCATGTTAAGGGGGGGGGGGGGGGCGTACTCATTTGTTGCTCGCCTTAGTCATTTGACCATTGTCCACGCATCCCTTTCGAGACAGAGCACCGTTCCTACTCCTAACAGAGACACCTCCAACATTTGGACGCTCATTACGCCTCTTCCATACACTACTACATGGAAACCGTTTGCTTGTCCTATCCCGGTCCTGTTTCGCTGTCTGCGACCACCATCTACCTCCTAGGATACCGATCGTTTTCTCGCTACTCTCTACGGCGGGGGGGGCGGGTACTCAGTTTATGCATGGCCGTAGTCTTATGACCATAGACCCTCTCACCCCTACTATGCCGAGACGGAGCACGTCGGGTTTTGACCAGTTGAACCAGGCAAGGCTGCGGCAGGGTGGTCATTTTTTGAGGTGTTTGTTTTAGCAGGGGCTCGGGGCCACTGGCGCGAGTGATCCCTCCTCTTCCTCCGCGAACCACACAAGCTTTCGTGCTGTTTTTTATTTTGGCGATGCATGGGCTCGCAATGGAATGCGTTACCCGCGCTTGCCCCCGACAACTGAACCGCCTCGAGAGTATTTTCGTCGGCGACACCGAGTCGCTCGTGCGAGTGGCGCAAACCCGGGTGTGAAAAACGGAGTACATCATAACATCCCCCCCCTATCACCATAGGTTAGGTTAGCTTTGCGTGCTACGATAGAGCTATTAAGGTATACCGTTTTTTGGCTACCGATTTTTTTTTGCTCCTTTACCCCAAAATCGTCCGAAAAGTGCCTATATATTTTTTTCTTCTTTTTTTATTCTTCTTCTCGTGATTCTCGTCGTATACCTAGGCCAGATGGGATCTTTTTTCATCCGGTACCGTTGTACCAGCTTTTACTTTTTCCCCTCCAAAAAATCAGTCTTTTGGGGAGAGGTCTTAAAAACTCCCAAATTGAGGGGTAGTGTTAGTAAAAAAGTGTTAAACCTCTATCGTAGCACGCGTCAGGGAAAGAGTGTTACACGATGAACTATCGCATGGGTGAGAGGAGGCATAAGAGTCATCCCACGCGGGGGGTGGGTGGGTTCAGCAGAAGTTTCTGAGAAGTTTCTGAGAAGTTTCTGAGATCCCAACACGAGGAGCCCAGACATATTTCACCCCCGAAACATGACTTCGAAGGCGTTCGTTCGTGCAAAATCCGACCAAACAAAATATTACTGAGCTAGTCTAAAACGAACGTCCTCCGGTTTTTACAAACGTTTCGCCCAAAACTTTCGTGGGTTGGCTCATACACACAAAAATATGCCCCCCCCCCCCCGAAAAAAAAAAGTGTTTTTTTCGGACGACTCGAGGTTAAGGAGCAGCGCTGCCATTCGGAAACCGATCCAGCTAAAACAGTTCCTGCTACCTCGCTGTCGCAGCACGCGCGTTCTCAAACTTTAAACGGGTGTTGGGGTGCCAACACTATCTCTGCTTGCTTGCATTACGATCGATCACGACGACTAGACGTCACTTTTTTTTTGTTCGCAAAACATTTTGCTTGTCTGCTGCCAAAAACAAAAAAACAGATTTGGCCCGAGGAGTCACAACGCAACGGCGGCGCGGGGTACGGCCGACCCCAGGAGCTGACGCGGCCCGCGGAGCCCAGCTCTAGCTTGGTGAGTAGAACCTTCCCGACCCAATTTTAGGGCTCATAGCCTGCGTCACTCGAAGGACGGTTCAGAAATCCTGACAGGTGAAACGTCAGAGCGCAGAATATACGGTGTGAGGGAGCGTGGGACATAAATCAGCACGATTACTACCTGCTGACTCTAATGGTGGAGGGAACACCTGCTTTTCTTTGCGACCATCTTTGGGTGGTCAATAAATTGAAGTCCCCCATCTCCCCTTCTCGAACCCTCCCCCGCCTTCCGTCCCCTCTACCCGCCTCCCTCTCTAACCCCCACCCCACCTCTCTAACCCCAACCCCCATCATCCTCCCCACCTCAACCCCCGTTCCCACCCCCACCCTCACACCATTTCCCACCCCCACTTCCACCCCGACCCCCACTCCCATCCGCACCCTGACCCCCGCCCCCACCCTCCGACCCCCTCCCCACCTCTCCCCCCCCCCCCTTCCCCCCCACCAGCACCCGCCGACCCCCCATCCCCCCAAACCTATTCAATCCCCATCCATCCAACCTCCACCCCCCCTCCCCCCTCCTTCCCCCCACCCATACCCGTACCCGCACGCTAACACTCACCCCCCCCACCCACGCACTCACCCTGACCTGTCCCCTACCCCCCCATCCTGTCCCGCGCATTGGGAACGCCTCTACAGGTATGGAGTCCCGAGCTGGCGAAGTCGATTCTCTTGCGGGGTGGGGCGGCGGGGGAGGAAGCGCTGGTTGCGCTGGAGTATCTTAACTTCCCGCCTATCAACGGCTACTCTACGGAGCTAAGAGAGGTGCGTGGGCGCTCGCCATTAGTTTTTTTTTCATGCGATTTTCCAAGTGATGTTTTGGGTCAGAAATCATACCTGGTACTTGAAAAAGTAGGGATGAAACCGACAAACGTTTTAACCCAAGGCCAACCATAAAAATGGAACTCCGACGAGCTTTTGATTAAGGAGCTCCCGTCATATTCATATTTGTTCAGATTTTATTTGGCCAAAAATAGGGCTACTTCCAACGCAGCCGTTGACTAGAAAAAAAAACACGTTTTTACTTTACCGATCTATTACACAAAAAAAAAAGCAAAAATCGAAAACGGGAAAGGAGGTGCTCGCTGATCGCGGTTCCTGATGCTCCGAGAGGTAGACAGGAGGCGGGTTTTTGGGATTGGAACAACCTGCCGTCGTCATCTTCTCCCTGAACCCTAGCCCTAACCTCCGACTCTTAACACA
The DNA here is from genome assembly GCA_012845835.1 of Undaria pinnatifida. Lineage (NCBI taxonomy): Eukaryota > Phaeophyceae > Laminariales > Alariaceae > Undaria > Undaria pinnatifida. The sequence continues at coordinate 5,498,079 of JABAKD010000015.1, read as the reverse complement.
CGATCACGTTCTCGACCTTTGCAAAAACTCCGGCCTTTAAAAAAAAACTCGGCGCATAACAAAAACAAAATTGAAATCGGGGAAAGAAGATGCTGGTCTCGCGATTCCTGATGCTCCGAGAGGAGACAGGAGGCGTTTTCTTGGAGTGGACCAACGCATTGCCCATGGACCCCAGGGACATCCGGCTTTCCCGCTTGCGCTGCGACAGCGTCGTCATCGTCGTCTCCGGCGGGGTCAAGGTCACCTGCCGAAGGTATGATGGGTACGTGCTACGATAGACGCACTGAGGTGTACCTTTTTTTGGCGAAAATTGTTTCTGAATGACGGGTCTCCCTAGCCCAAAATCGTCGGGAAAAAAAAAAATAATAGACAATTTTGTTTTGCATATGATGATTCCCGTTGTGTACCTAGGCCAGATGGGAGTTTTTCCATCCGGTACGAATGATCTAGCAGTTTTTTGTTTTTTTTTCCAACAACATCAGTTTTTGGGAGAGAGGTCTTAAGCTCCCATAGCGGGGAACCCTCCCGGAAAAAAACGTGGATCCCCTCTATCGTAGCAGGCGTCTGGTGTTCACGCGTGTTGCGTTAGCAGAGCGTGCCAATTGTTTCCGAGGCTTTCCCAGTTTTCTTCGGGGGGGGGGGGGGGGGGGGGGGTTAGAGCTCAGACTCAAGTGCAGAGCCGCCCCAGATACAAAAAAGAGTGATGCACTCCGGTAGAGGCATAAAGGTATTAAGGTATACCATATTTTGGCGATTTTTTTCTTCTGAATGACGAGGCTTTCTAACCCCAAAGTATATATTTTTTTCACTTTTTTTTTTGGCAAAACATATTGTTTTGTATGTGCCTGGGTCACGGGGCTTTGTTTATCGGGGTCTGCACGTTCGGTGTTCTCGAAATGAGGAGCCCCAGAAAAAAAAAACGTGTACGAGTAGCACGTTGCGTCTTTCCCAGAAAGAGAAATAAACCCTACAGAAGAAACGAAAACAAATGAAGACTGATTCTACGATAGCCCCTCCCCCCCACCCCCCCCGAAATAGGAAGGGAATAGGATGAGCAAATAATTTTGTATGTATTAAATGGAAGGAGCGGACTGAGCGCCCAAATGTTGGAGGTGTATCTCTATTAGGAGTAGGAATGGTGCTCCGTCTCGGAGGGGATGCATGTAGGCAAGCAACAAGACCCAGGCTACGGTAGGGGGGTCCCTTTTTGGGCCTTGAATTTCAGTGACTAGGGGTCACTCGCGCGAGTAACCCCTTCGTTCTTTTGCGATCTTACGTTTCCTTCGTGTATTATATTGGCGAAATAAATCCGCGATGCAAAGGTAATCTAAGCTGCTCCGCGAGGTACAGAGTCACTCGTGCGAGTGGCTCAAACACACCAGTGAAAACGGGGGGACCCCCCCTACCGCAGCCTTGGTCACAAATGAGTACGCCCCTCCCCCCCCCCCTCCCCGCGCCCGAAACCAGCGATTTTCTTGACACGAACGTGTCATGGCTGCTGGACACGAGGAAAGATGCTGTCAATATGAAACAAATACATCTTCATATATTCTCTTGTCTGCAAGTGACTAACTGTCGAACCATGACGTCGCGGTGGCAACGGATGCCGTATTTTAGGAGACACCGCCGATTCCAATAAAATAAAAGTGTGTGGGGGGGTGGGGGCTACCGCAGAACGACTATCAAGCGAGTATGAAACCTATGCATGTATAATGGTTGATTGATACCAGCTACCATTCCGCACTGTACTTACTTAGCTCCGACTCTTGAAAAATCGTTTCTGACGTGACCGATGCTTCCGCTCTTCGCTCCCCCCGATCGTCTAGTCTATATTTGTCGCCGGCTTCGTCTCTTTTTGTTTATTTTTGTGGGGGGGTCTCTTGAAGGACGACAACGCTCGCATGGAGTAGGAGCACCGAGCTCTCGAGACAAGCATCCACTGCCCCCGCAGCAGCCGATGCTTCCGAGGTGAGTTGGATTAAAATCCGCCCTTCTCCCCTTCAGTGCTGTGCATTCGGTAAAGCACCCACGAGGCGGTTACATAGTATCCCCATTTGCTGTCTCTGGAAGCGTCTGTGCCAGAAAACTAATACAATTTATCCGAAGCTTGCGTGTGCCCTCCGATATGCAAGAAAGTATCCACAAGGTGCGAAAGCCGAGATAAAATTCATTGGAAGCGCGTGCATGCCATCCGATACGCAAGAAAGTACGCTTAAAGGTGTGGGAGTCCGCAAAAGGTGCCGAATTCCGTCTTGCGAGCGATTCTTGGAAGGATGCAGTTCACCATTCATGCGACTCGCCGAGCACCTCACGGCGCTTCGCGCTTGATGCAAGCAATGTCTGCCTGGTTGATGACAACCCGACGTGTTCCGTCCCGGCATAGCAGGGGTGCGAGAGTCTATGGTCAAATGACCACGACCATACACAAACTGAGTACCCCTCCCCCCCCCCCCCCCCCCTCCCTACTCCCTAAATGACGCAATATCTAAACCAGATGGCCCAACCTTCCCCCCCTCCACAACTCATCTACACGAGGATGTCCCCATTCGTCCTCTCGGTGCTCCGTCTTGAAAGAGATGCGTGGTCAACGGCCAACACAACTGCGTAAGGCAAGCAACGAATGAGTATCCCCCCCCCCCCTCCCCCTGCCCCCCGGCCCCACCCCCTCCTCATGGTCGAAGAATGCTGCTATCGAAGGAAAGGACCTCGTCAGCGCCAGGGGCGGTAGTGGCGGAGACGGGGTAGATGAGTTCGTCCTTGTCCACGTCAAACCGGGAGAAGTGTTCCCCCCACAGAGCGGGCAGCTCAGGCAGTGCAAGGATGAAACCGACGTCGATCAGGTGAGTGATCGACAATAACTTACTTCCAACTTTCGAGCCTTTTTTTCTTCTTTTTTTTTGCTTTTTTAGTCTTGCCACCCTTGCCCGCTCCTAGGTACCCCTGCCCCCCCCCCCCCTGCACCCCTCTTCTTTCCCACCCTCCTTCAACACCCTGTTCGCTACCCCCCCTCCCTCCCCTTCACCCTCCCTTCCCCCCCAAAAAAAAAAAAAAATTGGCGCTGTCATCCATAAGCAAGAAGCTAGGCACAAGGTGCCAAAGTCCGCCTTAGGAGCGGTTCTTGGAAGGATGCAGTTCACATTTCATGCGACTCGCCGAACACCTCACTGCGCTTCGCGCTTGGTGCAAGCAATGTTTGCCTGGTTGGTGAAAACCTGACGTGCTCCGTCCCGGCATAGTAGGGATGCGAGGGTCTATGGCCATACGACCACGGCCATGCACAAACTGAGTACCTCCTCCCCCCCCCAATTAATAGCTTGAACACATTTCTAAAGCAAAATTGACGCTATCATTTGATGACCCCCCCCCCCAACTTGGTGCGGTGACAGGATGAAAAGGAAGATGGAGAGGACTTCCGCGTTTGCTCTCTCGTCGCCGATTCTTTATCGCCGACCTTGATCCTTCTAGTGGACGCCCACATCTTCCACGACATCATCTACCCAGGAGGCAACCTCCGGTACAGCATGGAGGTAAAATGCGAAACATAACCGCGCGGTAGAATCGCGACCAAACCATATGCGCTCTTCCGCCTGCCAACGCCCCCCCCCCCCCCTCCCTTCCCCCCCCCTTCGCCAAAACCCCCCTCCTTGCCCCGTCTCGAAATTGATGTGTGGTTAATGATTAAGTTACTAAGGCAAACATCAAATGAGTACCCCCTCCCCCTCCCCTCGCCATCAAATGCCGCGGCTGCCGCAACAAAACCTGACTGCGGTCGGTGAGGCAGACGCTTTGATGTTTAAGTCTTCCTAACCTGCATGCTCCACCCCTCCCCTCCCCCCGAAACAACGCCGCTGCTGCCGCAACAAGACCTCCCTGTGCAATCGGTGAGGTTGACCCTCTCCAAGCCCCCCAACCTGTGTACTTCCCCCTACCACCCCCAACCCTCCAACACCCCCCCTCTCCCTCAAGCAACCCCCTCCCTCTATTAGCCCCCTTCACCCCCTATCCCTATCCCCCATGCCCCAATGACCCCCCTCCCCTCCCCGGAAGGGGAAGCGTGACTAACGGTCGATTGACTAAGGCAATCAACAAATGAGTAAGTCCCCCCCCCCCCTCCGCCCCTCCTCTGCCTGGTGATTGAAAACCCGACGTGCTCCGTCCAGGCATAGTAGGGATGCGAGGGTCATACCACTATGGTCATACGACTACGGCCATGCACAAACTGAGTACACCTTCCCCCCCCCCCCCCCCCTCTTAGTAGGATGCAGCTTACCCTTCATACGGCTCGCCGAACACAACTCACGGCGCTTCGCGCTTGGTGCAAGCAATGTCTGCCTGGCCGGTGAAACACCCGACGCGCTCCGTCCCGGTATAGTAGGGATGCGAGGGTCTATGCTCATACCACTACGGCCATGCACGAATATCGAGTACACCCCCCCCCTATCTATCCACCAACCCCCCGCCCCCCGCCCCAATAACGCCCCCCGCCCCTCCCTGAAAGGGCTGCGGGGCTAATGGTCGATTAACGAAGGAAAGCAACAAATGAGTACGCCCCCCCCCCCCTCCCCCCCCCCCCGCCAAAAAAATGCCTGCAGTCTGTGAGGGAGGCCCTCTACAAGCCGCCCGCCCTCCGCACTGCCAAGGGCGTGGGGTACATCGCGAGAAATGTGTTGTTGCACCATGTGGCGTGTCAGCAGATGTCGGGGGTGTCCATAGAGCGCGTCGCCAGCCGGCTAACGGACACCGCGGCCGCCTCCGCGGGGGAGGTACGTGATGTGATATTGTCGTTTTCTTCACTGAATGTTCCTTGTATTGTGTCCTGTGAGATTTGTTTTCGATGTGATATCATGTCGGCATGTGTTGTTGGTGTGATGTGTGAAGAGATGCAGCTGTATCAACAGAGCGCGTCCCCGGTCGGCTCACGAATACGGCGGCCCGCCTGCTTCTGCGGGGAGAGCTAGGTGATATCATACACATGGATGTATCGATATATATATCGTACACATCGATATATCGATATATCGATATGTAGCCCTATCGTACGAAGCACGAGTCAGATTGTAAAAACAACGAAATCGCCGTCGTTCCTCGTGCGTGTCTCTCGACTTCTGCACGGCCTGAATTTGGCCAGGTTCTGGTGCGACATGGCCAGCACGTCACCGAGTTCGTGCTTCTGCTCAGGGGGTCTGCCAGGATCGTAAAAATATCGAAGGTGTTGTGCCCGAGACGCATGTTCTAGGGTAGAACGGTGCCCAGGTTATTATTTGAAAAGCTCCTCGGTTTTTCCTTTGTCGTGGAGCCCCCAAAAAGTCGGGAGCAGTGTCACAAAGCGATAAACGCGTTGCTGGTACCGATATTCGCGGGGGCACCGCGGCCAATGGCCTGGAGTGGGAACGTTGATGAGGAATAGGGTAGACTAGCAGCTAAAAATGATCATATGTAGGGGGTGAAGCAGTAGCAGATAAAAGGAGAACATGTGGGGAAAGGAAAGGGGGGAATGGTTGGCAGAAGGTCATAGAATACTACGTTGTCGGAGGGCAAAACTAATAAAAAGAAAAAAAATTGCAATATGTTTTACTACTACTGCCGCATGCACTTGGCATGTTGCTATTAACGCTGACGAATCAGAGCAACACGCTACCTTGGGATGAAGCACGTATCCCCGCCCTTTTCCCCTCCCCTCTCCCGAGAGAACCTCAATCTACCCCCCCCCCTCTCTCTCTCCCCGTCCTCCCATCTGCCCCCCCCCCCCCCTCCTTCCTTCCCCCCCCCTCCTCCCTTCTGCTGGCCCTCCCAGCGGCTCTCCCCATTATGTGCCCCCTCCTCCCGCCACCGTAATCCATCCTTACACTGCGCCCCTGACATGTCACCAAACCGTTCGGTCATCCCCCCCCCCTCCCATAATCGGGGTCATCCCTCCCCTCCCCTCCCCTCCCTTCCCCCCCCCTTCCTTCTCCGAGCCATCTCTCCACAAACTCTTTCTCATCTGGATCCCTTCCCCCCCCCTCCGTTCGTGGTACCTCCCGACTCATGCCCCGGTAAAATGTGCGCCATATTTTTTCCTTGGTCTCCTTGCTTAAGGAGGAGCTCTGTACGTCATAAAACAAAATTGGAGTAAAAATTGACAAATTCAATCCGATGAACAAAAGCCCACGGCCTACAGTAGGCATACAAACAAAGCAGCGTGTGCTTGTTTTGGCTCAGCCTCACAGAAAAAAAAATCCTTGGTGTGGCGTATATTCGCGAAGCATCAATATTATTTACAACCAGTGTGTAGTTAGCTCAAAACACGAATTCTGACTTTCCGACGATTTTGTGTTGAGGAGCCCCACGGCGTCATGCAAGAAACTATTCACCAAAAAAAGCGCTATTACCTCTATGTCCTAGCATGCGCATCTCTCTACTAACTCCTTTGCCGGTGCTTCTTTGTCAGACGGCCAAGTCGCGGTCACAGGCGCGCCGGTTGAAGGTGGGAAGGTTGGAGCCGGGCGACTTGTGGGGCATGCAGCACATGCACAACGGGACCGACGCCGAGTTCGAGGTCGTCGCGGTGGAAGGCTGCGAGGTGAGCAAGCGAGCGAGTGAGCGAGCGAGCGAGCGCTTTGATGTTGGTGCTATTTTTGTTCTGGTGTCACCAAGGATGCAGTAGGGGGTGGACAGCCCCGTTTCGTTCGCTACAGGAGTTTGAGCCACTCGCACGAGTGACTCCGTACCTCACCGGGCAAGAAAAATACTTTTTTTGTAGTTTTTTTTTTCCGTCGCAGCGTGGCTTATACCATTCCATGTTTGCGAATTGACATCGAAAGTTTTGTAAGCGCCACGCAAGCTTATAAGACCGCAAAAAGGAACAGAGGGGTTACTCGAGCGAGTGACCCCGACGGAGCCTCGACCACCCCCCCCCACCCCCCCCCCATCCCCACCCAAAAGTTACCCCCTACAGCATCCTGCTGGATCATTTGGTCTTGGCTACAGTACTATTAATATGTACACCATAATGTGGATAAGGTGCACAGCCGTTTTTTTTTCTTTTCGAGATTCGCACTCACTTAAGGAGCGGCGCTTTTTCAACACCCGAAAACTGAATTTTACGAAAAACGAGAAAAGTGCAATCCGACGCACCGTCCCATGGCCCGCAACAAGTAGAACAACTAGTATGCCGTAGAGAATAGAATATCATCATGTGGGCAAAACAGAATTGATGGCCTTTTTTCTGACGATGTTTCGGGTTAACGAGCAGCACCGCGCAATTTTGGCTAAATGAAAGCAGGAAGTAAAAAAAAGGTGCCACTGATACCTCCATCATTGAAAGTGCCAACACGATGAACGATCCCATGCCCTGGGCTTACCAAAATGCAAATCAAAATCGGTAAGATAAGAAAAGGCTCGCTTTGCTGACGATTCTGGGTTAAGAAAGCCCCGTGCAATTCAAAAGCACCAAAAAACGGGCAAACAAAAAAAGCGCTGTAAAACACTTCAATCGTTGAAAGCGCCAACCGTACGAAACAATATTCCATGGCCTTGGCGTACCAAAAGGCAAACCATTGTGGCAAAACAAGAATGATGGCCCATTTCCGCCGATTTAGGGTCAAGAAGAAAAAATAGCCCCCTCCCCCGAAAAAAAATGCTAATTATTATAGCACCTCCATCGTAGAACGTGTCGGGATATCACTGCCGTGTGGCATGCATCTACAACACGGTAGCGGCGCGTACTCTAACTTATCCCGAGGCTCTTCAGTTCGAGGAGCTCTGTACCATGCAAAAGACCTAGCAATGTGACCGACGCCCGGCTCTTGGAGGATAGTTTTTGCGCTCTCTCATTGGCCGAGAGCTATGTGGTCGTCCGCAGATCGGAATAGTAAATACATTTCCAAAAACGGCGTAGCCGTGTTTCTCGCCCATTCCTGGCCCGTTTTGGGTCCGGGTTGGGGTCAGGGTTGGGGTCAGGGTTGGGGTCAGGGTCAGGGTTAGGGTTAGGGTTAGGGGGTGGGTTGGGTCTACGCCCGTACCTCGATCCGACCAGGAAGTGCTTTCTGCACGCAAACGCGAACAGCCCACCGCCCAAAAGATCCGGGCAGCCAACTTGTTACGTGAGCTCGTACCCCGTCCAGGTGGCATATGGTAACGGATTCCGTCGCTACACGGTCAGGACGACTCACACCTCAGACCGACCCCCCCCCCCCGTTCAGCGCCTCCACTGAACTCCTCGCATCACACAAAAAAATTGAAGGTTATCCGAAGGTTATCCGTCCTATATAATAACGGACTCCGTCGCTACAGGGTTAGGACGACTCAGACCCCAGACTGAACCCCTCCGCCTTTCACCGCCTCCGCTGAACTCCTCGCATCACACCAAAACTTGAAGGTAATTCGCGGTAACGTGGAGCTGTTGAGGGCTGCCGAGAAGAGGGATAGCACGGATCGGCCGGTGGGGGGAAGGGCGATGCGGTCGCTCAGAGTTTGCCCGGAAAAAAGGACAAGACGGGATATCAGGAATATCGTTGTTGAGGTATGTTGTTATTTGCGGTGGTGATGGTGGTGGTGGTTTGATTCGGCTTGGTTTGATTTGGCTTGGTTTGGTTTGGTTTGGTTTGGTTTGGTTTGGTTTGGTTTGGTTTGGTTCGGTTTGTTTTGGTGTGGTGTGGTTTGGTTTGGTTGTTTGGTTTGGTTTGGTTTGGTTCGGTTTGGTTTGGTTCGGTTTGATTTGGTTTGGTTCGGTTTGGTTTGGTTTGGCTTGGTCTGTTTTGTTTTGCTTTTTTTTTTTTTTTTGTTTTTTTTTTTTTTTTTTGTTTTGTTTTGTTTTGTTTTGTTTTGTTTTGTTTTGTTTTGTTTTGTTTTGTTTTGTTTTGTTTTGTTTTGTTTTGTTTTGTTTTGTTTTGTTTTGTTTTGTTTTGTTTCGTTTTGTTTTGTTTTTGTTTTGTTTTTATTTGTTTTGTTTTGTTTTTTGGGGTGATTTGATTTGTGTTGGCTTGGCTTGGCTTGGTTTGGTTTGGTTTAGCTTGTTTTTATTAATAGCTTGTTATTGTGTTTTGTTTCGTTTCGTTTTGTTTCGTTAAATGAATGAGTTCATTAATAAATGAATAAACGAATGAATGAATGAATGAATGAATGAATGAATGAATGAATGAATGAATGAATAAATGAATGAATGAATGAATGAATGAATGAATGAATGAATGAATGAATGAATGAATGAATGAATGAATGAATGAATGAATGAACGAATGAATGAATGAATGAATGAATGAACGAATGAATGAATGAATGAATGAATGAATGAATGAATGAATGAATGAATGAATGAATGAATGAATGAATGAATGAATGAATGAATGAATGAATGAATGAATGAATGAATGAATGAATGAATGAATGAATGAATGAATGAATGAATGAATGAATGAATGAATGAATGAATGAATGAATGAATGAATGAATGAATGAATGAATGAATGAATGAATGAATGAATGAATGAATGAATGAATGAATGAATGAATGAATGAATGAATGAATGAATGAATGAATGAATGAATGAATGAACGAATGAATGAATGAATGAATGAATGAACGAATGAATGAATGAATGAATGAATGAATGAATGAATGAACGAATGAATGAATGAATGAATGAATGAATGAATGAATGAATGAATGAATGAATGAATGAATGAATGAATGAATGAATGAATGAATGAATGAATGAATGAATGAATGAATGAATGAATGAATGAATGAATGAATGAATGAATGAATGAATGAATGAATGAATGAATGAATGAATGAATGAATGAATGAATGAATGAATGAATGAATGAATGAATGAATGAATGAATGAGTTAATTAATTAATGAACGAATAAGTGAATGAACAAATGAACAAACGAACGAACGAACGAACAAATGAACGAACGAACGGACGAATGAACGAGTGTGTCTGGATTTGAAAACGACGCAGATGGACACGCCGAAAAGCGGTCTGGACATCCCGAGGTTTCGGCACATCCCGGCGTGTCTCAAGGAACGCATCGCCTCCGCGCTATGCTTGGAGGTAAGTACTGTGTGCACCCATGCTATACGGTAAAGGTGCACCATTTCGGAGGCTCCTTTCTTGAGCAGCTCCATACCTCCTCCAAAATGTATATTGAGTAAACTGAAAGTGCCACTTGTACCCGATGAACAAACCTCTGGCTCAGGTACAGTTTTTTTATTCGAGTTGAAAAAAAAACGGATTTGACGTTTTTGCGACGATTCCCGGTTAAGGATTCCCCGTCATTCAGAAATCATGCACCACCTCTCTCTATCGTACACGCGTCCCCCAACATGTTTTTAATTCTTCACATCCAAAGATCGACTTCATTTGGACCCTGGCAACGGGAGACGAGGGAGGGTACCCTTACTTTCACTACCAGTTTCCACCGCTTGCACGAATGACTCTGTACCTCACAAGCGAAAATACTTTAGGCGGTTTTCTTGGCGCAGCGTGGCTTACCATTCCATTGGGGAGTCAAATCGCGAATTTAACCGCACGTAAGCTTAAGACCGCTACGGAATAGCGGGGTCGCTCGCGCGCGTGACCCCGAGTCACCGCAAACAAAGCTCCCTAAAGTGACCCCCCCAACCGTGTCCTGTTTTTTTTCTAGAAACATTAGCCCTGGTGTTGACATGCAATGGCCTTATTGGGTAGGAAAACGTGTAGCACCACGAGAGCTTGAGACCGCAAAGGAACAGGGCCGGAGTCTTACTACGGTAGCCCCCCCCAACTTTTCTTCAACGAAATCGCCGGTTTCAAAACCAGCTCCCGGTCGTATCTCCTCAAATACGGTGCGCCCTCGACACCCCGAAGTCACCGATCGATGGACCTTTGCACACAATAAATTATATGGATACTACTTTTTCAATAGTATCCTCCCTTCCTTGAGTCGAGCAGCCATTGTGAAAAACGCCCATCAAAGAAAATCGCTGTTTTTTTGGGGGGGGCTATCGTAGAGTCAGTCGCCGTCGCTCGCGCAAGTGACCCCGAGCCACCTCAAGAGAGCCCCCCCCAATGGCCCCGCTACGGTAGCCTTGCTCACCTAGGGCATGGGATTTTTTCATCGGGTATGCTAGCACTTTTTTTTGTTTTTGTTGTTTTTCCCTAAATCAGTTTTTTTGGGGGGGAGGTTCAAGTATATACAACTCCTTAAGCTAGGGCTTTTCGGAAAACAAAAAATGGTGTACACCTTTTAGCCGTGGCGTGCTTGCAGGCGGTTGCATTTGGCGGGAAAAAAAAGTAAAAAAAAGCGCGCGAACAACATGTGACTCGTCCCACGGTAGGGGTTTGCACCGTTTGGGGCCAAAGGTTTCTCAACATGTTTTGCTGACCGGTTGATCTCCTCAAGCAAGCGTCAAACTATCGGTATTAGTACGACAATTCATATTTATCGACTGCAATATTTTTTTGGCCTGGGCATAGAAATGCTGGTCGGGTTCCGTACAACGAATGTCTTCGAAAGTCGTGTTTCGGTTAATACATCGAGCTCCTCGTGCTAGGAGCTCAGAAACTTCTTGGAATCTGCTGCGCCCCCCTACAAAACGTGGGATGACTGACTCATGTATTTCTATCGCAGCACAACGGGTAACCACTCGCACGAGTGACCTCGGGTCACACTGAAACAAAACACCCTAAATACTCCCCCGTAGCCTTAGTCTTTATTTATTGCTGTTTTTTTTTTTCGCTCCTCAAGCTTACGGGTCGGTCGTGGGGGGATTCTTGCTCTCCGTTCTTTTTTATTTTAGGTGTGGCCTCCGTTTAAGGAGCTCACGACGGAGGCGGGTGAAACGGGGACACATCTTTTCGTCGTTAAGGGCAGCATATCCCTTCACGCCGTCACAAAGTCGCAAAGGTGTGCATCAGGTACTCAGGTATTGATTTTGGCAAGGAACGCGTGCTACGATAGAGGTATGCGGTATACCTTTTTTTAGCTTTTTGTATTACAACGAATGACGTGGGCCCTCGTCTTAACGCAGAATCATCGGAAACTTATCGTCATAATTAGTTCTGCAAATATGATCGTTTTTTTGTACCTACTGTAAGCCATGGAATTGTTCATCGGGCTTCATTTTCCGTTTCCTCAAAATATGGGTGGGTATAGAGCTCCTTAAGCCTTCCTTAAGCCAAGAACCTTGCAGGGCAAAAAAAAAAACGGTGACCGTCGCTGCTGTAGAGGGGTCATTTTTCGGTGCCTCTGTTTGCCGTGGCTCGGGTTCACTCGCGCGAGAGTGATCCGCCTATCCCTCTGCGGCCTTAAAAACCTTCGCGCTGATTTTCGATTTTGCGAATATGACACCGCCATCGCATGGTTAGCTACGCCGTGTCAAGAAAAAAAAATCGCCTAAAACACATTTTTTTCCATTCATTGAGGTACAGAGTCCCTCGGGCGGAGTGACTCAAACGCAGCGCAAGGAAAAGAGGGTGCCCCCCCCGCCCTACCGTAGCCATGATCCGGTGCACATGTACCGTGCCATGCGTCATTGGATGAACCAAAACGGATGATATGGTAAGGGAGGGGGAGCCCTACCCACGGGTTAATTGCTGCGTAGAGGCCACCTCGGGCGAGTATAAATCCGGGCCTAATTCAAAACTGGACTCGAAAACACGTGTTTGGGGGGGGCAGAGTAACAAACAATGACACGATTGAAGGATTGCCTACTACGATAGAGAAATAGCATCGTTTGCAAAGAAAGATGAAAAAAAATGTTTTCCGAGTTTGGAACTCCTCGTGGGTAACCCAATATCGCTGGAATGACGTCATTTTTTTGTATTTCCGATTTTTTTTCGTTTTATATCTAGCTATTAATAGGCCATGCGATTGTTTGATCGGGTTTCTTTGCACTTTTCGTTTTTTACGAAAAAAAAAAACAGTTCATCCGTGGGTGGGGTATATAGTCCCTCGAATGGAAGAACCTCAGAACAAAAAAACGTGGGTGCACCTCACCACCTTCTCAGGTGGATAACACGATGCTATCAACGATGATATGTAGGAAGGCTCGTCGTGACTAACATTACGATTTCTTACCAATATAATAGGTTCACGATGGAAACCCTGTGCATGTCTGCGACGGGGCCTCTGATGACACTGGACGTCGACAACGGACTGGCCCTCGACGACTGGCGTGCGAGCGGGCTCGGGGCTTGCGTGGCCACGGTCTTCGAAAGGCAGGTGCTGGGAGAATACCCGCACCCCGAAAAGGCAAGCAAACTAGAGACGCCCAAGGCTTGCGGTAGGGGACAAAAATGGTGTCGCTCCACAGTACAGCGTGTCGAAGGTGGGCTAGTCACAAAAACGAAAATACTCGTAAAAGTTGTCATCCTAACCGATAATTCCACACCCGAGGAGGTCAACCGATCAGGTGCATTATTAGTTAAACCAACAACTGCAACCCCTTCCGCGAGATGAGCCTGTCGACGTAAACGGGCAGGCAGGCCGAGGAGAGACGGGGGCGTTCACGTGGAGGCCAAGCCTCTGGCATAGCCCGAGGTCGCCTCTGTTTTTGGTGGCGATCTTAGGGAAAACGGTCCTTTTTTAGGGCGTTTTTTCGGCGGTGGCGGCGCGTGATCACTCGCGCGAGTGACCCCCTCCCCCCACCCCCCTGTCTCCTTTGAGGCCTTAAGCTTTCGTGCTTGCTTTTAGTTGTGCTACGTAAACACGCAAAGGAACGGTAAGCTAAGAAGTTGCGCCAATATCTGCACCCTTTGAGTGAGGGTACCGAATCAGTCACTCGTACGAGTGGCTCAGACCCGGTAGACGAAATGGGTATATCCCCCTCCGACCTACCAGAAATAAGAAAGAGATAGACCAGTAGTCGGGAGGAGCAGGGCGTGGCTACAAATATGTGCCCGTGTGGCACAATAATAGAGAGTAGGACCCACATAGTAGGAGAATGTGGAATGTACAAGGAGGAACGGGATGCGCTAGAGGCGGAGATGAGGAAATTCGACGTAGGTGACATGGAAGAGTTTGGTAGACTAGAGAGTAATATTTGTAATATATGGAAGAAGCGTAACGAGCGCCCGAATGTTGGAGGTGTCTCTATTAGGCGTAGGAACGGTGCTCCGTTTCGAAAGGGATGCGTGGTCAATGGTCAAATGACTAAGGCAAGCAACAAATGAGTACGCCCCCCTTAACAAGCCCCCCTTAACATGCCCCCCCCCCACGGTAGCCTTGGATATACATAATAACCTTTTGAGCCGTCCCACGCTAGAGTTGCAGGAAAATAGAGCTCTCCCCTCAAGCCAGGAGTCTCAGAAACTGAAAAAAAAATGTTCACCTTTTCACCGTAGCATGTGCGTCGTTGTGCGTGTTTGCGAGGAAGGATCAAAGGCCGTAAAGACTGCTCTTTGCGAGGAATGCTAAAATGCTTCAAAAACTGATTTTTTTCAGGAGCGAAAAAAAAACGTCACCCTGCCTTTTTTTTAATGACAAACGATGAAAATGTCGAATTGTTTGCTTTGGGTGACCACTAGGCGGATCCGAGCGTGCGCGCCGTGACCCGCCAGGAGACTACCGCGGCGGTCGTCGACTCCGAAGTGTACGAGAAGAACCTGGCCACAGTAGACCCCAAGGACGCGCATGCCGCAGTCTGCCGAGAGGTGCGTGTACGATTTCGAATCTAGCAGCGGTAGACTCCAAGGATTTGCGCACGCGTCCGGTGGTTGAGAGATGTGAGGGGAGACGCAAGATAAGGTGTTACACATGTCTTCTTCCGCCGGTGACAGATTACGTGTTACGCCTTCGTGCGATATGCTTCACTCTATCGCAGGTCCTAGCGCAACTGAAACTTTGCTCCGAATACTCCACCGGTGTCGGCGGCTTGGAGTCGGACATCCTGTGTCGCCTGCTCGGAGAAAACAGAGTCTTGAGGAAGATTAGCATCTCGTGCCGCCCAAGGCTTAGAAGCGCTATCGTTGTCAAGCGCTACCATCCCGGAGAGGTATGCATGTACATAGGTACATAGGCTCGAGTCGTGCTTCTATTAAGATACGGCCTTGAAGGGTGTAATTATCCGTATTTGAGATAGGTTGGATGGGTTTCGTATGATAAGGTTGGCGTCTTATATTTGGGATAGT
This sequence comes from Undaria pinnatifida, assembly GCA_012845835.1. Classification (NCBI taxonomy): domain Eukaryota; class Phaeophyceae; order Laminariales; family Alariaceae; genus Undaria; species Undaria pinnatifida. The sequence goes on along the minus strand of JABAKD010000015.1, from coordinate 5,482,979 downwards.
CAGGAAATAGATCGGAGGCACGTGCCTCCGATCTCAGAAGCCATCCGGGGCTCCGGTGGAACCGAATAAAGCTACGACTGCGAAGGCTAAGAAAGTGAGTACTCTCCGAGGACCTGCTCAGTTGACAGACCTGCAGGGGGCACTCTGTGCCCCCCCCCCCCCCAATACTCTTACACTACTAATACGATAGTTTTCTTCCTCTTTACCTTTTTCTCGTACCGTTTTTTGTTGTGTAACCTAGTTTTGTTGTGGGTTGGTCATGATATCATAGCCTTCGGGCATAATTTTCGGTTGTACGATATACGCCTAAAGTCCACGAGAGTTGCACGACAGGCGGACTATAAGGCCCGTTCCTATCGAACGCAACAAACGCCAGGAATCCTGACAAAAAAAAAACCCTGACATTTTCACGAATCGTGATATTTGTCAGGAATCCGGACTTTTGAATCGTTTTCGACATTTTCTATGAAAAATTGATGTCAAGGTTCCTGACACAAACAAAAAACGTGTTTTGCGTTTTTGTTGAACACGTGACGTTTCAGAATTTTCAAAGTGTCAGGAATCCTTGACATTTTGTCAGGATTCGTGATATTTTTTTTGCGTTCGGCTAGGAACGGCCTTAACCCCTTTAGAGCCCCAAAATCCCTCCCTATACTAACTTTGAGTAATTTTTTTTCCCAAAATGGTTTCCAGTTGTGAAGGCGCAAAGGAGTCCCGTCGTTCAGAAAAAAGCAGATTCGCCAAAAAGAGGTATACCTTACTACCTCTATCGTAGCATAAACCCCTTAAGACCCCCAAAATCCCCCCTATACTAACTTCAAGTAAATTTGTCCCCGAAGAGGTTTCCGGTTTTAAAGGCGTTCCCCATACTACAAGTTTTTTTTTTGTAAACGAACCGCTTTTCCTGCTGCGAAATTTTGTTCTTGTAACAGATTGTTACTGAAGCTGAAGACTTCGGAGACAGCTTTTTCATTATCTTGGAAGGGCGCCTGGAGTACTTCGTTCAGGTTAGGCGACTGTTTTCAGAGACCTAGATCGTTAACAGAACCAAATTAGACACAAGAAAGGAGGGCGTCTCCAACTTCCAGTCTCCCTTCTCCTGTGCCACGACTGACTGTGGTCGCGTCGGGCTTTTCATGCCGTGTAGACCAGGCAACACTCCTATACTCTCGATTTATTAAAAGCTTAATCGTAAAGGTGGGTGGTTTGTTTTGCCCCTCGCATGTTTTGTATTTCGCCCTACTAAGAAAGGATCTCCGTGGTAACTGCCGCGGCATTGTCGTCTTCCTCGACCATGGAAACTAATTTCTGCCTTCAAATTTTAGTGTGCATTTATCAAAATGTCACCCCCCTGCTTAAACCCGTTGTGATTACACGCGCAGGTTCGGGTCCTGCCGACGCCACTTGTTCAAGGAATTAGTGGGGTATTAATCCGTTTGACCGCTTGCAAAAGGCTGACCAATTGCTTACCCGAGCTAAGCCTTATCACACCCCCTATACATACTATATCATAAAAAATTAAAATACACTACAGATGTGATGTCGAAGATTTCGGCGAAACTCATATTTTTTTGCAAGCTGTGTGTGATACTCCGATCGCGCGTATTCCATACCCCGAACTATGTATATAACAGAAGCACGCTCATTTATTCTTGCTTGTTGTTTTCTTGGGAAACAGCCGCCGCCGTGCATTACCAGTCGTTTTCGTGCCTCTCGATCTCTCGTCGTAGCATTCGCCCGCTTTGTCCTCCAGAACAAAAAAAATATGCTGCACATATTGTAGGATGGCAATCATGACGCGTGCTACGATGGAGGTGCTCAGGTATACCACTTTTTGGCGACGACATTTTCTGAATTTTCGACTTTTCGCTCCTTGACCCAATTCCAAATCCTAAAATTATCCTAGTCCAACTCCAAAAGCTTTGTCCCCCTGTCGGGACTGCGGTGCTAACAGGGTTGACCCAAGATCGCCGGAATGCCGTCCATCAATCTCTTGATTTGCAATATTTACGTTTGTATATGTATACCCAGGTCATGGGTTTGTTAGAGATATTAAGGTATACCATTTTTTGGCAGAATCAGTGTTTGGGTGGGGTATATGTGTAATGGAACTCCTTCCACAGCAGTGACCATACCACCCACAGAAAAAAAAGGTGTGCACACCCTGAAAAAAAAATGTGTGGAACCGTTTCTTAACCTCAAACCGTCGGATTTTCTTTCTGTTTATGGACGTATCTTTGGTTGCATATCTAGATACGTCCAAACAACCAACAGCATGCTATGATACGTACACACATACTTTTCACTTGGCGTACAACGAACAATATGCTGCAGTGTAGACGTACAAACATGATAACTGAAGCTAGTCGTTACGTTTCAGACTGTATCTACGACGGCCTCGATATATTCTCACAGGATGCCCACAGAGGCATGACGGACAAAGCGCTGGCGAAGGAAATGGGCCTCGTCCAAAGCTTGCGCTGCGCTGGTGTAATGACGACAGGAGACTTTTTCGCCCCCGAGACGATGGTCGAACAGCGAACTACTAGCGGGAGGGGTCGGGGGTCTCGAGTCGTTCCCGCCGGGAGCTACAGGATAAGGTCAGACGTTCGGATATTTTTTTAAGCTTTGGATCTTTTTGAAGATATCTGGATCGTTGGATGTTTAGGTGTTTGGGTATTCTGATACTTGGCTGTTGGGACATTAGGATATTTTGGATACTTGGATATTTTGATATTTGGATACTTGGATATTTGACCTTTTCGGACCCGAGGCGATGGTTGAACAGCGACCCAGCGGGAGGGGCCGGGTTGCTCGAGTCGTTCCGGCCGGGAGCTACAGGATGATGCGGTAAGCTCAGATACTGCGAATATATTTTTCTATTTGGAGATATTTGGATACTGCAGTGGGCGGCTCCCAATGGTGACGGTTGATTAGCTAGTGCCGCTGCTCTCCCGTATTGCGCCGGTGAAGCATTCAAACACTAGTGAAACTCTCTAATTTAATGTAACCCTGTTCTCAATAGTAGTGCCGGTGCCCCGAATAGTGCCGGTAAACTTTGGGCTGGCACACTATTGGGCGCCCTTCACTTGCAGTTGGATGTTCGGACATTCGGATATTTTGGATATTCGGACATTTGGATATTTGGATATTTGGGTACTTGGACGTAGTTGGATATTCTTATTTGGATATTCAGATACAGATATTGGATAATTTTCAGTTTCTGTCCTTGGTGTCGATGGAAGGACAACCCGTGATGCCCGTTACACCATGTTATTATTTCCCTCCTGTTCTACACAGCCAATTAAATTGTTTCCTGGCGGAACACGCGGAATATCGCTCGGCAGATATGGTGTACCACGTGTGTAACAAGTGTAATGGACGAAAAATCCTATTTTTGTTGGCGGCGCGCTTGAAATCTTTCTCAAAACACCACCTGGACTTTTATTTCGTTTGCAGACAAGAGATCATGGCGTTTTGAAAAAAAATCAGCAGCCTATCCTCAAACATAAGATATCGTTGTAAATATGCGTTTTGCACTGTAACAGGTGCTGCCCGGACGTCTCAGCATCTGGAGGCGGGGCGACATGCCTGGTCCTTCCCAGGGAAAAGCTAGACGAGGCGATTCGCAAAGACGACCAGCTCAAGAGATCACTGCTCGACAAAACATTGAACAACAACGGAAATGCTTCCCTCGACATGGAAACCCAAGAGGAGTTCTCCCCCCGTGTGTCCTTCGGAGGACCCGAACCGGTCTGCCGCGGGGTGGTAGTGGCGGCGGGGGTAGCACGGGAGGTCGGAGGTAAGGAGGCGTTGTCAACTGAATTTGACCCGAGGACGGTACATGGTAATGCTCGGGGGAAAGTAAGGTGTCCTGAGTGCTTTGCCAGAGCTTCTTCAAGCAAGAAGAAGGGGGTGGACGAGACGAGAACCGCTGCGATAGCCATCACCACCGCCTCCACCGCCACCACGACCACCAACTCTGTCACCGCTGGCGCTGTACTTTTTGACCAAGAACGGCAGCATTACCAACAGCAGCAGGATCAAGGCAGTGGAGCTTGCGCTTTGGATTCGCCCGCACGAGGGGCAGCAGCACCAGCAGCAGCAGCACCAGTGGCAGCAGCGGCGGTAGCAACGGCAGCACCAGCAGCACCAGCAGCAGTAGCGGTGGTAGCACCGGCAGCAGCAGCAGGAGCAGCAGCAGCAGCGGTAATGCCGGCATCAAGTTTATTGGAAGCGGCACTATCAGCGGGGACGGCAGCACCTACCCTACCTCCTTTACCAAGGCCTCTTCATGGGTTTTCCCAGGCAAACCCAACGGAGGGAAGCAAGGGTAATATTTACTCCCCCGCGACAAGGCAACCGCATGAGAGGAAACCCACGGTAGCCCCGGATGCAACCGCAGTGGAAACGGTGCCGGACCCGGCCAACACGATACGATCATCCGACAGACAGCAAGAAGAGGCGTTCCTTACCAGTGTTCCGTCGCCGTTCATCCCCTCCAACGGAGCAGCGACACCGGCTGAAGGAGCCGTTACATATGGCGTCAGCAAAGCTCCAGCTGAAGCAGCCGTTAACAAAGACGTAAGCCAATTATCGGCTAAAACGGTGCATACAAACGACTCCAACCAATCAACGATCGTTGATGTTGACAAAGTAAGCCAATCACCGCCCGTTGTAAACGACGTCAGCCAATCGGCTGAAGCAGCCGTTGCCAATGACGTCGGCCGATCAACGGCTGAGAAGACGGTGGCAAACGATGCCAACCAATCAACATCCGCAAATATTGACATAAGCCAATCACCGTCCGCTGTAAACAACGCCAGCCAATCACCGGCTGAAACAGCCGTTACTAACGATGTCAGCCAATCGACGGCTGAAACGGACGTTACAAACGACGCCAACCAACCAATGACCGTTATAAATTACGCCAGCCAATCACGGTTGGTTGAAAATGACGTCAACCTATCACCATTCGTTTCAGCAGGCGTCCACCAATCACCGGACGCCGTGACAAATGACGCCAGCCAATCACCGGCCGTGACAAACGACGTAGTCAGCCAATTTCCGTCAGTGGGGTGCGTCGACGACGCACGGAAGCACATTGTCACCACGGTCACCGAGAGCGCCGCCACGTCAGGAGTTGGGTCCTTTTGTGACACGTGCAACAAGCCAATCGACCCCGCAGTAAGCTTTGCCCAGGGCAGCACTCCCTCGCCGCTGGCACGCGATTGCCCGTTAGAATGCGCGATTGGGCGGGCAGACGACGCTGAAATTGAGAGATGGCCGACGACAGCAGTCGCTGGAGACGGAGAGGAGAGGGGTGATACTTCTGCCGTGGAGGGATGGAAAGACCAAACCGGGAAGAAGCGCGAAGGGGATGGTGTGGAAGAAAAACGCCGACGTGACCTGATGGACTCCTTGACGTCGTTTATTTCGTTTCACATCGACCCCTTTAAGGTGAGAGACCCGGTTGCCGTCAGGAGGTGTGGGGGGGCGCTCGTTTGTTGCCTGCCTTAGCCCTTTAACCATCGACCACGCATTCCGTTCGAGACCGAGCACCGTTCTTCCTACTCCTTATGGAGACACCTCCAACACTTCAGCGCTCATTATGTTTCTTCCATATATTTCATCAACACGTTCTTGCTGGTCTTATCCTCTTCTTGTTTTGCCGTCTCTGGTCGCCGTGTATCTCCTGGGGGAATCCTCTCTCTATTGCAAAAGGAGGTTCGCGTATTTTGTGCTCGGGTGGTTGCTGCGGTTACTGCAAGCCTATGTCAAGTGTGGAAACCATGTCATACTAGAGGCACCCTTCAAGCATTTGTTATGGTCATGCCCGAGGAACTCGTGTATTGGTGCAAAAAATGGCGCTGACTGGCGAAGTATATACATATATACATGATTACTCTTTTATGTCCCCGGAAACAGGAGCAGCGCGGACCGCAGGTGGTCCCTCCGAGGGAAAACTTCAGCGGCAGGTTTCGAGCGGACGAGCTCAACCTGCTGAACATGCTGTCAGGAACATCTCGGGCGCCAACTCTCGAGGAAAGCCAGGTTAGTCGCACGACCACAGTGATGCGTCGCTCGCGCGCTCGTTCCCTCGCTCCTCCTCCTGCCCATGTCCGACTCGTGTGAAAGCTTTGTCCGGAAACCCCCCGGCAAGTTCCTTAAAAAACAAAATCAAAAGGCTGGACCACAGCATACTTCAGAAACGTAAATTTTTGCTGTTCCCAGAATTTAGCCTTCTTCGTATGTACCAGATAGATATGTTTTGGTACCGCCCTTGCATATGCTACTGCCTCCTCTTCCCCCTCCTCGTCCTCCCACTCCTTTGGTCAGTCGCATTCACGGCTTGACCCAGTTTCGACAAAAAAAAAAGATTGACAGTCCACGCTGACTCTTTGATACATCTTGACCAAAGCTACGGCAGGATGGGGAACTCCGTTTTTTCCAGCCCCCGCGAAGTTGGCACTCACGTACGTGCAAGGTTTTTGAGATTTGCACGTAAAATTCACTAGCGATGATTTATGTATGGCGGCTCCCGAATCTATGTGCAGGCCCGCACAAAACGACGGTTGCCCTGCCCAGACCAACCCGACCCCAAATCTGACCCTAACCCTAACCCTAACCCTAATCCCAACCCCAACCCTTTGGGGGGCTCGAGGTCTGCTCTCGAGGTCGGCAGGGGCAGTATTGAATGTACGTGCAAATCTGAAAAACTCGCACGTACGTGCAATTAAACGCCTGGTCCCTTTTTATCACTACTACAGTGGGTATCCCGATTTAAGAGCAGCCCGTGTTCAAGCGCCTAAGGGGTGTGCTACGATAGAGGCGAGTTCACCACTTTTTTTCTTAATAACTACCCTTCAGTTTGGGAGCTTAAGACCTCTCCCAAAAAACGGGTTTTGAGAAAAAGTACAGCTGCTATAAGACCCGATGAAAAAATCCCACGGCCAAGCTACACGACAAGAATCACGCGAATTTTTTTTTTGTGCCTATTTCCGACGATTTTGGGTTTGAACGCCTTTTACAACTGGAAACCCGTTTTTGGGGACAAAATTACTTGGATTTAGTATAGGGAGGGGTTCGGGGGCTCTAAAGGGGTTAAGGAGCCCCGTCTTTCAGAAAACGTTTCGCACGAAAAATGCTACCTCTACCCTAACCTTAACCCTAGGCACTGTTAACTACGCACTGCTCTTATTATCTGAAGTGGGAAATACATGGTATTTTGTGTGGCGGGACATGCCGATTTGACCGCTCTTAAGTCCCGAACGCTCTTTTCCTGGGCGCTCTCAAATCGGGGTACCCACTGTGACGGGTTTTAGACGCTCAGCACGAGTGACTCTACACCCCGTCGACCAGAATCACTTTGGGCAATTCTTTTGGCGCAGCGTAGCTTGCCATCACATTGTCGCGGGTTCATGTCGAAACATTATCACGGTTCACGAAAGGTCAAGACCGAAACACGAACAGACAGGGGGGTCACTCGCACGAGTGACCCCGAGCCGGTTCAAGAAAAGGCCTCAAAAGCCTTGGTCTCTTTCCGAGAAATTTCTCAGGCTGCCGTAGCCTTGGTCTCTTTCCGAGAAATTTCTCAGGCAGCCGGGGACAGGGTCAGGGCCAAGGTTTATATTAGAATCAAGGGTATTTTAACCTTTTACCGTTTATGCCGGGGAAACAGTGATAAAGTGAATGCGCATCGTTTTGCGTTTCTCTTTTCGACAACACATCTAAGTACTCATTCACTCTGCGAGGAGTGGTCACGCCAAAACTGATGCCGGAGACGGTGGTATGCGTCGAAAAAAAGCACGAACCAAAAATAAAAAAGGCAACTAAGTGGAAGAAAACAAAAACCCGTTCAAACTACTACTGCAACATTTTATCCACGCTATTTTTTTTTCCAAGTAGCTTGTGCTCCAAAAAACAAGGGTACAATTTTCTGAAAAAAAAGTGACGCGCGTGATACGATAGAGGCATTATGGTATACCCCTTTTTGGCTAAATGAACCGTTTTCTGAAAGACGGGGCTCCTTAGCCCCCAAAACCGCCGAAATTTTGATGTTACAGAAAAGAAAACGCTGCATATTTTATGCCGTGTGGGATTGATTGTTCATCGGGTATGGCCCGATAGTGATTTTTTGTGCTTCCTCCAAAAAAAAGTTTTTTCGGGCTTAACCCAACGTCGGATTTTTTTTCGAGTTTTTTTTCGTTTTTGGAAAAAACATTGCTGCATACCCTAGGCCATGGGATTTTTGTTCATCGGGTATGACCCGATAGCGGTTTTTTGTGCTTCCTCAAGTCAGTTTTTTTGGGGGGGGTTCCTTAATCCGAAAAACGTCAGAATTTAATTTCGATTTTGTTTTTGAAAAAAAAATTGCTGCATACCCTGCGAGGCCATGTGGGATTGTTCATCGGGTATGACCCAATAGCGATGTTTGCGCTTCCTAAAAAAAAAACGTTTTTTGGGGCTCCTTAAGGCAAGAAAAAACGTCGGAACTTAGTTTCAAATTTTATTTTTGAAAAAAAAAATGCTGATTACCTAGGCCGTGGGATTTGCTCATCGGGTACGACCCGATAGCGATCCTTGCGCTTCCTCCCCAAAAAATATATTGGGGGGAGCTCCTTCACGCCAAAAAAAAAACGTCGGAACTTACTTTCGAATTTTTGTTGAACAACAAGGAAAGTTATCCGATGCACACCTACAGGCCATGGGATTTTCAAGCGGGCATGACCCTTCGGGGATAGCGATTCTTGTGCTTCCTCAAAAATCATTTTTTTCGGAGAAGAACTGGAGCTAGCTTCCGAACACATGGCACGATAGAGGTAGCAGTTTTTTGTGTTAAAAAAACGGTTTCTGGAACGACGTTAACCCAAAATCGTCGGAAATTCGCTACTTTTTTTTTTTTTTGCGTGATTTTCGTGTTGTGTACCTAGGTAGGCCATGGGATTTTTGCATCCGGTCATCACAGCAGTGCTTACTTTTCTCCAAATCAGTTTTTGCCTTAGAGAGGTCTTAACCCCTTCACAACTGGAAACCCTGTTTGGGGACAATTTTACCTGAAGTTAGTATAGGGAGGGATTTGGGGGCTCTAAAGGGGTTAAGCCCCCAAATTGAGGGGTAGTGTTAGTAAAAAAGTGGCGCACCCCTATCGTAGCACGCGTCACAAATCTGTTGGGAAGGGGTCTCAGAAAAATAACGGTGCACCTCCACCACCAATAATTTTCTGAGATTTTTTTTTCTTACTTGGTACTCAGTATATATTATAAAAATGAAAATAGGTATATATGTATGAAGAGCTCTCCCACCCCACCCATCCGCTGACCTCGGGAAACATGAAAGCGCACGCCCGCCGGATGCATACTCATAGTCCAACGGCCTACGAAGGCACGGGGCGTAATTTTTCGAAACGCTGGAACGATGAGGGGTGGCTTTTCTCAGTTGACTAGCCTCATCAGCCAGATTATGTTTTTTTTTCTCGATAAAAACCGCTAACCCTCTCTTAGCTCTATCTTAGCACAGCACGGCCACCAAGGATACAGCTGAGTTTTTTTTTTTTTTTTTTGCAGTGGTGGCTTGCGGGGGTTCGTGCGAGTGACCCGCCCCTATTCCTTTTGCGGTCTTGTATCTCCCGGGCTGTTATAACTCGGTGATAGGAAATCGGCAATGGAGTGGTACAAGCTGCCCTCTGCGCAGAAGAAACCGCCCAATAAGGTATTTTTGTCCGTGAGAGGTACAGACTCACTCATACGAGTGGCTCAAAACGGGTAGTAAAAATGTGAGTACTCGCCCTATTTACACCGCAGCGCGCGTCGAAGGTTTATCCCGCCCCCACTGCCCTGTCTCCCCCCGTCTCCACTCGCGCCTCCCTCCCACCCCCCACCGTGCGGACGACCCAAACATGCAACGAAAAACTCTCACGGATGACAGGCGGCATCGTTAGATTTGCACCCGATACCGCTTTGCTGCCGGCAAGTGCTGCCGCTGCCGACATTCTGCGGCGACGTCGGCAACACCATTGGCGGCATCAGCCACCCCACCCCCGCTCACAACCGGGGCCGCCACGTCCACAGCTACAGAGCACCGGGCGTAAACTCAGAAAGGCAAAACCAGGAGGCGGCGAATAGAAAGGCTCCACCAAAAACCCGAAGTCCTGCGGCAAACACCGCAAGAACAACAGCTAGTGACGTCGATTTGACACATCGTTCGGCACCTGACGCCGGGGATGGTTCACCACAACATCAGCTGCCACAAGACTACCACAGCGGCAATTTTATCGTCGGCACCGTAAGCTTGTCAACCGCGGGTGCGCCCCCCCCCGCCGAAACACAAAGATTAACGTGGAGCGCGCCTACGGAAGAACTGTGGCTGCAGCAGCAACACCAAGGACAAAATGCTACTACTACCAAAAAACGAAATGTTGCATGCGCCACCAATGCCGAGAAGGAGATATCGAAAAGCGGCATGGCGGGCACCCGTGAGGAGTTGTGCAGTGCTGAAGGCGTTGATAACCGGGGACATCAGAGAGAGCGCGAGATGAATCAGTTGCCACCGTGCGACGGGAAGCGATCGGCGGCGAGCGGTCATCGACTTTCCCCGCGCCGCGCTATGAATAGCTGTCGGACGGAAACAGACAGGTGGGTCTTGGGGCTGAGGCGGTGGGTAAGGACGTGGACAGCATTCATCCAATGAATGCTGCATGCTGCTGTATACTCGTAATCTCGCTAATATCCTTATCCAAAGTCGACGAATATTGACGGCCACCAGGAATGCAGCACCCTCTAAAAGACACATTTTTCTATCAATAATGTTTCACTTTTTCTTTCCAGCTCATCTCGTGGGAGATTGTTTCACCTTTGCAGTGTCCTTCTGGGCACACGCCATGGTCTCACAGAGGTTTCTTCCCTTAAGCCCCCCGGCACTTGCCTTCATTGTCATTTGTCAACCCCTTGTACATAGGTGCGAAGGAGGAGAGGGGGAAGAGGGCAACAGGGGGGTAGTAGTATCACCCAGGGTGGTACTGGTGCCACATCAACCGCCGATGCGAACACGGCCTTTGACGGGAAACAGCCCTCGCGCTAGATCGCTTCGGCAGAACCACGTTAGGCACGAGAGCGGCGGCACATCCCCGAGGCGCCTCTGGTCAGCGCCAACGCCCACCCGCGACAACATCAGCCCCGAAGGGCACGGGGATGCATTGGTAGATACTTGTCAAGGTCGCCAGGAAATTTCTTGCAGACGGCGGGAAATCAGCAGTCGCAACCGGGAAAAGGGGGCAGAATTTTCTCGTGGTCGGCAGGAATATTCTTGCGAACCAAGGGGAATGAAACAGACAGATCGAAGAATAGAAGGTGGACACATAATCGGTGCCGGAGGAGGCGAAAAGGCAACCTCCGGACGTGCATACGACGCGTTCTGCGTCGATTGCAGGAGAGACAGCAGAAACTACAAAAAAAGTAGCGACAGCGGCCGAAGCGACAGCAAACATCGATGGGGGACGTGCACGGGCGCACCGAGTCACGGTGGCCAGGCGTCGCTGCGGCCAGGTGGTGGCGGCAGCAGCGGCGGCGGCGGCGGCGGCGGCGGCGGCGGCGGTGGTGGTGGTGGTGGTGGTAGTGGTGGTGGTGGTGGTGGTGGTGGTGGTGGTGGTGGTGGTGGTGGTGGTGGTGGTGGTGGTGGTGGTGGTGGTGGTGGTGGTGGTGGTGGTGGTGGTGGTGGTGGTGGTGATGGTGGTAGTGGTGGTGGTAGTAGTAGTGTTGGTGTTGGCGTTGGTGCTGGTGTTGGTGTTGGTGTTAATGGCGAAGGCGTTGGTGGTGGTGGAGATGGTGGTGGTGGTGGTGGTGACGGCGCGTCAGTTGACAACAAATACCCTCACCGCAACCTTTCAAAAAGACAAGAAAGGACGGCGGTGTCAATTTTGCATCACCGGCATGTCGGCGCATCAACGGTCGCGGGCGGAAGCGTTCGGTGCTATATCCCTGAGGGGGGAACTGTGAAGGACAGAATAGCGGGTGTCAGTAAGTACGGCGGTCGCAGAAACTGTGTTTCCACGAAGGGAGCAACGGTAGGGGGCCGGAGGGGCTCCCCTCCCAGGCAGCCCCCGGCGGTACGTCGGATGAAGGCCGCCCTAGAAGATCTGAACGATCTAACCTCGGCTACCATGTGGTAGCTGAAATTAACGTTGTGGCAGTAATGCCGTCGTCGCTGTAGAGGGCAACGTACGCAGGAAGCACGCTGAAACACAATAAACAAATTTTCGTCAACGTCTCGCGTATTACAACTCGGAGGTAGAACTTCTTCTCGGCCATTCGTTTTTTGTAGCTGAAGATGGCCTTCAACTGAAAAGCTATACCCGCACAGCAGTATCGCTGCATTTTCCGGTGTATCATTTATGCGTCTAACGTGTAAACGCAATGGCACGAGTCCAACGTGTATATACATAGGTCCGGTCGCCCCGGTGGCGTGTCAGGTTGTCCTCGAGCCTGGTGTACATAGGCCAGTTTCGTGAGTTCGAATCCCCCCGAGTGCATACTCGTATGAACTCGTGGGGACTTTTTCTTGTGCACAAATTGACTTACGGGAAGCGCGAGAGCGTGAGCTAGCAACACTCGATGAAAAATCGACGAGCAGTGGGATTGATGAACCCTATGCGCGATAAAAAATGAAGGCAGGAACCGAGGGAGAGAAGGGACACGACACCTGTGATCACGGCTTGTGTCCAGAAGCTGGAAAGTAGAAGTGTGCAATATACATATAGTCTACATGCGACGATAGAGGTGGCGCTTGTTTTCCCCCCGCAAATCAGATACTTGGTTGGGGTGTATACTGTGTGTTAGAGCTCCTCACGTGTGAAATCTTGCAGGAAAAAAGGGATGCGCCCCTCTGCCCCTCTAATAATACGTGCAACGACCGACCGATCTCTCTATTGTTTTGCTCTTCTTGCCGTTGAGGGGTAACTGTGAACAGTAGCTACTTGCTTTGTGTCCTATGTGTGAGACAAGGTATCGATACTGTACATCTTATCTGTATATCTGTCTATCACTGGATCCCGCACGGCTCTTCTTCTTCTTGGAGGCACAGCATGCAGCTGTAAAGGTACTAGTGTGGTATTATATTCGTAGTTTGGCACAATGTTTTGGCGTTTTGGCATCAATCCCTACTTGGCGCCACTACTGCTGTTGTATATGGCGCGAGCGTATTTGGCGCGACTCTATTTGGCGCGAGTGTATTTGGTGCGACCTTTTTGGCGCAAGGGTTTTTGGTGCATTTTATTTGGCGCGGTTTTTAATATTGGCACGTTGTGTTTTTGCGCGAGTTTTTGGCACCACAAGATCTGAACAACAGATAGATGTCGTTTCCGTTTTGTTTTCGAAGAAGTACCCAGGTGCGTCTCCGACATAAAGCTGAAGACTCATATAGACTATATGTCATACATCTTCCAAGCGTAGAATTCAGCTAGTTTTAGTTTGCTTAAACGCGCGGCCGTTGTAGCACAGCGCAGCTTGCAAGTATGAGCTATGACCCGTAAATTAATCGAAGTCACAGCCGGCGACAATTTGGTTAAAACCTCGACCTGGAGGGTAAAATGAGTGATGATAAAAATAATAGAAAACGTCAACAACTGCCAACCTGGCCACCTCTTGTTGGCTTGGATCATGGATCGTGCTTGGATCGCGTTTTGTTTTTCGTCGCCGTTGGTCTTCAATATATACTCTGGTGCCCAAGCCGCTCAAGAGGCTACGAAATGTGCCTCTACTACCGTGTCCTCGCATCGATCAAGTGTGCCCTTCAGGAGCGCTTTCCAGTTCCCTGGGACAAGATGCACGCCCTCCACAGCCCCGCCGCGCGACGTAATGTAGGTACAATAATCAGCCACTTTGAACTAAAATATAAGGCATATTTCCTAACTAATATTGTAGTAGAAATTCTATTATATTTAATACCTATTTCGCAACGTTTTGACGTTTTCGTCTGATAAACACTTTGCATGGTATTTGGCAGGCGTTGCATATACGGGTCACGAGGAGGTGAACACAGGACTGTCAGCGACGTCACTGCAGTGCGCTGTGCGCTCAGTCAGTACTGTGCCTGCTAGTAGTGTTCGGTGCTACGAGCACCGCCACAGACAGCTATATGGTGGGACATATGGACGCTCGAAGAGGGTCGATGATGCTCCTCCTCGCCGTATTGCACATCAGCACCCCCGCACGGGCGCTCCTCATCCCGACTACACCACCATGTTCCACTTTAGTGTTGCCTCACGATCAACCTCATGCTCCTCACGTGAAACATCAACTTGTCTCTTGTCAGCCAGCTCGAGCCATCAGAAGGGGGGCAGCATCAACACAAACACCCCTGGGGGGACCTCCCTCCCGAACGATCTGCTCTGCTGCAGCCAAAGGTGTTCCCTTCCTGGGCCGCGGCGGCACCTCTGCTGCTGTGGATGATCTTGATCGTGATGGCAGTGCTCCGCTTACGAGGGCAGAAGCGCTGACTGGGTTTGTTGCCTCGATAGTAGTGTCTTCTGGCGTGCTTCTGTCGGAGGTATCACGTGCTCGAGCTGATGCTGACGCTGGCCCGGGTGGACTTGGCGTGGTGGACGATCTTCTGGCTGATTGCCCTTCGGTGAGAGGCAACATGCAACCTAATTGCTGTAGGCATACTAATAATATATTGTTCTTGCTAAGTTGGCGTCTGCTGCATGCTTCATGGTGTACCAGTACGTACCAAAGAACATCGATAATCTTGGACCGGTAAGCTGGTACTGCTATTGTTGCCAGTTGCCGGGGCACGATACCCTGATGCAGCCGTGGCTTCATCGTGGCGGGCGGATGCCCGCCGCCGACTCTGCGCACCGGTATGCCCGTAATGCTCGAGAGATGAAGGTACGGTATGCGAAGCCGGGGACGTAAAAGCGGCAGCAGAACTGCTTGTGTACCAATTGGGGTGAACGCTCGCTCGTCGTCATCGTATGCCGTGCAGCAAGCATCAGCTGTAGCGATATACGTTTAGCAGCAGGAGGTATAATAGCAGGGAGTCCGCTCGGCCAACTATAGCCCATATCCGTGTACTACGCACTACGCACGTGAGGCAGCCAGCAAAAACATGATCACAAAGGAGCAACAGCAGCGCTCGTCGAACTAGTAATAGTGCGGCAGCAGCCCTCGTCGAACTATTAATGGCAATAGTGCAGCACCAGCACAGAGCAGCGATAGCAAGCAGCGCTCGTTGTAGTACTGGCAGTGCGGAAGCAGCAGCCGCACTATCTACTTTCAGGCACCTGGTATAAGACACGTAAAATACCACGCCTGGTATGATGTGCCGGTATATACCAGTTACCAAGTAGCACGCAGCAGCAAGCTCGGTCGGCCGTCCATCACCCGGGCACTGCTATATATGTGCGTGCAGCTGCTATCAGCAGAAACAACAGCAGTAGCGGAAGACCAACAACAACAGCAGCAGCACAGCAGCTTCAGCTTGCATCTTGAGCAGCATCCGAAACACGCACATGTAATCGTATATACAAGGTTCCACTCCGGGATGGGGTTTGACGTGATATCCCGTGGGCGTCGCAAGTCGAAGAGGGGAAACAAAGGGTTTCCAGTGATATGTGCAGGTTTGAGGTGCAGTTAATGCTGATTTTGCTGCTACTGTATGCTTCGTATACCTGGTGTGAACTCCGACGATATGTGTTCGACTGTTGCGTTGGACGTGTTAATGTTGTCGTGGTTCGATCTCCTGCAGCTGCACACCAGCCGCACGCACATACATACTTGACTTGGATCGCGGCTGCTGTGGTACCGCTGTTGCTATACTGCTGCTGTACTGCTACATATTGCGTTTGTGGCTGCTAGGCTGAGCGGCTGCAAAAAAAAATCCACTGCTCTTTTTGATCTTTTTGTGTGCCTGTGACAGCACACACGCCGCCCACACCTATACAGAAGTGCACACGCATACACACAGAAGCACCGTCCGTGGCTGTCACAAAGCAGTGCCGCTGCTTCTGCTGCGTCGTAGCAGACAGCAGAGAGGGTAGAACAATTGGACTGATAATGATGTACTGCGGGAGGGAAGGCGGAGCGACTACAAAAGTGCGAGAGGGGAGCGGGCTTTTTACTATACAAATGTGGGGTTTTCAATGCATCTGCTCGGCTTGAGCAGCGAGGCGGAACGCAACTCCATGAACGAGGCAGCTCAGCGACGTTGCATGCTCAGAGCATCGCCACGGAGCTCGGCCGGATCGAGACATGAATCGTAATGTACCGATGGGCGCCTTGCTTGCCCCCTAGCCGAAAGCGCGAGAGAAAGCCCTCGGCCGCCGGAGAACCGCAAGCCAAAAAAAAAAGGGCTTCTTCTTTGTATAAACATACAAGGTCCCGCTGCGCGATGTGGTTGGCTTGAAACCCCCGAGGGTGTCGCAGGTTGATAAGGGGAAGCACAGGCTTCCCTACGAATTACGATAACCAGTTACAAGGCGAAAAACTAAAAAAAATATACCAGCTAATAGAGAAGACGATCAGCCACCGCGTAAGTAACCGGGAGAGTAACAGCGACCAGCTCAAACGAGTTTACATTTAGGTCTACGTATGTATATATTACCATCTTGAAACGCACAAAGTTTATGTGGAACTCCCCATGCATTATATCTGCACCCGTATTAAGGGGACAACCTATCTGCAATTACGTGGTGTGCCGCCCACGGCCTTGGCCTTGAGCACGAACCCTTTCCCCTCAAAATGATTTCCAACTTGCGCGGCGTGCCTTAAAAGGGGTCACTCCTCTCGCGAAATACAAATCCCGGAATAATGTCATCCTATTATTGTGGCACTAAAGCTTCCTTTCATGTTCCAACCTCCTATCCCCTGCTCCAATTTTTTCAATTTGCGTTTTTTTTTCGCGTTTTTTTTTTTTGTTTCCTCTCGCGGTCTGAAGACGCCGACGTGCGTTAGCTCTCAGGATGACAGACCGTACTCATTTATGGAGCCCTGGGCCTACGATGGTCCCTGGGAGCGGGCCATGGCTCGCTTGCGGTCGTACGTTGAGCTCAACGGAGCCAAGGTAAGCAGTTTTTTTTTCGTCTTCCTCCTATTTTTTTCTGTCGTGTGACGTTTGATACGGTGGATGGGTAAGAACGAATCTTCGACTCACCGTGTGGACACTTCCACAGCGTTTGTGTCGCGTGTCGACTGTACGCGGCTACCGTTAACACGTTTGATTACCGCTTTTCAGTAGCGGTGGCGGGTGCTACGATACAGGTAGTCATTTCTCAGGGCTTTTCACGGGTCATGGTCCGGCCTACGGGTCGGGTTGGGTTACGGGGTGTTTGAAATCTCACAGAACGGGACGGGTCGGGTTAGGTCAGGAGGTGCTTGGAATATTGCGGGTCGGGACGAGTTACCCTGACTCGACCTGACCCGGGAACAACCCTGCACTTTTTTTGGCAAACATATTTTTTTGAATGACGGTGCCTTAACCTCACACAAAATCGTCGGAATACTACCATTCTTTTTTTTTACAATGATGTCATCCCACGATAGAGGTTGCACTTTTTGCGCCAAAACGTTTCTGGCGAAGTGAGCTCCTCATGTGAGGAACTACCGGTGAGTGAAGCAATATCACAAGTGCATATTGTTTCAGGGCTAAGGCATAAAAGCTTGGTCGGGTTGTGCGAACGAATGCCTTCGAAGACATTTTTCGGGTGAGATATTGAGTTTCTCATGTGAGGACCTCAGGGACTTTATGCTGCACCTCCACCTGGGGATGGTTCAGTCAAGAATGCTGCTACCGTTTTCGGTTTAGTGAAAAAAACGTTACAATTTTTTTCCTCAGAAGGCAAAAAAGAGGAACCCCAGGAAAAAATGGTCATGTCACATCTACCGTAGCGTGTGCGTTGCCGCGATCGTATTCTAGCGGCGGTGTAATGACAGATTTACCTTACCGTGCCAAGCTATCGTGCCGCGGTTTTTTGCGCGAAAAGGTTGTAGTTCCCCCCCCCCCCCCCCCACCTCCCCCCTAATACGATATATAATAGTTGGCCTTGGTTGGCACCAACGCTGTAAAACGTTATACGTATATCGGGGTTGGCGTTGGTTGGCAACGACGCTGTAAAACATGCCAATCACTGCGTGAGCTAGTCAACCAAGGTACGTTTTTTTTTTTTTGCTTTTTTTGGCGGTCGCTATGATGGTTATCAAGTAGATCGTATTGTGCAGGGTGGAGAACCCTAACTCCGCACAAAGGGAATGATCGAATCACGTAGTGTGAATACGGTAAGGCACCCACGAGGCAGTTACATAGTATTACCCATTGGTGTCTCTGGATTGTATCACACGAGAAAACAAAGTATAACTCATTGGCGCTGTCATCCACAAGCAAGAAAGTAGGCACAAGGTGCCGAAATCCGAAGGTGCCGAATTCCGTCTTACGAGCGGTTCTTGGAACGATGCAGATCACCCTTCATGCGACTCGCCGAACACCTCACGGCGCTTCGCGCTTGGTGCAAGCAATGTCTGCCTGGTTGGTGAAAACCAGACGTGCTCCGTCCCGGCATAGTAGGGATGCGAGGGTCTATGTTCATACGACTACGGTCATGCACAAACTGAGTACACCCCCTCCCTACCTTCGAGTGGAGCAATGCGGTTGATAATCCCGCCCTTATCTTTTTGCTGGTCGCTACGTCCAGGTCCCTCCACAAAGAGCTGACAGGCTTGTGAACCGGGCATGGTTTAACCCGTCGATTTTGGTTTTGGAGTTCGCACGTAGCCTGTCGACAGCCTCACTGCTTACTGTGGAACGAGCCATTCAAACAGAAGTGGCCCTGCCGGATTATGTTCGTCGTCACAAACACGCGCCACCGGATACATGCGCACCCACAAACCCTCCCTCTTGCCAACCCGTCGGGCCGCATCTATCGCACGAGAAGGTGGTAGCGTTCTCCCCCCGCTACCTGCGAGTGGAGTACGAGGCAGCTAATCCCTTGCAAGCATCGGTGGACGATGTAGAGTTCTACTTCACGCCCGGAGATGCCCTGGTGCAGTTCCGGTGCGCGAGAAGAAGGGGCGTGACCGACCTCGGGGCCGGGCGAAAGCGCATGGACAGCATCCGACTAGCGCTCAAGTTCGAACCTGTGAGATTTTCGAGAGAGGAGGAAGAGGAGGAGGGGGGGGGGGGGGGGGGGGGGGACGGGGGAAGGGAGGGATTGGGGGGTATTGAATTCCGCCAGATTTGATCTGTTCCGCCGCATTTAATTATGACGAGAGGCGTGACTGACCTTGGGGCTGGTCGAAGGCACACAGACAGCATCCGACTCGCGCTGAAGTTTGAACCTGTGAATTATTGGGACTGGCGAGGGGTAGAAGAGGGGGGGCGGGGCGGGGGTTGAGTTCCGCCGCATTCTGTCGATTCTACCACATTAAATTATGCCGCATTTGATCATGCTGCTTTTAATTCCACCGCGTTTTGGACGAAGGCTAGGGTATGGGGGATGTTATGATTATTATGTGATGATGTTATGATGATGTTATGATGATGTTATGATGGTGTTACGATGGTTTTATGATGGTGTTATGATGGTGTTACGATGACGTTACGATGACGTTACGATGACGTTACGATGATGTTACGATGATGTTACGATGACGTTACGATGACGTCACGATGACGTTACGATGATGTTATGATGATGTTACGATGACGTTACGATGATGTTATGATGATGCGATGATGTTATGATGATGTTTTGATGATGTTGTGATGGTGTTATGATGATGTTATGATGATGTTGTGATGATATTATGATGATGTTATGATGACGTTATAATTATGTGATGATGTTATCATGATGTTACTATGATCTTACGATGATGTTACGATGGTGTTACGATGGTGTTGCGATGATGTTATGATGATGTTTTGATGATGTTATGATGATGTTACGATGATCTTACGATGATGTTACGATGGTGTTACGATGATGTTGCGATGATGTTATGATGGTGATGTTAGGATGATGATGTTATGATGATGATGTTATAATGATGTTATGATGATGTTGCGATGATGTTATGATGGTGATGTTAGGATGATGATGTTAGGATGATGATGCTATGATGATGCTGTGATGACGTTACGATGATGCCATGATATACCCCGTTTTTCTCTCTCGCATTTTTGAGCACTACCACCACCAATAGCACAAGTGACTCTCAATAAAAACCTCACGGGCGGAACTAATTAGGAGATGTGTTTGGCGCAACGTAGCTTACCCTTTCCTTGCGGATTCACATCGCAAAATTGAAATAGCACGCAGAGGAACAGGGGGGTCACTCGCGCGAGTTGCCCCGAACCACTGCTAAAGAAGGCCTCAAAAGAAAAGGAAACCCCTACCCAAGGCCTTGTGTTTGGTTAGGGCTACACTTTGGTATAGGTATGTAGGGTATGTCGATCGTTTAGTCGAAAACGGGCCGAGGTCCACACAGCTTGCTTCATAGCCGCGGGCGTCGAGGGCGCTTGATTTACTCTCTCTCTCTGCACCGTCTTGCCGGCCGCGTGTTCGCCTGCACTGTATTTTGGTACCCGGCACTCGAACACTTGGGGAGGAAAAGGTCGCAAATTTTCACTCTCATGGTACAAAGTAGTACCAGGTATACCTGGTATGCTTCGTGCGCTCCTACGATCCGTTTTCGTTGCCTTTTTTTGTGAAAAAAAAAAAAAAAACATGAGCAAAATGAGGGTATACTTTTGAATCGCCCGTTAAAACGGCGTCACGTCTTTAGCATTTTGCTCCTCGGAACATATCGATCTCGGCTCACAACAGAAGAATATTGCTTCACCTGGGCTACGACTACCCAAGCCGTGATGGAGATGCATGCACTAAGTATGCCGGGTATAACTTTTATTTGCTCTTTTTTCTCACCTGTGTGTATCTACTCGTCTTCTTGCAGTCGTCTTGCATGCGTGATTCCCGACACGATTCGTGATTGGGTGGACGAGCAAAGCCAGTTACTCTCTCTTGGCGTGGAGTGTCGATCGAAATGGTGCTGCTGTGTGTACTCGTTCCTATCTACAGCAGAACTGTACCAGACAGCTCTGTTACCGAGCTGCGACTAGAGGGCTATTGCCTACACACTGCCGTGTAGTACGCATCGATCTCTAAAACACCCTCCTCACAAGGAAGATCACTATATATACGCGCTCCCGCGACTCCTTTTCAGTTTGGCGTTTTATGCCGATCCCTTTTCCGAGCACACACAGCAGCGCACCATAACAGCAGACACCACAAGACCACAACACCACAACGGCGGACCACGGCATGAACAACGCTTGCTGCAGGGCTGCAGCTGTGGCGGTAGGGTATCATACATCAAACATACAAACATACTACCAGACACCACATACATCTCGGCGAGAACGCGAAGCAAGAGAGCAAATGCTACGTACGGAACCCCTGGGTACAGGGTAACACAGCTATAGTGACCACGGACTTGATTATGCGAGTTAATGTGAGAACAACAGCACGGAACCCTCGGGGATGGGGGGCTTTTGTCCCCGCACGGTAGCCGTAATTACGCGTGCGTAATGTCAATCGATCCCCGATTTGCCGTAATTACGGGTGCGTAATGTGTTCAATCGATCCCCGATTTGCCGTAATTACGGGTGCGTAATATCAATCGATCCCCGATTTGCCGTAATTACGCGTGCGTAATGTCAATCGATCCCCGATTTGCCGTAATTACGCGTGCGTAATGTCAATCGATCCCCGATTTGCCGTAATTACGCGTGCGTAATGTTAATCGATCCCCGATTTGCCGTAATTACGCGTGCGTAATGTCAATCGATCCCCGATTTGCCGTAATTACGCGTGCGTAATGTCAATCGATCCCCGATTTGCCGTAATTACGCGTGCGTAATGTCAATCGATCCCCGATTTGCCGTAATTACGGGTGCGTAATGTGTTCAATCTGAAGTTATGTACATCCCTGCTAAAAAACGAAAAAAAAGAGTCTTCTTTTTAAATGGCCGGCATAATAACAACCGTATTGCTCAAGCTAACACCGCCACAACTCCAACTTCAACAACACAAATCGAATCTTACGTCCCAGTGACATATGCTCCACCCACTACTGCTGCTGCGACTAAAGCAGGCACTTCTACGCACTTCGCGACTCCTCCCTGTCTATCCTCATCTCCAGTTGATATAGGTTGTTCTTTCATCGTTTTGCAGCCCCCCGTAGGTAAGTTTCGTCGCGATTTATTTTCTCGATAGGGGCTGTGTTGTAGCACTTGTTGGGCGTTGGAGGCGATTTTTTACAATGTGGGGTGCTCAACAAAGTGAAGAAGAAAGAAGAACTAAAAAAAATACCGACGACATACGTACTACAACTTCGTGGCACAAATTGCCGACGGCAAAGCGTTTTCGGGACGCGAAAACTATAATCTCCTTTTCCTTTTTCTTTTTCTCGGCCCCGTGCGCGCCCCTTTGTCAATAAACTTCCCAGTTTTTGGTTCTGGCGTAACGGGAAGGAACTAACGTCGTATCGTGGGAATGTCATGTTTCTTTTTTTCGACGCGTGCTACGATAGGTGTATTAAGGTATACCGATTTTTGGCGAAAATTGTTTCTGAATGACGGGGCTCCTTAACCCAAAATCGTCGGAAAATACGCCCCCCTTATTTTTGGCATGATTCTTGTTGTGTACCTAGGCCATGGGTTTTGATCGTCGGGTCTTTCTTTTGCTTCTTTTCCTTTTTCTCAAAAAATCGTTTCTTTTTTTGGATGGGGAATGGAGCTCCTGAAATTTGGAGCTTCCGAGAAACATGGGGTGGCGCGCGCCTCTATCGTGGCTCGAGTCCATTGTGTCTTTGCTACATTTTGTCGGTACGAGACAGCCGCAGTAGGCCATGTGATTGTTCATCGTTCGGGTTTGCTCCTTTTTTTTTGTTTTTTATCTCTTCTCAAAGTCATGTTTTTTTTTTTTATGGAGCAAGGAGCTTCTCAAGCAGAGACGACTCAAGAGAGCCCTATCAACAGGCGAACCTTTGTCGCAGAACGCCTCCATCAATACCATCAATACCGTCCTTCTTGCTTTTCCGTTGTCGTATTCTGCGCGATTTTCCCACTGTATTCTGTCCCCCTACCGTGGATCATTTTGATGCAAGTGCTGAACTTTTGTGAGGCCTCCTGCGCCGGCCCGTGGCCCCGCCCGCCCATACTTCCTTATGCGTCGTTGGACTGTCTTCGCGGTTGACCACTTGGCCCGGCGCGGGGCTGCTGTCTCACCCAAAACTATCTTAGCAGGAATTCCTTTCGTGCACTAGCTGCGAACTGATTAGTCCGTAATATCGTTTTTTCGGCAATTACGCTTGTGGCGCCGTTCCTTTTGCTGTTGCCGCGGATTTTTCGACAGATCCCGGTCCTCCGAAATCGAAGACGAGCCTTCGTTTTCGGCGAGAGCCCCCTTGACTCCTTCGGCCCCTCCTTCGGAAAGGTGCGTTGGTTTGTTGGTTTGTTGGATCACGACGATGTTTGATAGGGTGGGTTCAAAATATTCACCATAATCACCGACCCATGGTCAGCGCTGACTGTGGGAGGCGGGTTATGGTAGTGCTTGGTCAACGGTGTGCATTGCCGCGCAGCTGCTTACGATGACTGTTTCTACGCCATTGAATATGTGGGGGGAGAGGTGGGGAGGGACTCTGTTTTTGTTGGGGGGGGTTGCTCATTTGTTGTTTGTCTTAGCCATTTGCCCGTTGACCACGCATGCCCTTTGAGCACTGTAGGGAGGGGATGCACTGTTTTGTTGCTTGGCTTCTGGTTAGTCAAATGGCCGTTGACCGCTCGTCCCTTTCGAGACAGAGAACAGTTCCTACTCCTACTAGAGACACCTCCAACATTTGGGCGCTCAGTGCATTTCTTCCATGTAAAACACGCGAAACGTCTTGCTCATCTTTTCTCCCTTTCTTTTCTCCTTCCTATTCGATTCGGGGGGGGGGGGGGGTGCACTCGATATTCATGCATGGCCGTGTCGTATGACCATAGTGGTATGACCCTCGCATCCCTACAATGCCGGGAAGGAGCATGTCGGGCTTTCACCAACCAGGCAGACATTGCTTGCACCAAGCGCGAAGCGCCGTGAGGTGTTCGGCGAGTCCCATGCAGGGTGATCTGCATCCTACTAAGAACCGCGTGTGACGCGGACTTCCACACCTTGTGCGTACTTTCGTGCGTATAAATGACAGCTTTGAATGAATTTACGTTGTTTTCTGGTGTGGCCACTGCCAGGGACAGCAATGTAAAAAATAGCTGGCTCGTGGGTGCCTTGCCATATGCACACCACGTGATACCATCCCCCTTGCGCGTATTCAAGGTTCTCCACTCTACACAATGTGACCTAACTCGACCACCATATTTAAGGTTCTCCACTCTACACAATGTGACCTAACTCGACCACCATATTTAAGGTTCTCCACTCTGCACAATGTGATCTAACTCGGCCACCATCTAGGTTAGGGCCCGTCCGAACGAGGAAAAAAAAAATCGAATACGAAAACGAAAAGCAGAACTAGAGAATAGCCGAGCTTCATTTATTTAATTTCATTGGTCAGATATTAATAGCAGAAACTAGCAGTAGACATCCCGGTCAACCCGTTTTTCTTTTTCGTTTTTTTCAACCCCAAAACCAACGTTTCGGCCGAAACACAAAAAACGAGGGAAAAAAAAAACGACGGTACGACGGTACGGCGCGGGTCCTGCGGCGAATAAAAAGAGCAAACAGACGTGTTTGGGGAAATCGGAGGGGGTCACTCCGATTACGAACGACGCCGCCTTGTAAATCACTTCGTACAAACACCTTTTCGCCGCGTTCTACTTTGCACGTCGGCCCGGACCCAACCCGGCCCCAACCCTAACCCTAACCCCAGAAGCGTGCTACCGTAGAGGTGGCGCTTTTTTTTGGCTGCAAACATTGCTTTTTTTGTGGATGACGAGACTTGCTCCCCTTGACCAGAATTGTCGCAATGTCGTTCTTGTTGTACGTAGCAGTATTGTTTCTTTGTGTTTGTTTGTTTGTTTGTTTGTTTGTTTGTTTGTTTGTTTGTTTTTTTGCGGCAAGTATTGTTTTCTTGTGGATGAGACCCCTCTTCCTTTGACCAGTTGTCGCAATGTCGTTGTTCGTGTACGTAGCAGTATTGTTTCTTTGTGTACCTAGGCGATGGCTTTGTTTTGCGGGTTGCGCGTTCATTTTTTTCGGCGATCGTTTTCTTTGGGGGGCTAAAAAGGGAATAGAGCTCCTCGTCAGGTTAAGACCCCCGGGAAACAAATGGTGCACCTTCTGCGGTAGAACGTGCCCTTAACCCCTTGGGGCGATTAACGCCTTTACGACTGGAAAGCCTTTTTTTTTTTTACAAATTTACTCGAACTTAGTACGGGAGGGGTTTGGGGATCTAAAGGCGCGGGTGGTCGCGCGGTTCCGCCATGCGTTTTGGTGGTTGTTTTTCCTAATCCCCGGTTGGTCGAAAGACCCGTCATTGGCCAATCAAAGGAGTACGGTTCCAAGGAAGTCTCTTGACCAATCAGACGAGTGCTATACCCACGGTATCATCGGACCAACAGCCTAAAGTGTCCGCCGCCCTCTACTCATACGGGAACGATTTCTCCCCCTCTCGTGCATCTTTATAGAACGGTGTTGCGAGCAGATTTTGTTGTTGCCCGCCTTCCACCCACAAGCGAACAGCGCCAACCCTCCCCCTTTCGCCTGAAATTTTATGATTTTTTTTCTCGAGCAGATGCACCCGTCACGTTTTCAAGGCGAAATATTGCATACACGCGTTATCCTCCTTTTCACCCGCACGCCTTTTATGAGTTTTTTTATTTTTATTTTGCGGCAGATGGACCCGTCGGTTATTTACGGGGACAAGGACCCGATGTCCCCCCCCTTCGAAACGCCTTCCGGTGCCCTGCGCGAGCGCTACGGGAATGGGGACGGCGGGGCAGACAGGCCAGCGTGGTGGGGGAAACCCCTCGCCGTGGCGGGGGGGTTCGCTGACTATAGGAGTTGACACGCCCCGTTGATGGGATCGTAATTTAGGATCTTGACGGGCAATGTATCGACACACGGGTCGGGTCGGGAGGCTTTCAATGTGTCGCCGGTCGAGTCGTATTGTGTCAGGAAAATATCACGGGTGAGATCAGGTCTGATCGGGTCGGTTTGGTTCGGGTTGGATCGGATCGGATTGGATCGGGTTGGATCGGGTCGGGTCGGGTCGGGTCGGGTCGGGTCGGGTCGGGTCGGGTCGGGTCGGGTCGGGTCGGGTCGGGTCGGGTCGGGTCGGGTCGGGTCGGGTCGGGTCGGGTCGGGTCGGGTCGGGTCGGGTCGGGTCGGGTCGGGTCGGGTCGGGTCGGGTCGGGTCGGGTCGGGTCGGGTCGGGTCGGGTCGGGTCGGGTCGGGTCGGGTCGGGTCGGGTCGGGTCGGGTCGGGTCGGGTCGGGTTCGGCCGGGTCGGGCTCGGCCGGGTCAGGTTCGGCCGGGTCAGGTTGACCCGGCCCGACCCACGAGCATTTTTTTGACCCATGAAAGGTTCTGGTGAATACTACCTGGTACCTAGTGAAAAATAGTAGACGTTTTTCATATCATCCGAGGCAGCGATCTTATCAAAGTTCAGTAGAGATTCGAATTCCCCTTTGGCTGTATGGCGGCAGGGCAGACATGCCTGCTTGGTGAGGGAAACCCCTGGCCGAGGCTGGGGGATATTCCGGCTGGAGGGGCTGGCGTCTTCTGCTGACGGGATCGTAAATGGTGATAGCGTATGGGCTCGCTGGCCGTCATGTGGCGTTTTACCGTTTGGCTGTAGTTAATACTGAGTAGGAGGTGTTTTGTCAAGATAATTTTACTTTTCCCCAGACGGTGGTTATGTTCAGAGATGTGCGCTACCGTTGCGGTTCTTGCGCGGTCATCAAATTCACATGATGAGGTTGTGGAACTTTCGGCGGTTCTTGAATTCGGGGTATTGCCTCCTAAAAACGAAACCCTCCATGTATGTGGAAATCCCCCCCTTTTCAATCGTGACATTGTTACGTCGCATGTGCTTGTAGCGTGCTGAGGGCGCAATGGCCGCGATGCCTCTGCCGTGCGAATCCGACAACAAATTTCAGCTGCTGTGTTTTCGTTTCTTGTTTGTACTCCAAACAACAACGACACGTGCCTTCCCTTAGCTCGAGTACTCGCTAGCATCCCCATTTTCAAACAAAACTTGGAATAGTTGTACGCGCTTTCTTCATTTGTTTATCGCCCATATGATCTTATTTTGCTACTCCCCCGCTCCGATCGCTTAACCTCTAATGCACCCCCCGCCCCCTCCCCCTCCGCTCAAGCCGTCAGCTTCGAAGCTAAACCGTTGCATTCGTTTCGGAACCATTACATCCGAAACGAAACCGTTCTATTCGAAACGGAGCCCCCCCCCCCTCCGCGTATTGTGGATAGACACCTAGACACCCGTGAGCGCTGTGGGGCATACCCTGTTAACCCCACACCGGCAGTACGCACTTGGGTGTGCGCTGAGAGGCCTCTGGCGGAGCGAGAACAGGCTGGCGCTGTCGAAGTTAATCGAAGTTTGTCGGGACAAGCCGCTTGGAGTTTGTGTAGGCTGATTTTTGTAGTGTACAGTGTACAGCAGCAGTAGTAGTGGAAACCCTCCATAGTGCCGGTTGAGTATTGCTGGTTGCCCCGCTATAGCGCCCCATTGCTTGGAAAATATGGGAACAGCCACTATTGGCAGTGGTATGCGGAGCAGTGCCGGTTGCCTCTACAGTACCGGATTTCTGGCTGGCACATACCGGCGCTATCGAACGGGGCCATTTATAATGCGGCACTCTGAACGGAAGTCTGGCGTAGGGATCGTTGGGGTATGCATATAATGAAAACAAATCTAATGAGGGAGACATGGGAGTTTTAAGGTGCACTCAGTACAGTACAGCAGAGGTCCACCTATAGGGCTGGTCGTCGAGTATTGGTGTTGATTGCCTGCTTATGGCACCCGTTAAAGCGCCTTTACAGGTGGAAATCCGTTTTCGGGACAAACTTATACTTGAAGCTAGTATAGGGAGGGGTTTTAGGGCTTTAAAGGGGCTATAGTCACACATTTAGTGGGGTATTATTAATAGTCCGTTTGACCGCTTGCAAAAGCTTAACCAATTGCCTGCCCAAACAAAGCCTTGTAACACTCTCCCCCCCTCATACGGCGGGGTAGCAGGTGGGCCGGGTGTACGGGCAGACTTGAATATCCAAGCGGTTTCAATTCCTGGGGATACCTGGGAGGTTATTTTCAAGTTCTACAAGGGAAAGTCTGAAAAAGTTTACTATTGTGGATGGTAGGATTCGAACCCACGACACTAAAAAAAAACATGGTCCTGCCGACGACGCCATTTGTTGAGGTATCAGTGGGGTGTTCGTTCGTTTGACCACTTGCAAAAGGTTGACCAATAATAGCTTACCCAAACTAAGCCTTACAACAGGAACAACTATGACAGTAGCACTGGCAGTACCATGTGGATTAGTGCCGACGGCCTCTACAGTGCCTGTGGCCTCTACAAAGAGTGCCGATGGCCTCTGCAGTGCCGGTATTTCCGGCCGGCACATACCGTCGCTATACAGGGAGCACTATTATTAATAGATACCTGGAGGTAGCACTACATACAGTCTACACATACAGTTATTAATAGTTGTCAGTTGTACCTGGTATGCACTATTCTGTATGCGGAAGAGCGGCACGATCGATCGATCGAGGAAGCCAAGAGTGCGACGACCCAAAATAAATGATGAGGGAGTGATTGAGCGACGGCGCGGTCGACGAGCGCGGCCTCAATAACGGGCGATTATTATTATTATTTCTGATTTCTGAAACGGCCGCCATCGATGGCTGCACAGCAGTGTGCTTTTTGCTCTGTCTGTTGTGTGTTTATTTTGCTTGTGACTGCTGTGTGTGGTGCTCCTGCTCACTGCTTACCGGGTACACTACACACTTACTCCTGCCCGAGGTGAGCGGCTCCGATGATAGATGGCTGTGTGCGTTCTGCACGTTAAGTTTCGTTCCTCCCATTCGACGTCCAGCACACTCATCACACTCATTGCCGACGGCTTATGCCAGAGAGACAAGCTCCGTGGTCACAAACGAAACAGAGATGCGTACTTCGCACGTCGCAAAAAAATGCAGTATTATACTGCGAGCTCGTTGTTCTGCTTTGTGATTATTCGCTGCTGCTGCTGCTCTGCTGCCGCCGCCGCCGCTGTCCATTGCTTCTCTCGCTTCAAGGTTGTTGTGCTGAATCGACGTACATGCACAGCGGCTGTATGAGCCGATGTAAATATCTTGGCTCTTCAAAAATAAATAAATACGGAGTAAATAATAACTCGTACTATGCGCAGTACGTACGTACATGCATTGTTGTTCTCACATTATACCTGGTACCGGGAGTCTGGTACACGGTTTACATGGCGCGGGTTTACAGATTCCTGGATTTTGATATGTCATATCTTCAGCGCAGACTACGTCGGGGGGTGTCATTGCTGAAATCTTGCCAGCCTCCTGACGAAAACGCCCAGAGAAAAAAGAGCGGCCATCACAGCGATTGCCGCGGAGCTATTTTTTTTTTGTAGACGGTGTTTCTTCTTGATTCGTGAGAAGGGTGCTGGTGTTGCCGCATCCATCCATCCACATACTACGATGAGCGTCAGTGCGATTAAGGCTACGGCGACACGGCAGTAGTAGCAGTAGTAGCAGTAGTAGTAGCAGTAGTACTAGTGGTATTCATATTAATAGTAGTAGTAGATCCAGTAGTAGTTAGTTGTAGTATTAATAGTAGTAGGGGTTTCCCTTTAAAAGGCGGTCTGGGTAAGGAGCTATCCTTGGTATAGGGCGCGGCGTCAAAATTGCTTGGCGCGACTTGGGAATTGCGCTCTTAACCCCTGCAATGAAAGGTGGCTCTTCCCCCACAGGAGTAACATAGAGGCGATCATATTATTAGAAGTTTTTTTTTTTTTTTCATCCTCCGGCGGATGGGGAAAAATAAAGCTTTAGCTCACCACACTTCCACGTATTTTCATACGCGTCGTGTGTCGATTTAACTCAGTTGCTTTCGCAGCCCAACGCTAGCTGGCGCACCCTTCGGGTCCCATTGTAGGTCTAGCGTAAGCTGTCCCTACTAGTGGTCTTCGTTGAACCCCGGCAGCGCAAGCTGCCGTTGTATACGGATGCGTGTGTATGTCGACCCGGCCTGTCTGTCCCCTGAGGATCAGGTTCGGTGGAGATAGCCACCCGGAATGTCATCTTTCCGGGTAGTGCGGGACTTGCGCAAGCTCACCCACTAACAAAACCCCTGGCCATGGGAGATGGCCTTCCGCCGGACTTGGTCCAGTTACGGTCCACCCTACCCATTCGGGCGTTGGTCCTAGTATTGCTCTGGCACACAATAATGTATGTATGTACGTACAAGTCGAGAGCACAGAGCGTACATACGCGCATACGAGGGAGCATGATATGTGCTATGTACGGCCAAGGTACTGCTGATGAGCACTGTTCGCAACGAGCATTCGCAGCAAGCGCTATACATATTAGACTATGCCTGGGGCGTACCATGCACATCATCGTCGTGCGTCGTTCCCAGCAGCGTTGCCGGAGATGGCCGTTGGATATTTAAATTTTGACATTCATGTAGATTGCATCATATCGTATCCATTCAAAGTTTTGACTCATTAAATTTGATTTGTTTCAAATAGTTCTCCAACACCTCGGGGAAATTCTTCCTTTGATCAAATAATTCTCAAGTTCTGACGGACTTTTTGGGGTTCGCGCCAAAATAATTACCCATGTGAGCCGAAATATAATGCACATTAGTACATAAATATGAAGATAAAAGATCTTTATATTTAAGTATGGAGTGGTGAGTCATTTGTTCTGCCTGGTTCTGCCATTGCCGTTTTTTGCGCGCGAAAAACACGTACCTGGTAGACACACAGCACCCACACCGCGCACACAGCAACACCCCGCGAGCTGCGAGCTTTACACGTGCAACAACGGTTCTTCTACAGCGTGGACTACGGCAGCACCGCAGAAGCACACCCGTGCCCATCTCTCGAGTGAGAGTGAGCGAGCGAGGGACTGATTGCAAAGGCCATCGTCGTCATGTTCCTGGTGTCCATACGCAGGCAAACATCATGGTCGAAGAGAAGCAGGTCGATCAACTTTGCTGGGATGCTTGTAGCCGCGCTATGCGCAACAGGCACCACCACGAGCTCACCCACAGCAGCAGTAGCAGCAACACAGACCACCCCCGCCGACCCTTCACTGGAGGTGCTAGGATGGGGAGAAGGCTCCACAACAGCCCTCCTGGTGGCCCTTCAAGACGGACCGGCGGGCAAGCAAGCTCTCGAGGAATGGAGCGCATACGCTGGAAACTTCGGCTTTGAGGAACAAGAGGAAGGAGAGGAGGAGGAGCAGCTGGAAATTTCTAGCTTTGCGATGCCATCCGTGTGGATTCTCTGCATCGACACGGAAACGGCGCTGCTAGCAGACGAGCTGCCCCACGTGCAACCTCTCCTGTCTACTCCCGATCACCCGTGGGCGGAGGCACTCGAAGATTTCGTGCTTCAGAACGAAGTCGCCACCGTTTTCGGGCTGCTTGGGGAAGGCGCGTTGCCTCCCCCAGATCTCGGCCGCTCGATCCGATCCCTCGAACAGGCTCTCGCAGGCTCCGCCGTCCCGACGGCCGTTCTCACTCGCTCGCGTTCCAAAGGCGACGACAGCGTTGCCATAGTGAACAACATCGAGTACAATGCTCCCTCCTCCTCGCAAGAAGGGATGTGGCTGCCGGACTCGTTCGTGTCTCAGGTATGGCTGAATGCCGACATGCTCGGCTTGGAGCGACTCCAGGAGGCGGGGCTCGTGAATCACGCTGTGGAAGATCTGCCACTGCTGCGCATCCTC
This sequence comes from Undaria pinnatifida, assembly GCA_012845835.1. Taxonomy (NCBI): domain Eukaryota; class Phaeophyceae; order Laminariales; family Alariaceae; genus Undaria; species Undaria pinnatifida. The sequence goes on along the minus strand of JABAKD010000015.1, from coordinate 5,451,010 downwards.
CCGCGCCTTACAGAGGACCCGAAGAGGATTGGAGCGATCATCGTAGACGGTACCAGCGTTATCGGGTCGGTCTTCGCCCTCGGAGGAGACAAGGAGCAGTCCCTGCTATCTGCGGCCACGTCGGATCGTGAGGCATTGCGTATTGGTAGTTCGGACTATACCTTGGCGGAAGGGGAGGACGGGGTCGTCGAGATTGCTACGGCGCCGTGGCCGCCGCGGTATGTGCTCGAGACGGTGGCGAACGAGGATGGGCTGGTTATCGTCAATAACGTCAACTGCGGGTACTTGGACTTTGCGACGAACTTCCTGCGGTCTGTCCGGAGGGTCAGCGATGCTAAGGTATGATTACGCGTGTACGAATACGAGTACGAGTACTACTATGATTGCGTGCAGGATGGATCATCAGCAGAGTTGGCACGGTTTGATTGGAGAGTACCAGGTATATGTTTTTTCTACTTGGACTGCTGTTACGTCCACCCACCCATCGACAGGTGGTCCAGCCAGCACAACCAGCAGTGTCCGCGCCCGTGGTCCCCTCCTCCTCGTAGAGAGACAAACCCCGTGGCCAAACGACAGGGCAGAGGATCCACACACACAAGCGCCAATCAACACGAAAGCGGAACATAGTCTAAGGAAAAAGCCAGCAAGCACACCAGACAACTTGCATGATTTCGAATTACCCCTGCAGTAAAATGCTGTGAGTTCGTCGAGAATGATGCATCGACGGCTGAGATGATGGCTCTGGTGTACATTCGTCTTGATTGCGTGTGTGTTTACTTTATTATGCGGACCTGCGGTGGTATGTACGCCACTGGTGGGGCGGCTCTGCTATACAGCAGTAGTGGCTACCCGACCCGCGACAAGCCTAAGCACGCGCTCTCAACTATACAAAGCGCTCTTATCTGCAGTGGGCCATATAGACTATGATAGCCTTAGTTAGTGTGGTGAGACATGCAGTTGACCGAATGCTCTTACGTAACTCGGGTGATCGGGGTATACCCTTCGCTGTACAAACAAATTGTTTTCTTTTTCAGCCGTTTGGTATTTTTTTTTGGGTAATAGTAACAGAGTCGTAGTCTATGTCTTCCATGTCATGCTAATACCACCGTCGGAGCTCGGCATGCCATTACGCATGATACGCACGCAGCGCAGCAAGACTAATGCTACGAGGAGAGTGCTGCGGTCGTGTCGTATAGCAAAATGTATACGTGCTGATGATGCGGCATACTCGTACGAAGCTTTGCTGTGCCGAAAAATCAGTTTATCAGGACTGTACTATATACTTTATAGCTTGTGTTTACGTCTGCAAATAGTAGTTCTACATCATCAGGATGTTTTCGGAGAAAACGCGTACGTACTCTATTCCGATTCAAACAGTATGCATGCTAGCAACATTTGAGTACCCCCCCCCCGTCTGCTCGTGTGGTGTCTCGTCTCTCAGGTGCTCTGGGTGACTATGGATGATGTCGCGTTTGACTTCATGGACAACTTGGCCCCCGGGTGCGCTGCTATGTTCCCCAGCGAGGGCTCGGTGAGACAAAGTTACTGTCCCTTCCATCCATTGCCTCCTCAAAAAATGTGCCCGTCAACACACAAGCAGGCCTGAACTTACAGTAATAATCTCTCTACTAGAGTAGTATCAGCAACTGCACGCGCGCGCGCCCGTTCAGTGGCACCCCTTTTGATTCGCGTCTTAGAGTTGGACTAATTTCCCCCCGTTTCCCACCCCCGCTTCCCTACGGGGTGTGCTAGAGGAGATGAGGAAAACGGATTAGTGTGACGTTGAGCAGTTAGGTTCACTAGATATTAGCAGCGAGAAAAACAATCGCTGTCGTAGGGGATAGATGGGGGCCACAGAGTGCCAAAGAAGGAGACAAGACACCCAAACGTTCGAGGTGTCCCGATTAGGAGCAGGAACGGTGCTCCGCCTCGAGAGGGATGTGTCGCCAATGGTCAAACGACTAAGCCAAAGGCAAGCGCCAAAAGAGTACCCTCCCCGCCCCTCCGCACAGAACAGGAGCTCCCGAAGCGCTTATTCTATTTATATTGTAGCACCCATAATGTCTCATCGTCGTCTGGTGCAACACCCCTGGTATCTCAGCAGCCGCCCCCCTCCCCGTCAAAGCTCCGAAGTGGTTACTTTTGTGCACTCTATCTGTACAAACACGAAAACCTTCGTGATTGCGCCTGACTGAAGTAGTAGGAGCAACGCCCGACCTCCCCTCCCCCCCCCCCCCCACAAAACCGATTTCGAGTACTGTAAACTGAAACGGCAAGCAACCCCATGGCCTAGGTATACTAGTATCTATATATATATTTGCAAAACAACAGTTACATTCCGACGATTTTCTGGATTAAGGAGCCCCCTCAGGTTCAGATGTTGTTTTTATGTTGTTTTTTTGCCAAAAAACGGTGTACCTTGATACCTCTATCTATCGCACGCGCCTCCCCCCGCCTCCTCCCCCCCCCACCCAAAAAACCGATTTCGAGTGAACTGAAACCGCAAGCAACTCCATGGCCTAGGTATACTAATATCTATATATGTAATCGCGAAACAATAATTACATTCCGACCATTTTTGGGGTGAAGGAGCCCCAGATTTTGTTTTTTCGCCAAAAAACGGTATACCTTGATACCTCTATCTATCGCATGCAGCACGCCTCTCGCCTCTCGTCTCAACTTGCAGAAGGAGCGACTCATGCTCTATCAGGGGGCCGCTAGCTACTCGCTCGCTCCCCTCGCGAAAGGTCCCGCAATATTTTTTCATTTCTGACCTTTTTTTTATCTGCTCGAATTTTTACCGTCCTTCGTGATTGGCACCTGTGTTAACGATAAGGCTTAGCTTCGGGTAAGCTATTATTGGTTAGCCTTTTGCAAGTGATCAAACGGAGCAATACCCCCACTAATTCGTTAACACCTGACTGAACGACCACCATCAATAACCTGCCCCGCTCCCGTCCCCAAAACCTCGGATTATTTCCATTTTTTTATTCTGCGTAGCCAATCAATGTGAACGAACGGAAGGAACATCAACAACCCCCGCCCGAAAAACGCTTGTTTTTTTCTTCTTCTGTGCACCTTGTCTGAGCGAACACCAACCTTTTAGAGACTACATCTGACTCGACCTCAAATATTCAGGAGCGACATCGGGGCTCTCGAAGTCTATCTATCAGCCCACACGAAGTCCCGAAAAATATTACCAGGTACTTTCTGTGCGTTTCCCCTGAACGAATGAACACCAACGTTCGTAAATAAATATTGCACAACTCCCTCAACTGAAAAAATGGCAGCAGCAGTGGCGTCGCGTCCCCTCCATGCAACCACCACGCCCTCTCGCTCGCCCATTAGATCCCGCATTATTATTATTATTATTATTATTATTATTATTATTATTATTATTATTATTATTATTATTATTATTATTATTATTATTATTATTATTATTATTATTATTGTTGTTGTTGTTGTTGTTGTTGTTGTTGTTGTTGTTGTTGTTGTTGTTGTTGTTGTTGTTGTTGTTGTTGTTGTTGTTGTTGTTGTTGTTGTTGTTGTTGTTGTTGTTGTTGTTGTTGTTGTTGTTGGTGTGTTGTTGTTGTTGTTGTTGTTGTTGTTGTTGTTGTTGTTGTTGTTGTTGTTGTTGTTGTTGTTGTTGTTGTTGTTGTTGTTGTTGTTGTTGTTGTTGTTGTTGTTGTTGTTGTTGTTGTTGTTGGTGTTGGTGTTGGTGTTGGTGTTGGTGTTGGTGTTGGTGTTGGTGTTGGTGTTGGTGTTGTTGGTGTTGGTGTTGGTGTTGTTGTTGTTGTTGTTGTTATTATTATTATTTATTTATTTTTCTGTGTGCCTTGTTTGTATCTCATGGACAAACCCCTCGTATTTTGCACCTGACTCTACTTTAATTTCAGGAATGGATGGAACCTTTACTCGAATGAGCAGAAAGAAAGAACACCAACTAACCTTTCGCGTGATTTTTCGCTGCTGACTTTTAAAGAAGCAACATCACGTTCATCGGGGGGGGGGGGGGGGGGGCGTCACGGCCAGCGACGACCAACCAACACACACGCACACAAGCCCCGATTTTTTTTTTTTTTTTTTTGTGCGCCACATCTAAAATGAGCACAACACAAACTGTGTGTGTGTCTTGCATCCGATCCTTTTTTTTTTTTTTTTTTTTTCATCCTCCGGCGGATGAGGAAAAATAAAGCTTTAGCTCACCACACTTCCACGTATTTTCATACGCGTCGTGTGTCGATTTAACTCAGTTGCATCCGATCCATCGCTCAATGACTGGCTAGGAGCGGCATCACGCAATCGGGGCGGGAACGATGGGTGACGCCACGTTCCAGTCGCAGGTTCTGGTGCGGCCAAGCATCCTGCAGAGCGTCTTGGCGGCGGGGTACACCGTCCTCTGGACCGACTCCGATGTCGTCTGGCTCGGCAACCCTCTGCCTCTGCTCCCGGACATCAACGACCCAGAATCGGTGAGTAACATAGGCTTATTTGATACACCGTGGTCTTGGCAACACGTAGAGAAGAAAACATTTTTTTTCAAAAATGTTTCTTTTCTGTTGGTTTTCTTCCGCTGTCGGGGAAAGGTGTACGAACGATCGACGTTGGCGCTCATGCTCCCTACACATGGCCGATTGACAAACAGTAGTAGTAGATGTGCTTCCAGGGTTGGAAGATATCGCAGGTAGAGTCATATAAGTAGAACCACTGCATGCATGAGCGGCTGACTGCTCAGTGACATTTTTTTTGGTGAATCCGTCGAGTTCAATCGAAATTGGGTTCTTTCAGCTTTGCAGTGTTTTGTACTGGCCAGCTGTGTGTGTAGTGCCAATCAGTTATTTCGACCCCGGCGCGCTCAGCCTGTTTGCTTCTTCATGCACGTGCTGACCGATCTTTCGATGCTTTTTTTGTACCCGGCTCGGTTCGGTTCGGTCCGGTTGATTTGACGACTATGATAGGCGGAGGTGATGCTGCAACACGACGGAAACGCGGGAAACAAGTGCACGTGCTTCATGTACCTGCAGCCCACCGATATCGCGAAGGAGCTGCTGGTGCTATGGAAGAAGTCCATCATCGACAGCGACGCTGTCGAAGACCAGGCAAGGCCACCGTGTTGGTATTATTACCACCGTTAGCTCCATTGCCGCCTTTACATACAAATAAACCGGGCCACACCATCACATGCGTAAGATGATAAGCCAAACAATCGCTGCCGATATACAAGGATAACGTGCTTCCTGAGGTTAATTCCCCCTATACCGGAAAATGGCGCCGAACCACCCCCGTTATACCCTTTTCCGGCAGACGGGTGGGTTTTCCTGCAATGGGAAACTACTGCCAATCGATACAGCGTTCGGATGTTATACTGGATGTTTTTGCATACCTTGGTTGGTCATGAGATAACTAACTAACTCATTGGGTTGAAGGTTGAGCGATTATACTTGCTTTGAAGAGACATGCTACTATTAACAATAGTACTAATAGTATTAACAATACCAATAGTACTAACAGTACTAATAGTAGGACTGGGCATTTTTTTTTTTTTTGCCTTCTGAGGGTGGTGGTGGCTTGGGAAGCCCCGTACATTCAGGGGTGCAGCAGATTCTAAGAATTTTCTGAGCGCTCCTAGCGTGAGGAAATATCTCAATAAAAAATCATCACCCGAAACATGACTTGGAAGGCGTTTGTTCGCGCAACCCGGGACCAAGCTTCTATCTATCCCCTATCCCTGACACAAGGCATACATACCCTTGTAGGTAGGTAGCATTGTTAGACCAACCGTTATAGGTCTTCGCTTCAGGAGCTAGCTCAAATCGTAACCTTATTTTACCAGAAAAAAACATTTTTTTTTTTAAACCCGACAAGGACAAGCGCTATCGTGGGATGACTCACCCCCACACCAAGCACACATACCAAGCACACGCCAAATATGACTTATTAGTAGAGTAAGTTGAAATATCAACCCGAAAAATAACTATCCCATCGCCTATTAATAGGTACACAAGCCATTTTTTTTTTACTGATAGTGCGAAAAAAATAGTCTTATGTATATATATAAAATATTTCCGACGATTTTTGGAGGTAAGGAGCGCCTGGCCTGCCTGCCTCACTCAGCAGAAGGAAGGCATTTTTTACTCGAGCGAAGCGAGTTTCTAATTCCCACCTGCGGTCCCCCCGTAATAGCGCTCTACTCGAAAAAAAAAGTTTTTTCGTGTGTTTGTACGCTTTAACTTGAATTTAGAGTAGGTCACTAGAAAAATGGGTGCTGTGGTGGCGGACCACACGAAAAAAAACAAACAAAATCCCACCTGCGGTCCCCCCGCAATAATAGCGCTCTACTACTCGAAAAAAAAAGTTCGTGTGTTTGTACGCTTTAACTTGAATTTAGACTAGATCACTAGAAAAATGAGTGCTGTGGTGGCGGACCACACGAAAAAAAAAAAAGAAACAGCACAACAGCACAGCGGGACACACGAGCACACAGAGCACACAAGCGACCGCCAACACGCACAGCGGTCGCACAGCAGTCATCACCACACGCACAGCAGGCAACACATGCAAGCAGGGGGCATAGCTGATGGCATAGCGAAGGGCATAGCTGCTGCCTCATGGACCGGTCAAACAGACGTCCGTTGGCCTCGATTGAACCGAACTCAGTCCGTGAGGCTAATTCCCACCTGCGGTCCCCCCGTAATAGCGCTCTACTCGAAAAAAAAAAGTTCGTGTGTTTGTGTGTTTGTACGCTTTAACTTGAATTTAGACTCGGTCACTAGAAAAACGAGTGCTGTGGTGGCGGACCACACGTCTGACGACAGTAGTTACATCATCTATCAGCTGTCGCTCGTTTCAGCGACAGCTACAATATCTTCTAGCCTTTAAAAAAAACAGTTTTGTTTCTACGTGAGCCTCAAGTGAATCAGGCGTTCGTTGCCTGCCCCCTGTCAGGTTTTGTTTTGCTCTTCTATGAATCAACTTTGCACTTTTTTTCTTCTTCTAATATTATCTTCCTCCTAGAAGTAACTCAGATCCGGGGTCCTTAATCAGGCTCTTCTCCCCCCTCTCCACCACGGTACACGCCTCCTCAGTGATTATCGCGGGAAGAAGAAGAGAAGGTTCCAGCCCTTTCTTTCCTCGTCGACTGGCATCGAATTTGCGCCTACCCACGGTGCTAGGCTGCTAGGCGCTCTCAGCAGTTGATTCCTTTTATTTTTTATTTTTGCAAATGAACCCCAAAGGTCGGACGGACCCACGTGAGATTCGAACCCAAGCCAGAACCAACTCTGTTGTAGCACAAATAGGTAGTAGCATTCGAGGGTAACCACTAGACCACCGGGGCGACCGTTCGAGGGTAACCTACGGCCGATGGCTTGGGGTGGTCATGTTGACGAGGAATAAGGGAGGCTCACAGCCATAGCAGATGTAGGGAAAGGAAGCAGAAGAAGGCAAAATGAGAAGATGTGGGGAAGGAAATGGGCAAATGGTTGGCAGAAGATACTACTTCTTCGTGGAGGGACTATTCGACTTCACAGATACTACTGCTTTATGGAAGGATATTCGATTTATGTCAAAACGGCATCTATCCACGCTATGATGTCGGAGGGCGAAACCAATAGTAATAATGTATTGTAGCATGCGTCTACGTAGCACCCGCGCTCCTATGCTCTGCTCCGTCTTCGCCACCATTACAGCAAACCGCGTCCTTACATGCTTTGTTTGATCCGCTGGTCGGTAGCCTGGGTAGATATTCAACGATAGCCGTTAAACAATCAACGGCCCTCCTGCGTGTAGTGTACTGCTGTACTGTACCTGGCGCGGGCTACCGTGGAGGTGCATGGATTTGTTTCTGAGATCATCCTTCTTCACTTGCCAAGGAGATCCTTCTTCACCTGCCAAGGAGAGTTTTATGGCTCACCCACGAACCTGATTCACGGAGAGAAACAGAAACGGTGCTGCCCGATGAGCAAGTACACACAGCCATTTTTTTTTGTTGGGTTTTGACTCATGAAAACTCTTACTGAAAACGGGGGCGACCGGTGTATGGTGTATTTTATTTACATTACGCCGGGTGCAAGGGACGACTGTCGACCCCTAAATTTTGTCGAACCCGCATACACCACAGCTGACGAACTTCGTTAGAATGTTTTGTTTTTACAATAATTCCTTGGCCTAGGTATACAACTAACCCTAAGGGAGAAAAAGAAAACAAGGATGGAAATATCCCGACGATTTTGGGTTAGGGTTAGGGTTAGGGTTATGGTTGGGGTTAGGGTTGGGGTGAGGGTTAGGGTTAGGGTTGGGGTTACGGTTAGGGTTAGGATTAGGGTTAGGGTTAGGATTAGGGTTAGGGTTAGGGTTAGGGTTAGCGTTGGGGTTAGGGTTAGGGTTAGGATTACGGTTAGGGTTAGGATTACGGTTAGGGTTAGGGTGAGGGTGAGGGTTAGGGTTAGGGTTGGGGTTCGGTTAGGGTTGGGGTTGGGGTTAGGGTTAGGGTTTAAGGTTGGGGTTAGGGTTAGGGTTATTTGCACCATCTGATGCTATTTGACGGTCTTCCTGCTGCCCCCCTAGTGTTCGAATCGAATCTCAGCCCGATCAAGTAATAATATCTTTCCATGGCCCCACGTGAAAAACGAAACAAAACCAATGTGCGTTTTTTTTCTCTTCTTTGATTTTGAAGTTTCAGCAAAATTAGGTGAAGGGGAAAGGAGTGTCCGAAAAAAAAAAAAGCAGTCAACATATTTTTGTTTTTTGTTTTTTTTTCACCAAAAAGTGGGTCGCTGGCTACCTACCTCTATCCATCCGTAGCAGACATTCTGCACCCACTCACTCACTCACTCTACGTACAGGGGAGGAGGGTTTATGCATGCATGCATGCCCCAGGGGTGTGCTATTTTCCGCTCCGCGTAACGTTCTAACGTGTAGCAAACACTCGACGCGTGGTGTTGCCTGCGACAGAGGTATTACTGGCACTTTTTTTAGGCGAATAGGCGTGTTTGGAGGGGGGAGGGGGGACATTTCTTATTAACCCAAAACGGTCGGAATTTGATATTTTTGTTTCTGGTATTTGTTTTTCGTTGTAAACGTGTTACAGTAGGTGGCCCTATATAGTGCGGGCCATATAGTGCGGGTGTCCGATATTGTGCGGGTGAGATCGTTTGGCACAGTGTAGACCCCTCTATATATAGTGGCCGGTTTTTATGTAGTGCGGGGTGCCCGGTATATATAGTGCGGGTAAATTTTCGTGACACATACCCGCACTATATAGGGCCACCTACTACTACTGTAGTTACAATAGGTCGTGGGATAGATTGTTCATCGACTCGCGCTACGCAGTTTTTTTTCTGAGAACATTACGCTTGTCCGGGGGGGGGGGGGGGGGGTAAGGGTACTGAGCTAGCTCCTCATGCTACGAGCCTCAGAATAAAAAGGGCGCGCGCAACATGTACGGTAGCATGTGTGCCACCCGCTTCGACGGAGGAGGCGTATTTCCCGCAATATCAAATCGAAAAAAAAAGCACAAACATGTGCCACCCCACTTCGACGGAGGAGGCGTATTTCCCGCAATATCAAATCGAAAAGCACGAACAAGGCGCGTGAGGCGACAGTCAGCAGCGTGTAGCGCGCGTTTAGGAAAAAAAAAATTACGTTTTTCCTACAAATAAATGAAGCTACGAGAGAGGTCTCACTTTTCCCCCAAAAAAACGCCTTCTGAATTTCTGGGGGCCCGTTACACCTTGACCCCGACATCGTCGCAAAGAACGTCGTTCTCATCTTTCTTTGCAAAATTCTTCGCGTCATACTATCACGCCCTAGTAAATAGGACCTACGGCGGACACAAAAACCTATATATTAATCTATTTTTACTAACAACATTTGGTCTTATTTACTATCGTCCTCCGTAATATCACCTTCTCTGCAGAACGGCCAGGCGATTCGTTCATCGGAGTGTACTTTTATTTTCTCCAAATCAGTTTTTTAATACTCTGCAGTAGGTAGGCCTGGAGATTTTGTTCGCCGGAGTGTGCTTTTTTGTTCTGCTCCGAATAATATGTATTTTTTTGGTTTGGGGGGAAAAGTAGATGTATGTGTGTGACGGCCATTTATTTATTGCGTTGCAGTACGATTTTGTTTGTGCGCCTAAGGCATGGTCATCGAGGTTGTTCATCGGGTTTCCACACTCCTTCTTTTTTTCCTTCTTCTCAAAATCAGCTTCCGGGTGGGCTGTAGACCTACTCCACTGAAGAAGGAAGGCGCTTTCCGACAAATAAATTTGTGCAGCTCCTCCTTATCTACTGCATTATTATTGACAGTAGCATGCGTCAAAAGCAGCAGCACAAGCAGTAGCAGCTACTCGAGAGCAAAAAAATAATCTGAGTCACTTACTTTGAAAAAATAATCCAAAAAAGCTCACCCGCCTTACTCGACCTGGGATGCTCTCTCACCATGAAAGCAGCAGCACAAGCAGTAGCAGCTACTCGAGAGCAAAAAAATAATCTGAGTCACTTACTTTGAAAAAATAATCCAAAAAAGCTCACCCGCCTTACTCGACCTGGGATGCTCTCTCACCATGATACTCTCTCTTGCGGGGGGGCGTCCGTTCCATACTCTAACCGGCGTTCTTTCCCAAAATCTGTGTTCTTCCGCTCCGTCTTTGTCCTCCTCCCTCCTGCACGGCGGGCTCTTGGCTTCGTTTGCCCTTTTCTACTATCATCATCCCACCCCTTCACAGCTGGCGTTTAGGCCGGCCTTGGTGCACCAACAGGACGCCGGGATGCGGCTCGCCATCATCCCGCACGACGTGTTCCCGGCCGGTCGAGACTTCTTCGACCACCCTTACGTTCACGGGTACACGAGAACCTACCATCCGGAGACGCTGATCGTCCACAACAACTGGATCAAGGGGCACAAGGATAAGCTCAAACGGTTCAAAGAGTACCACCTCTGGGGCGTGAATCACGTTGATTTCCCCCAGTGCTTGGGTTAACTTAACTAGTCCATGCAGTAGCTGGCCCTTTTGGGAACTGCACCCACGCTTTTTCAGGAAGAGATTTCTTGGAATTAGACCCGGAGTAACTTCCGAAAAACCGCCAACGTTTTCAGGAAGAAACTTCGTGGAGTTTGATCCGGGGAAAAAAAATTCTGAAAATCACCCACGTTTTCAGGAAGAAAATTCTTGGAATTTGATCCGGGGAAATTTCTGAAAATCCACGTTTTTCAGGAAGTTTTTTTTTGGAAATTCTGAAAGTCACTCACGTTTTGAGAAAAACTTGTTGAAATTAGACTGGGATCATTATGGAAACCACCCACGATTTTGGAATAAACTTGTTGAAATTAGACTTGTGATCGTTATTGAAAGCACCCGTGTTTTGGGAATAAATAGGTTGAAATCAGACTGGGACCATTACTGAAAACCACCCGTGTCTAGGGGATAAATATGTTGAGATCAGACTGGGGCCATTCCTGAAGCCACCCACGTTTTGGCAACAAGCACTTTGAGTTAGACTGGGATCGTTTCTGAAACCCGCCAATGTTTTGGGGACGGGAGTACTTAGAATAAATAAGACTGGGATAATTCTAGAATCCACACACGTTTTGGGAAAAAAAACACTTGGAATTAGAGTCGAATCATTTCTGAAGTGGTTAAAGGGGTATGTGCATACAAAAACCCACGTTTCGGAGACCAGTTACTTGAAATTAGAAGGGGAATCATTTTCTGAAAGAGTAAAACGGTTATGCGCATGCATCCACGTTTTTGGATACCGATTGCTTGAAATTAGACTGGGATTACTTCTGAAGTGATAAAAGGAAAGGGTCATGCGCACCCACCCGCGTTTTGAAGCCAAATTCCTTCGAATTGGACGGGAATAATTGCTCATCCACACACGTTTTGGAAGGAAACTGATTTAAATTAGAGTGGGATCATTTCTGAAACCACTTGAAAAATTTTGGAGGCAAATTACTTGAAAATAGATTGACATTAGAGTGGGATCTTCCCCGAGACCACTTTTTGCGCCAAACTATTATACTTCACTGACCCAATTTTTGAAGGCAAACTGCTTGAAGTTAGAGTGGGATAAATTCTGAAACATTTTTTTGGGGCAAAACTACTTGGAATTAGAGTGAGATACTTTTCGCAGAGGTACAGGGGTTACTAATAAATAGCAGTCGGTGAATGCACCCTTGTTTTTGTCGATAGATGTCGATAAACTAGTGCTGGAAAAAACACCCTCGTTTTTGTTTGCCACATATATTACCAGGTATATACATACTAGGCTATATTATACCAGGTGTTATATTATATGATATTTTATGTTGCTTGGAAATGGTGTGGAAAATCACCCATTGTCTTTTGGGCAGCAAACGAGGCGGAACTGGTGTAAGCCAGCCTAGGCACCCCTTGTTGGCGACGAACTTATTGGAATTGGTGAGGGTGAATATTGTGGTGGTGAAGTAGTTAACGGTAGTGAACGAGTGGTGATGCGCCGAGCGCCCCGCCTCCCCCTTCCCCATCGATCCCGTAGTTGTTTTGGGAGCACGGTAGGGCCCTTGGCGCCACTGGATGGGCGGATACAGCGCAAGAGTGCTTTTATTGGCTTGTGGGTAGGGGGTGGTGTTGGTAGATGTTGCGGCATGTAGGTAGGTAGGTCGGTCGGTCGGTCAGTCGGTCGTTTTGTCGGTAACACCTAATCGGAGGATGTATCTCAATGGAGTGAAGTCATATAGCCTAGTTTTGGCACCTCGCAGGCAGTGAAGAGGAGGGACGGGGGTGTAAGTAGATGGTGTTACAGTCGTTGGTAGTGCAGGGGGGGGGGTGGGGATGAAAGTAGATTACGTTACAGGGTTTAGGTCGGTCGTGTATTTTCCTGTGACCAGCACCTTTTTTTTTTCGCGCCCCCTTTCGGGGGTGGGCGGAGGGAGAGGGTGTACTTACCCTTAATCGTGCATGGCCATATGCAGTCCTGAGACCATATACCCTCGCACCCCTACAGCCGGGGTGGCGGGGTGCAGGCAGTATTACCTGATATGTTTCGTAAACACCCCTACAGCCGGGGTGACGGGGGGTGAAGGCAGTATTATTTACCTGATATGTTTCGTACCAGCGGCGAAAAAATTTGGCTCTTTGGCCACCCTGAGGTTGTGTAGTTGGATTGAACAGTTCCCGGGGGGTTGGGTTTGTGCATGTAGTGTGGCATGCAAGGTTCATGGATGCCCTCTTGGTTGAGCGCAGGGTTTTATGTGGTAGGTTCCACTGGGTTCTACAGGAGAGCCTGCATGTGGTTAAGGATGTGTACATTCTCAGCCACCATTGCCTTTTTTTTTCATCATACCTGGTACACGGTAGTAGTTCAGGACACCTACCAATAAAATAAGACACGGGAATGCTGCTTAAGGCTGGATTTACTATTTTAAGAAATGGTGCGTTCTAAACAATGTTCTGTGTAAAAGATTCCCTGATTTTAGTTGTTCTCGTGTAAATCTCAGCTCTGCTTTCTTGTTGCCCTGCTTCTTACCTGGTTTTTTTTCGGCGCCTTGTCCTGTACGGGTGGATTGAAAACCTGCCTGGCTGCAGCACACTGCGAAGAGGGGGCTGTTGAAGGGTGGTCTTCTTCATGGGATCTCTAGCATTGTTGAGTTCTTCAGGGAGGGAGGAAGGGCTTACTTCATCCAGCATAGTCATAGAGGTTATTCGCCTGGCTTCATGATCTACGCGAGACATCGAAAACTATTGCACAGTGTAAGAAGGTGTAATCGGAAGGGAAGATTAACTGAGCTAGTTGGCGTACGGTAGCATAGTGGCTCCTTTATAATGCCGGTTGGGTTCGTAATGCCGGTTGCTTGCTATACTAACAGCGCCCGTGACCTCGCTTGGTGCAGATGGCAACAACGAGTATTGGCAGTATGCGGGAATAGTGCCATGTGCCGGTATATAGTGCTGCTACAGTGCCGATATTATCCAGTCGTATGCAGGTGGTAGACTAATATCGTAAGTGCCATGGAGGAAGAACTGGTTGTGTCAAAAGATGCTTTGTAGAGGTTTTGTGGCTAGGCGGTAGCAAGTTTTAGCGATGACGGGAGATTATGTGTGGGGGCATCAGGCAGTATACGGAGTAGTGCCAGTTGCCGCTATATAGTGCCGCTACAGTGCCGATGTTATGCAGTCGTATACAGGTTGTAGAGAAAATACCGTAAGTGCCATGGAGGAAGAACTGGTTGTGTTAAGATGCTTCGTAGAGATTTTGCGGCTAGGCGGTAGCGAGGTTTAGTGATTACGGGAGATGATGTAGGGGGTGCATCAGCACTCGAGCTCATGCTTTTTCCCTCCCCCCGACCGGGAGGGGAGGGGGCAGCAAAGTAGAGTTTTGCCGACCTAGCTGTACGGGAGAGAGCATCGCCGCTCGAACCGATGCTTTCCCCTGGAGCGTAATCACTCGAGCTGATTGTTTCTCGGGGAGGGGGGGTAGTAGTCGTGTCATGCGTGGTTAAAGTCCGAAGAAACAATGACAGGCCCTCGAATCCCTACAATGGCAGGAGAACGGGGTCGTGGGGGGGTGCAGTCGAGGTGTGTATGCTGATAATCAATCATCCAGTACTTGAGCTGACGTTTTTGTCCCAGGGGAAGGGGGGGGGGTAGGGTCGAGTCGAGTCGAATCATGCCGATCCACCTGTATGGAGGAGAGGCTGGTGCGGCGCCACGTATTCCAAGTTATGTGTGGTGTTACCAGTACGTTATTTTACTATTGTGGCGCCACATATTCCGAGTTATATGTGAGTTAGCAGTAGGTAGTTTTACCATTATTATGTGTATCGAGGCTCTGAATCTGATTAGAACTACAGAGGCGGCACCGAAGAGTCTGTGAACATCACTTTTGATGGAGAAAAAAAAGAGAAGATAGTCTGGAAAGTGCGCTCAGGACCAAAGAGTGAAAACCGAAGAAGGAAAGAAGCAGGAAGCAGAAGAAGAAAATGAGAAGAGGATGAGAAGGAAGGAAATATATTGAGGTCGGGCTGAACGTCACCTGATCGACGCAACTCAATAATGCCCACGGCAGAATGCCCATGCTACGGGCATATGTACTCTCTACGGGTTGAGGAAATGACCGACAGACCGTCTTATAGTACCGTTCCTTGCGGTATTCCCTGCAACATTCCCCGATACGTGAGGTGGGAATCTAGTTACAACTTGAACATACAATACGCCGACGGGAAGTAAACGCGCTGAGTTTCTCCACGTATTGTATTTTTCCGCATCTAGAATACCAGGTAAGATACTCGTGGCCAGCATAATCCATATTCCAACGCGCCCCCTCGATGATAAATAGCTAGAGGAACTCGATACTCAAAATAATAACACAAATTGTACGCCATGTTCAGACCTGTGTATGAACAGCGGCAATGTGGATGTAACCATGTCACTGAGACAATCAAAATTAGAATGGAACAACATTTTTCAGACCTATATTATGAACAGCGATAATTGGAGGTAAATCATATCACAAAAAACTCGAGGTGTTTACCAGCGAGAAGCACTCTAGATAAGAAGCGCACAAGCTGGTCTGATTGGCGTTCAACACGCCCCCTAAATTAATGCCTAGAGTTACATGAAACCTAAGAAAATAGAAAGTGGACGATGGTCCAGTACAGGGAAAATGCGTGCTGTTCAATTTTAGGTATGTACGTACGTACTTGAAGAAAGTTTACGAGTACAGAGAGTAGTACGACAATAGGCTATGATGGGTGTAGTCGTATCACAATAGCTATACTCGTGCTGCTGTTTTGCTGATTAGCGAATCATATCCTAAAAAAGAAAGGTTAAGAAAGTATCCGCCAAAGTATCTGCCGTACGGTTTCTGCGTTCCCTATATTGAAGTCTAGAACAAATATTTATGAAATCGAAGAAAATCGAAATTTGCCTTGTACTACACTGACAAGTGCACATGATGATAATCTTGTGATCGTGTGCTGGTAATGGTACGCAATAATACTTGTCTAATACATCGCAGCTGCTGCTGTTATCGTGTACTATAATTCACGCGAAATAAAGATACCCTATTGTGTACTATAATTCACGCGAAATAAAGATACCCTACTATTTTCATGCGTACATATAAAAGTCGTAAAACTCAACCGTGTTTTGTAGTTGAAAAAAATAAACTACATAGAAGCCGAAGAAATAGCTAAAAATACTCAGGGTAGTGTGGCTACGAATCAACTAGATACTAAAGAACTACAGATTCCATGTTCCAATGATTTACCTTTGAAAATGTAGCACTCTTAAAATCTGTCTGTGGACACGTGCAACAAAAGAATAGGACCCCTTCCATTAAGAAAAAACTCACCCACATAGTGTATTACAAGTACCAACAACGCAGCTTGCAAAGACAAGTATTGACCCGAAATTCGTCGAACTCACGGCTGACGTCCTTAAAATACTTTTATTTAATAATCATAAACGCAGCATTTATTTGTTTTGGCTAAAATGGTTTCTGAACCGCAGGGTTCCTTAACTCAAAGTCATCGGAAAATGCCGTTTCTTGTTTTTCAGTATGAACATTTTTACACCTAGTTCACGGGTTTGGTCATCCCAAAAGCACTTTAAACTTACTCTACTAATAAGTCAGTTTTTCGGTGAGGTATATAAACATCCTCAAAACGTTAGGAGCCTGATGCCATATCATACATACAACACCGTTTCTGGATCTGAAAATGCTTTTTTCGGATGGCAAAAATAATGGTTTGCAAGTCTTACGGACTCGAAACTGGCGATTTTTCAGGCTTCCATTTTCTGATATATATCGTTTTCGGGTCGGCCCCCACCCGAAAAGGCCTACTCTCGGATAAAATCGTATCCGATAGTGACATCCGAATCAGGTTTTCCTTGCGTCATGGGAGGCAATAAGCGCGAAACAAGCCGAAAACAGCAATATTAGCAGTACAAGACACAAAACACGCATCAGACATATCTGTCTGCTCTGAGCAAGCAACACGTTTCATAGGCGCACTCGCGCTGCTGCTGTTGTGTCCTGCTACCCACTTGCGCACACCTCGTCAGAAGCCGATTTGATAGTGATGGTGACGACTACACGAGATCCTTGCCTCTCTCCTCGCAGTCGTGATTGCAGCAATCGCCAAACGCGCAAAACACACACTGCTACTGTCGTCGAGGACGAAGACAACGGCCGTCTGCGACATGTCGTGGTTAACGCACGAGATCGACGGGGGCGCGGAGGAAGACAAAACTTCTCGCATGACGCGCACACTGCGCGTTTTTCCTCGCCCCACCTGCAAAGCTTCAACGCGTGCGCTGAGATTCTCTGGCACGGCGAACCATTAGGATGACGTAATCGAGCGATGGCCGTTGGCGATTATTTCGCGAGAACTTTCCCCCGCAAAAGAGCCTGTAAATTCGGGTTTTTATTGTAAAGGTTGTCGATCCGATTTTGCCTGTCCGGTTCTGCGACACGAAAATCTATCTCATTTTCGGATTTCGGATCGTATATATCATAAGATATGCCCGTAGAAAAAAGGGTGCACTTAATTTACCGTGGCATGAATTTGTGGGTGCCATGTCTCCTACCCTAGTAAGATAATCCATGCATGGAATACCATGCCAACTTCAGGAAGAGCCGAGTCCTAACCATGCCAGACACCGACACCATCAGGTGCGACTGCAGTAGTAGCCTTACAGCATGGAACGACCCTCGTCTCGATTGATTGTATCCGAGCATGGAATAGTCCCTCTTCCCTCCCCGCTTTTGCTCGGTTCCATATACGCGATCAACCACCTACTAATAGTGCTGACGCGGTGCTACGATAGAAGCGCGAGTAGCAGCATTTTTTCGACGGAAACGTTTTCGGACTGACGGGGCGCTCCTTAACCCGAGGATCGTCGGAGTTTTTGTTTCTGATTGATCTTGCAATGATTTTCCTCGATTTTCCCAAGCCATGGGATCGTTCATCTGGCGCAGCACATTCATTTTGCCCCCATATATATGGCAGTTTTTGGGAGAGTTTCTAAGACCTCCTCAAATGAGGAGCCTTGACCAAAAACAAATGTGCACCTGTATAGTACTATTAGTACTATTAGTACTATTAGTACTATTAGTACTATTAGCACTATTAGTACCATTAGACACATGCCGCACCCATTTTTTTCTAAGGCTCCTAAATTCAGGAGCTCTATTCCCCACCCAAGAACTGATTTCGAGAAAACGAAAAAGAAAAATCCAACCCGACGAACGATCTCATGGCCTAGGTATTAAAACAAACAAATATGCGAAAAAAATAACGAAATTCCGACAATTTCGGATTTAGGAGCACCCTACTTTTTTCAGAAAACGTTTTGGCTATAAAACGTGCTACCTGTACTGTGGCACGCGTCGTTGGTAGCATAGTCTATGTGTTAAGATACGGCCTCGAAAGGCCTGTAATTATCCGAATTTGAGATCATTTTGATGGGTTACGTATGATAAGGTTGGCGTTTTATATTCGGGACAGTGTGGGAAATAGATCGGAGGCACGTGCCTCCGATCTCAGAAGCCATCTGAGGCTCTGGTGGAATCGAATAAAGCTACGTCTCTACGAAGGAAAATAAAGTGAGTACTCTCCGAGGACCCTGCGCAATTGGCAGACCTGCAGGGGGCACTCTGTGTCCCCACCTATAACCTTACAAATGGCGTCGTTGGCAGGACCATGGGTTTTTGGGTCGTGGATTCAAACCACACACCCACCATAATAAACTTTTTCAGACTTTCCCATGTCGAACTTGGAAAAACCCTCTCCGGTATATCCAGGAAATGAAACGGCTTGGATAATTGACAGGTCCGCCCGTATATCCGGCCCAACCTGCTATCCCGCCGTTTCAGGGGGGGAGAGTGCTATAAGGCTTAGTTTGGGTAAGCTATTGGTTAACCTTTTGCAAGTGGTCAAACGGACTAATACCCCACTAATACCTTAACAGCGGTGGTGGAGGCGGGGGAGGCGCATCGGGTGCTGGTGTGGCTGAGGGCGCCGCCGAGGGGGCAACTTTGGTCCAACAACCGGGGCAGTTGGCCGCAGCTCTGGCGGAGGCAGCGGAGGGCAGAGGAAGGGCGCGAGAGGACGTTCAGCGTGGGACGGCTCGTCAACCTCCTCCCGATCGTCTTCGTCATCGAGCACGGACCACAGCGAAGTGGCCGTGGTAGCAGGCAAGATGTGTCAAGAGCCATGGCAAGAGGAGCATCTGGGCCTGAGGCTTTCACCCTCCTGTTGCGTCTGCTGATGACGCACTTCGACGGGGTTGACACGGAGGAGGGCTATACTAAGGTGCATAATTTTGGATTGTGTAACGGCATGCCTTTTTCTGATTTCAGTCGGGAGTTTCACGTACTTGTGCCGACCGCTGCGGGGAGTGAGCGTGTTTTATCTTCGGGGACGGATGTGGTGTTGGAGGTGGTTCGGGTGGCGGCGAATGAACAATTTCCGGCTCTCGTGCCTGCGTTGAGCCCTGGTTCGAAGGCAACGGACCCGCGGCCATACGCCTCGTTGGAAGCTATTTGGCGGGCTTTTAGTGACTAATAAGACACCTGCCGTCAACAGCGAAACTTTTTTTTTCTCTCCCTGTTTCTTCGACGGGAGCGCGGTCGTCCGCCCCGTCGGTGCCCCGGCCCGCCGATCATTGGCGCGGCCGGGGCCGAGTGCCGTCCCTGTCGCTTTCGTGGCAGACGGGATCGAGCCATCATTCAACTGTCATGCCCATCGATGATTCATTTGACCCTTGGCTTGACCTCACATCGAACTGCTGGCCACTAGAAGAGCATCATTATGCTGAAGTTTTCGCCGTTAAGGCCTCATTTAAGACAGACGACCCTCCCCTTTGGAGCAGCCTCCTTTCACCTCGCGCTGATGCTCTCCGAGAAAATCGGGGGCTTTGCCTCAACTGCCACGAAGACAACCATTCCTTCAAGCATTGTAGGCATCCTTTCATTACTGCGATTGGCTGCTTGAACCCCGAATTTGGCCACCCTGGCGACGATGACGCACACCGACGTTGACAAACACGCATGGTCTGCTACCGCCGAGACGACTTGTATTTTCGCCCGAACAACCACAAGAAAATCGTCGCCATCTTTCAGGTCAATCGCGAGGGTACCACCAGGATCAGGGTCAGGTAAACTGTCACAACGATACCACATACATGCCGGATCACCATGGTGGTATCCTGCGCTCGCCCGCCTCTTCTGCCCCCGCTCCTGCTCCTCGAATGCGCTTTGCAGCCGCCCACAACCCGGGCGAAAATACCTTCGCGCACCAACCTGGCACATTCCGTAACGGCAATCGACAGCTCGACGGCGGTACGGCACCGTCGACAACACTGTTGGGGCGCACCTATTTTTGTTTCAGAAGATGATCGTGTTCCTGTTGCTAGCCTGTCCAATAACGCAGCGCAGATTGCCTCCGTCAAGAGCCGACGGGCTCCTACGCCGTCTGCGGACGATTCTAACAGCTGAGTACCGGCGGCGGGAACTAGCGAGCGTGGTTTCCTCCAGCCAGGTATTTTTTTTCTTCCTTTCATTTTTTCGACGGCGAGAACGCGCGCTTCCAGTGACGTTCCCGTCGGCCATGGTTGGAGTTCGGCGACGGGAACCACGCTTCCAGCGCCGCTTCCCTCAACCGCGGCATGGAATCAGCAATGGGGGTACGCGCTCCAAACGCCGCCCCCACCAACCATGGTATAGGAGCCTGCGCTTTGCGCGATCCCCCCCAGACACGCGTCGCGCAACAATAAAGCTGCGGTGACGGCGCGTCACCTTTTTACGCGAACGTGTTCATCCCCCTCTCTCCCTGACCAGGTGGTGGCGGTCGATTTGAGTTGTGGGACGGTCCCCCACACACGTTTTTCTGACCACGAGGTGGCGGTCGATTTTGAGGTGTGGGAAGGCCAACACTAAAACACCGAGATCTTTTGCGAGGCTTGATCCGGTGTTTGCTCGCGATAACAGCAGGCGCTCTGTCTTTTTTTTCATCAAGGAGGAGTCGACAAGATTAGCTATCTCGTCTCCCTTCTCCAAGAGGCATAACAGAAAAGAGCCTCCTCGGGTAAAAACATTATTGCCACTTGCCCGAGGCCCGCTCGAGAAGACACCCACGGTCTATGGACCCTGCTTCGTCTTTTAACACGCTAACCCACGTGCTTCAGGCTACGTCTGCCCCAGTGGCACAGGGAGAAGATCCGACACTGCGCGACGAGCCAGTGGTGACGCCACGGCCTCCAGCTTGATCAGCTGGACGCTATTCCCGTAAAAACACGGAAGAATCGCGCCTCTCGTCAAGCAGAAACAGCTCAGAGCCCGTGCCCCTTCAGTCGCAGTTGGAGCAGTTTTCTTGCGATTATGCGCCAACGAGCGAAGAGGCCACGACGCGAGAAACCGTGGGTTCGGACTCGCGTTGTGCTCCCAAGGCCTGGTGTTCCTGAGGGGGACACTACAGGCCCAAAGAGCCGAGGACTGGCGTTCCCAGAGGGGGACATTGCAGACCCAAATGTCCAACGAGGCTACCGACGGGTTGGCACCGTGGGTGTTGGACTCTTTTTCGGGTGCAGCAAGGGCGGCTTTTTACGAGCTTCCGCCAGCGAGTGAGGATGACCCGAAGCGAGAAACCCCCAGGTTCGGACTCGCATCTTGCTCCCGAGGCCTGGTGCTCCCGCAAGGGGACACTACAGGCCCAAAGAGCCGAGGACTGGTGTTCCCAGAAGGGGACATTGCAGATCCACAAATGTCCAACGAGGCTATCGACGGGTTGGCACCGTCGGTTTTTGCCATTTTTCGGGCGCAGTTAGAGCGGATTCTCGCGCTTTTCCGCCAACGAGCGAAGAAAGACCCGAGGCTAGATACCACGGGTTCGGATTCGCGTCGTGCTCCCGAGGCCTGGTGTTGCCGGGCGGGGACATTGCAGGCCCAAATTCCAATGCGGCTTTTGACCCGTCTCTCGAATACTCCACAGACAAAGTGGTGTTGTTCTGGCAGCCCCCATCCTATTTTGCACCGTGGTCCCCTTCGTCGTTTGGCGTGGACGACGTGCCACATTCTTACGCGGAGCAATACATGATGGCCGAAAAGACCAGGCTTTTCCAAGACCATCGAGCAGTGGGGCTCATCATGTCATCGCCTAGTTCAAGCACACGCAAACGCAATCGGTAGAGGCGTGCGCAACTTTGACTCCGCTGTTGGGGACAGGGAGAAGCAAAACGCCGTGTTATCTGGCACCTACGCCAAATTTACGCAGAATCCAGCCATGAAAAAATCACCTTTTGAGCTCTGACAACAAGATTCTGGCTGATTCCAGCCCTCTGGACCCAGTGTGGGTCATTGGTCTCCGGGCGGATGGTCCCAGGGCCAACAACCCATGCCAGAGGAGAGGAAAAACGTGCTCGGTGAGGCATTTTCTGCCGTTCGCGAAGCTATTCGCGACAATGAGACCGGGTCAGCGCACCCGGCCTCCCCTAGTCGGTTCCGCACCTGCACTCCGAATGCAAGAACCAAGAAATCTCGTCCGCGCCGCGGCCGAGCCGTTAACAGTGGCCAGCGCTCGCAAAGCTTCTCCTTCGCGTTTCCGACCTGTTTCTCGGGAGCGTTGGCAAATTAAAAGCCGCGGAGTTTGGAGATAGCTTCTGGCGTCGGCCCTGACCTTGCGCTGTCAGAACACGGCCCCTGTTTTGTCAAGGGTATTGTGACGCTGGACGACGTTTTGTTCTCTATGAAAATCACGTATATCAGTCGAGCAACGCTCGACTCGGAGAGACACTAGACTCCCCAGATTTTGGGACCGGCAGCATTGTTTGGGCTTCCAAACACCTCCGAGGGTACTGTGGGGAGCAACATTCCGCATATCCTCCGGTCACAAAACACAGGAGAGCATTGGCAAAGTGGGGATCCTCAATGCACGAGTCCAGCGGTAGCTTGAGTTTGTCACCGCGTTCAATTGCACACTCGTGTACCGCAAAGGCAGCGCCAAGGGCATCGCCGATTTTTCCGGCCCGTTTTCCAGAGCCTGCTGCGGAGTACGACCGCAGTGGCTTGACAAACTTCAACCTCGTGGAGTTGACAAGCCCCAAGACCGTTGGAGATAGCGGTATCTACCTCCTACGGACCCGCGGGCTGCGCGCTTCCTTCTCGCCGACCCCAGGGGTCGGTTTGGGTGGACTTGCACCCCTCGCCGAAAGCACTGTCTTGGGTGGGCTCGTGCCCTACACCGAAAGCACTGCTTTGGTTGGACTCGAACCCCTCGCCGAAAGCACTGTCTTAGGTGGGCTCGTGCCCCGCACTGAACATGCTCCTTTGGGTGGGCTCCCTCTCACCTCTACCGCATTTCACGATTTTCGCACACACGAGCCACGTATAAGGATTGACGGCCTTTCTGCTTCCCCGGGGAGATTCGTCGCTCGTGTTTCTGCCTCCGTCGCCACTACCGAAGGCTGCACAGGCCGCGGGTCAATTTCGCCTGCCACTGACATCGTTTTCGCTTCGGTTTTTACCATACCCATCGAGGGCGGCACGGGCTCCGCAAAAGCCCTGGCTGCAGCGACGCCCATCGCACGGCCGACTCCTCTATCCCGGAGTTCTACACAGGAGACGGCCCACGCCGCAACCACCTGTTCGACTGTGTCCGTCTCTGCCTTGCTTGGCACTCCAGCTCCTCCGTCGTCGACGATGCACCGACGAACAGCGACAGCAATGGGTAACGCACCCCCGCTATAGATTATAGATTCGGGCCCGGCGGGGCCCCTCGACCATCTTCCAGACGAGGCACAACCCCGCCGCGAGTCCCACGGCCGCGGCCGACCCCGTCGACCGCCGCGACACCTGCTCTTGCCGACTCGACGGTCCGCACGGTACCAATACCGTCCGACCGCGACCACGCAGGGCCTATATGAGAACTCTTCTCTTACGGCTCACGCCTTCTCCTGGTGACACGCCGACTGCACCTACAAGGTCGGACGCCCTCGGCGGCGCTGCTGAACTGCAGTTCGCTGATTCCATCGTGCGTTATTCACATGCCGATTGGAAGCGAGAGCAGCACGCTGAGCCGATGTGCCACGCCATGATGCGTTACGCCCCTATCGGCCGACCATCGGTCCTGCCGCCCGACGTTTGGCGTGCTATCTCTCGCACAAGCGTCCACCCCTCTCAGACATCAAGGAGCTGGCGTGTAAGGGTCGCACACATACAACCGACGACGACATCGCCCTACCGACACTGCCGCCAACAAGGTCTGACAAACCGAACTCTGTGGAGCGAGCTGCGTGCTTGCTATACGACGAGCCAGTTCGCATCCACGTTCCCCTGCTCATGCGGCCTTGGATCATGCAAGCTTGCAACTCGACAGCCTCTTGTCACCTTGGCAACACGCGCACATTGCGCATGCTGGAGCGGTTTTATTGGTGGATTGGCATGAATGTGTGCACCCGGTGGTGGCTTTGCCACTGCTTGAAGTTCCAAGCGCGGAAAACCCCACGGCTGACTGTCCGCTGGCCCATCATCTCAATGCCTCTACCGGAAGGTCCAGGTGTCGTCGTCAGCGTTGACTACTTCGGCCCCCTTCCGTTGACACCACGAGGCAGCATCTACATCCTGCTATTCACCGATCGCTTTAGTCGTCGGGCCGTCATGTTCCCCGTCACTGCCACTGAGTTCACCGCGGAGGTACAGCCAATATCCTAGTAAACCAATACATCCGCTTGTGGGGGTGCCCGCGCACCATACTCTCGGACAACGGACTGCAGTTCTGCTCCAAGCTTTCACAAGCTGTGTATCAGCTGTTGAATGTGCACAAGCTTGCTACAAGCTCCTATCATCCCAACTGTAACGAGAGCGTTGAGCGGGTAAACCACACTATGGCCCAAATGCTGGCTATGGTCGTCAACGAGCGACAAGGCGATTGGGACTTGCATCTGCCCCACGTAGAATTCGCTTACAACAATTCCGTCGGCGCGGCGACGGGTTTGGCGCCCAACGAGGTCCACATGGGCAGACTCCCACGGCCCCCCCTGGCGGTTTTCGACCGCACTGGTGTGGTGGGATACCAGAGTCTGGCCCGTGACCACCTGGCCTATTACAACTTGGCCACCGACCGGCAAAAGCGCGCGAACGACATTGTCCGCGCACACCACGCCCTCACTGTTTCCCGTGTTAACCGCAGATACTCCGCCCTCGTCGACGTGCTGCGTCCAGCACCTAACTTTGCTGTGGGTGGTTGAGAATGGGTGTACAATTCTGCCTCTACCATCCACCAAGGTGTGAAGGCGAATACCGACGCCAAGGTACTCAAGGCCAAACTCGCGCTTAACAGGACGGGCCCGTACAAGGTCCTGTCCGTCGGTCCCTGCTCCGCCACCGAGACCCCGGACGGTTTGCCGCTCGGGAGCAACCTCCTCTATTTGAATCTCCCTTCCGACCTGCCCGACTCAGACGCTCGTCGGCGTGTGGCCATCGAGCGCTGCAAATCCTGTGCCAACCCCCACGACAGCGGGGACATGCCCAAATACCTACCGGCGGGGCTGACGCAGTACGTGCTCAACAATGTTTCCAAGAAGTCCCCACCGTACCACGTCACTCAAGACGACATTTCGACTCCCCTTCAACGGCTGGAGGTGGAGCAGATCACTGGTCATCAGTCGGTACGAGGGCGAGGTGGCGGCATTGCGGTGCTATACAAGACGCATTGGGCGGGACTCTCCGAACCTTCCTGGGAGCGGGAAATGGACCTCCACCTCTCCCGCTCCCACATCTTGCGTTATTGGGCCGGAACCCCGGACAAGCACCGACAAACCAACCACCTCTACCGCCGAATGCGGATCGGAGCGGCACAGCGCGAGCTCTTCCGCAACAACGGGAAACGTTTCCTAGCGCCGGGCTACGCCTGTGTTTCCCGTGCCGATTGGCTCCGTTGCTACCACGACACAGTACTTCCTAAGCAGGCCCACGTTTGGTACAAGGGAGACGATGGGTTATGGTGGCTTGGGAAAATCAGCGCGAGCACTACCGAGGGCAAGGTATACCCGGTCCGCTTTTTAGACGACCCGGGACCGATTAAACTTCCGCTTCCCCCGGCGCGCTACACGACTTCAACGAGAGCCGTACGAGGCTCTTGGTGCCTGCAAGTTCACATCGCCAGTGCGTTTCATCGGGGAATCCAACGTGACGTAGAAGAATCTCGAGGCGCGGCCGTGGCCAGTTGACTTCCAAGTCGCCGCCGCTCCCCGATATTTCTTCATCTTTTGGAGTTATGAGGTTTGAGTCTTTGTCTTTGGGTTGTTCGTAGTGTCCTGAGGGTCTTCGTCGGATTTTGGGGCGGTTCTTTCCATTTGGTTTCCTTTCTGTCCTGCCGAACCCCCTGCTCAGTGCCGACCCAGGGTTCGGGTAAAACGCCGCTATCTGAGGCGCAGGGCTGCCGCTTTTTCGTCATTGTTCAGTTTCGCCCTGCCGACGCCCTCCTCAGCCCAGAGCCGGGGGGCGAACAGGGTACCCTGTTCGCGCGTCACGTGGTACAGGGCTATGTACGGATCTGTGTGTCATCTTTTATCTTTTGTGTATTGTGTTTGTTCTACTTAGTTTTTTTCGACTAAACGCTTCCCCCCCTAGCGGGGCTGTAGGTGTTGCCACCTTCCATCCCGGGTATTTGTCGTTTCCTCGTCTAACTCTCCGCAATGCGGATGGTCCACGGGAAGTTTTTCGCATGACTTCTCCCTTGAGTTAGCGCCCGTGTTCGCCTCCATATCGACGAGGGCTCGCCTCGTCATAGTATCTTTTCTGTGGTTGGTTTGCCGTACAGCCTTTCCCGCCCCCCCCCGCCACACCGGCGGTATGCGGCAGGTTCTAGAGCCTTTTCTGCCCCCCCCCGTCACATCGGCGGCACGCGGCAGGTTTTTGATGGGTGACTTTTGCCCTGTTGTAGGGTCTGCGTTTCTTTCACCTGCTTTTCTTTGCGTGTTCCTGGCTCCATAGCCAGGCCGCTTAGAGGGGTGCGAGTGGGTTTTGAGGAGCCGCATCTTCGACTCATGGTCTAGTTCGTAAAACCGGAGTTTCCCCGAATCTCCCATATGTCTGCATATGCGACTCATCAGGGTGGGCTAGTGTTAAGATACGGCCTCGAAAGGCATGTAACTATCCGAATTTGAGATCATTTGGATGGGTTTCGTATGATAAGGTTGGCGTTTTATATTCGGGAAAGCTAGGAAATAGATCGGAGGCACGTGCCTCCGATCTCAGAAGCTATCCGGGGCTCTGGTGGAATCGAATAAAGCTACGTCTCTACAAAGGAAAATAAAGTGAGTACTCTCCGTGGACCTGCTCAATTGGCAGACCTGCAGGGGGCACTCTGCGTCCCCACCTATAACCTTACCTATGCCTCCACCTGGAAACCCTACTTGGGAGACACAGCACAGCTCCTACGACACCAGACACTGACGCGCGCGTGCTACGATGGAGGTAGCACTTTTTAGCATTTTTTTTTCTGAACGATGGGGGGGCTCCTTAACCCCTTTGGGGCCCCCAAACCCCTCCCTGTATTAATCTCAAGTAATTTTATCCCCAATCGGGATTCCAGTTGAAAATGCATTAACCGAAAATCGTCGGCGGAAGGAAATTTTCTCGTTTTAGAACATGACCCTGTTTAATGCCTAGGCCATCCATGGGTGTGGTCATCGGGTTTCACCCACCCACTGTTGTGCGCGATGACTTCAGCACAAGCAGCAGTGTCCGTTTTACCGTCACCAGATGAAAATCAAACAATGGAAACCGCGGGGATGCATCCCAGGTGTCCTCTGACGACCACATGTTTTACTCAAAAAGTCAGTGTTTTGCCCTAGAGGGTATACAGTATATAGTTTATTAGACCTCACGTGAGGGGTAGTAATAAGAAAAAAAAACTTGCGCGCCTTTACATTAGCATGGGTCCACTGACACCACCTGCTGCTGAATAAACTCTATTAACATTCAACAGCTCCTCCCCCGGAGAGTATCGTCGGGACATGGAACAGCCCCAAAATCCAGTTCTTGTCCCGAACCACATCATTTAACGGATCTCCCCCTCGGTTCCTGCCCGGGGGGAATACCATTATCGGAGCATAGAACAGCTCCCCCCCCCGCCCCCTGCTCGGTTTTGTCTGAATCTTGGTTCCGGCTGATCGCCCGCAGACGATTTTTCCTGAATAAAAACCCGTCTCACCCCAACCCCAGGTGCTATGTAGTGTAGCTAGCACTGTTAATGATTCGCATTTCTTGCCTCAGATACTACGATCTGAGCATAGCATCCCTCCCTCCCTCCCTCCATTCCTTCCCCGAACAACATAATCTGGGCATAACCCCCCCGCCCCTAACACTCCTGCTCCGAATAGTACTGCTTGAGGATATAACCCCCCCCCGACCCATGGTTTTGCGACTACGGCATGAATGATATGTTTAACCCCCCCCTCCTCCCCTCCCCGCCCTGCTCGTTCCGTTTGGATCCTGCTGGTCTTGGTGTATAACCCACATGCGCATTACCGGCAACATCTAAGCAACGTCTAAGCAATTAGCCAATTTTAATGAAGGGAGTATTTTTTTGTACTATGTGTAGCTAGCCCCCCCCCCCGCATAAATGGAGTCGAAAAGGACGTTAGGGGGATTCGAACCGCGGATGGTGCGTTTATCAACGAGGCGCGCCATGAAACACTGAGCGATAACAATCTGCACTGATTGTACGATATAGCTCAGAGGTCATGGTGTGCCAGTAATACAGCCCTCATGTAATCACCTTTAAAACATCCCCCGCCCGGAAGAAACAACACACCACTACAGTATTCGTGGACCCTCATTAGCGTCGTTCCTTACAGCCATACACGCACTAAAGTGGCACCCCGCACTATTCTATTCCAGGGTAAGAAGTAGTGGGATACTCTGTAGGACGAGGTCGTGACAAGCGCGCGCACTAAAGTGGGCACCCCGCACTATTGCAGGGTGAGACGTAGTGCGGTACTTTGCATGACGCGACGTCGTGACAAGCGGCCTTCACCGTGCACCAAACCTGCCATACACACTAAAGGATACCGCACCAGCGCCGCAAAACCCCTACGGTATCTAGATCTGCTCCGTTCCACCCCTCGCGACGGTGCCACTTAGGTCCAAGGCTAGGGAAGGGGGGATGTTATGACATACATACCCCCATCTACCGGGTTTGGGCCACCCGCACAAATGACTCTGTAACTCACCGACGAAAAGTCTTTACGCGATTTGCTTGGCGCGACGTACTGTAGCTAACCATTCCATAGCGGATTCACATCGCGAAAACTAAAACAGCACTCAAAATTAACGCCTTTACAGCTGGAAGCCCCTTTTTGTTTTGGCAATTTTACTTGGAGTTTGTACAGGGAGGGATTTTGGGGGCTCTAAAATGGTCAAGACTGCGAAGGAACAGGGGGGTCACTCGCCCCCGAGCCACCGGAAAAAAAAGGCACCAACAGTGACCGCCCTACCGCAGCGTTGATCCTGGCCTGCCTTCCTGGGTGTCAGGAACGCGCTGCAAAAAAATGTTGATGATATCGGTATAGGGACCAAAGGCTTATGCCTTTCAGACCCCCGGACTCACGGCACGCACGGGTCTCTTCGGCCTGTCGTCTCTGTGGCTGCAAGTCAGTCACGTTAAATGCGTATGAACCTCAAGTTCCGTAGTACAGCATGGCCCACACTGGCATGATGCTGCCTGCGCACACGGCATGTATATCTTGCTGGGAAATAAAACATCTCTACTTGCATTCCATGGGAACCATGTGCCCTCTACACACCTCAATGATACTGCTAAACTGGCCCCTCTTTGTTTGGTGGGATCGGATACAGCGGGGGTCTCCCTCTATAGTGCCGGTTGAACAGGGCCTATTGCAGGTGTACAGTAGGGGAGGGTTTTCCAATAAGGCGGTGGATGTGCGAGATCAATACGACCGCCTTACTGCGGGAAGCCGCCGTATTCATTCTGATCTGTGAGCGCCATTCCCCAGCCGAGCGCGAGGCGACTTTGACCGTCTTGTATCGGGATACCGCCTTATATAGGGATACCGCCTTATAGGGATACCGCCTTGTATAGGGATACCGCCTCATATGGGGATACCGCCTTGTTGGGGAACCCCTGTCGTAACGTCGGAAAATTCGCTTGACGCATGAATAATATATATGCCAATGCCGGTATTGGCACTATACCCAATAGTGCTCGTATCTGGTATAGTGCCGGTTTTACTGGCTATCGCCTATCGGCACTATACGAGACTACCACGGTAGTTATGCGTCCCAGATCCCCGTACGTATAGGATGCGCAGGTACCTTGGTCCACGCAGGTGTGATTCTGCGCGAAATAAAAAACGCACCGCAATTACTGCTATACCTTGCCGGGAGGGAAAACGAAATCACCCCTCACATTCTGGGAAATACGTGCCCTCAACGAACCACAAATGATACTTCCTAAACCGGTCTCTCTTCTTTTCGTGGCCCTTGATAAAGTTGTTGTGTGCGATCCTTGCTTCGGGGTGCACGGCCTCCGGGTAGTTTTCGACGTAGTTTTCGCTGAAAAACGCTCTTCCGTGAGGCATGACCTCGTCCGGAATGTAATCCACCTTGAGGCCGGCTTCTTTCATCACAGCTAGCGGGGCTTGGAAAGGGTGCTGCGCACGTGGGGAGTAACGAGGGACACCGGGAACGACGCAGACTTAAGAAAAGGGCATATGCAACAATTAGTGCGGTAGAGGTGCACTGGACTTTTTTTTGCCTTCTGAGGGTAGTGGCTTGGGGAGCTTTATACCTCACCCAAAGTTTTCCTTGTAAGTAAGCTGAAAATGGAAGTAGATTTGACCAAAACCATGGCCTGGGGTGAAAAAAAAAAAAAGTGTTCATGTTGCAAACGACATCGACATTCTGAGGATTTTTGGATCAACATATTTAGCTCAAAAGAGATGCAATACCTCTTCTAGACTATCGTACCAGGCGTTAAAGAAACACGTCATTTGTACACAACGAAGTCTTTTTTACCTTCGCGCACTGATCATGACGTGTGGTATACACACGATAGGCTATAAGGGTACGGTAGGGAGAGTACCCGTGCTCTATCATTGCCGAAAAGTAGCTAGGCAACGCGCGCGGATGACTTATTTTTTGTGTACTACACTCAACAACGCGGAGTTCGAATATAGTTGGAGGCGTGACTTAACAAGCAATCCCATGTGCGCCGATGGATACTCCGAACCCGAAAAAAAAACATCAAGGGAATAGGGAAGCCACTCGCGCGAGTTACTCCGAGCCGCTCGAAAACGAGAGCCTAAAATGCGATCCCCCTTCCCTAGCAATCGTATCGTCGATAGTTTTACCGCACTTTTCGAAAAATGGTTCTGACGGCAGGGAAAGCTGGACTGAGGAACAACCAAGTACCGTTGGAACACCATTGGCGTTGTGCTTATGACAGACTGATTCTATGATACCCCCCCCCAAAAAAAATACGTCGATTTTCTTCAACGAACGTTTCATGACTGCTCGACACGAGGAACGGTGCTATAAAAAACAACATATCTTTGGGCGTTTTCTTGTTTGCAAAGGACTATCGAACGATGACGTCGGGGTGGCGCGGGGCACCGTATTTCCGGAGATACGGCCGGGAGCTGGTTTCAAAACCAGCGATTTCGTTAAAGAAAAAGTTGGGGGAACGGGGGATACGATAGAGGCGAACCACATTTTTTTCTGAGGTTCCTCACTTTCGGGGGTTAAGACATGTCTTTCTTAACCCAAAAATCAGTTTTGGAGGAAAACCAAATTGCTACCGGATGACCAATCCCATGGCCTAGGTATACAGCAAGAATCGGACGAAAAAGCGATCTGTTTCCGACGATTTTGGGTTAAGGAGCACCGTCATTCAGAAACCGTTTTCGCCAAAAAAAGGTATACCTCTATCGTTGCACGCGTCGGGGGGCTATATGCCGTAGAACAACTCGAAACATTGCTTTGCTGAGGCTCCAAACCTTTTGAGGGGCGTTTTACCGCAGACGCGTGCTACGTACGATAGAACAGGCGCACCACATTTTCTTCTGAGGTTCCTCACTTTCGGAGCTTGAGAGACATGCCCTTCTTAACCCAAAAAACTGATTTAGAGGAAAAATAAACTGCTGTATGCTGGATGAAAAATCCCATCTGGCCTAGGTTTTAGAGAACGAGAATCGAGAATCATCATCATGCAAAAATTAAGGGGGCGTATTTCCGACGATTTTTTCCGACGATTTTGGGCTAAGGAGCCCCGCCATTCAGAACAAACCATTTCAGACGAAAACTGCTACCTCTGTCGTAGCACGCGTCCTCACCCAATAGCTGCTTTTAAGAATACTGAAACACCCAGAGGCTACGATGAGGGGGTCACTTTTGGGGGGCATATGTTTTTTGGCAGTGGCCCGTGTCACTCTCGCAAGTGACAGAAACCTTGTCTGTTCCTTTCGAGATACTTCGTATTAAAGCTAACGTGCTGCAGAGATTTTTTTTGCAAGAGATGAACCTGCCATGGAACGGTGAGAGCTACGAACTCGTCGCCAAGAAAAACATGGCCCCAAAGTGTTGTTTTTGTCGGTGAGGTACGGAGCAACTCGCGTGCGACTGGGTCAAACCCAGCAGTGACGCCCGCTACGACAGTGGCAGCACCTTTCGCCGGAAACTATTTCTGAAGGGCGGAGCTCCTTAACCCAAAATCGTCGGAAAAAAGATGGGCCATTCTCTAGCACAGTTTTCGTTCTACATCACCTACGCAGGTGCATGGGATATTTCCCCCGTTGGTAGCAGTTTTTCGGTTTTTCCAAACCAGGTTTTTCGGGGTTACGAAGGACGTGTCTTGAGCTCCTAGAGCGAGGACATTCGGGGGAAAAAAAAGGGATGTGCACCGAGTGAAAATGGGGGTAACGCGTGCCACGATAGAGAGGTATCAAGGTATACCTCTTTTTGGCTGAATGGAACTGTTTCTGAAAAGACGGGGCTCCTTAACTCGAAACCATCGCCAAAAATGGACCGTTTTTTTTTTTTGGCATGATTCTCGTTGTGTACCTAGGCCCCACGAGATTTTTCATCCGGTATGACAGCAGTATTGTTTTTTTGCTCCAAAAAAAAAAACAGGTTTTGCCTTAGAGAGGTCTTAAGCTCCCAAATTGAGGGGGAGTATTGGAAAAAGAAGTGATGCGCCTCTATCGTCGCGCGCGCGTCAGGTATTAACGTCCCGCCTACAGGACGTACGTAGCTTTGATCGAAAGTGCAACCCGATGGACGAACCCATCACCTATAGGCATACAAAAAATTCAGACTTGACAACAAAAACCAAATGACGAATTCCTGACGACCTTGGCTTAAGGACCCCCCCTCCCCCCCCACCTGGTCATCCAGAAACAAAGCGGCCGAAAAACAAAAATACTACCTCTAGCGGAGCACGTGTCAGAGGTATCATGCAGCTCGCACTTTTTTCACGTTTTTTTTTTTTTCTTCTTTTTTTCTTCTGAATTGTTGGAGCTCCTTCCTTATAGTCCAATACCGCTGGGATGCCATTTTTGTCGTTTCTTTGTTCAGCGTTTAATTTGTTTCTGTTTATGCCTAGGACATGGTGGATTGTTCATAACAGGGCAGATTTTTTATTGAATTTTCTCAAAATCAACTTTTGGGCGGTGGGGATAGAGCTCCCTTAAGCGAGGATCCCCCCCCCCAAAAAAATGGTGCGAACGCTTTTACCGTAGCTTTACGTGTGAACCGGCGCTTGAAGACCTCCGTATACCTCACCGACAAAACTGACGAGCAGGAAACTAAAACCTTCTCCTCCCTATGACAAAATCCCGCATGGCCTAGGAAATTAAACGATGTATGACACAAAAAAAACAACGAACTATTTTGGGTCAAGGCAGATCCGTCGGTCAGAAAACGTGTCGGTGAAATGATCGTAGAACGCATGGTTAGTACTAATGTTTTTTGTATACGTAGACCATGCTATTTATCATCGGGTTGCACAGTCATACATATGCGCTCAAAGACCAAGGCTACGGTACGGGGGGGGGGGGCATTTTCACTGGTGTGTTTGAGCCACTCGCACGAGTAGCTCTGTACCCTACAGATGAAGATGGTTTAGGCACTTGGTTTGCCGCAGCTTAGATCACCTTTGCATTGCGGATTGATTTCGTCAATGTAACACATAAAGAAAACGTAAGATTGCATAGGAACAAAGGGGTTACTCGCGCGAGTGACCCCTAGCCACTGAAATAAAAGGCCCAAAAGGGGACCCCCCTACCGTAGCCTGGGTCCAAAGCCAATCATTATGTGAGGATCATGTCCAGAGCTCCTGAAGAAAAGACCCTTACAAGCATTAGGTCCACCCCCCTGCCGTGTGGCAAGCGTCTTAATAGAGTTAGTTCTCCCCTTCTTGTGATCCATGCTACGATACGGGCATCTCCTGAGCCTACTTCTGACTGAAGCTCCTTCCTTGAGAACCTGTTCGTACACCTCAACCCTAAAACTGACTTGGCATGAGAAAAATAAAAGGGCAACCCGGACGAAAAGAAGGCCCCATACACGATCAAGGCTAGGGCAGGGTAGGGTAGGGTAGGGTAGGGAGGATGTTAATACATGTTAATACCCCCTTTTTTTAAACTACCGGACCTGAGGTTTTCGTCACTCGCACGAGTTCCGTCGTACCTCAAACATAAACACGTTAGGCGCAACTTGTTAGACGCTGCGTAGCTAACCACCCCGTCGGGGCATTCACACCGGAAAACGAAAACAGCACGAACGCCTCTGGCCGCAGGACACAGGGGGGTCACTCGCGCGAGCGACCCCGAGCCTCTGCAGAAAAATGCCTCCCACCCAAAAAACGTATACCCCTGCCGTGGCATTGGTCTCACGGCCAACGAAACAAACGAGAAAAAAACACATGGAAATCCGACGATACAGAAACTGGGCCAGTGCAGTGTACTCGTTAGATAGATGAGAAGGAGACCCGTGTAGCCACTGCTACTATTTCGGCCTGAATGCTGACCTCTATTGTGGCAGGTGTCCTTGGAACTAGAAAAATGCATTGCCCCCCGCACTGATAAGCCCTGTTGAATGGGTTAAAGGTCGACGGACCGTCGCGACTCATATACGCCGAACAACCTATCTGTGATCAGCACCCCTCGTGGGACGATCGTCGCTATGTAAGCGTTGGGGATTGGCGGGGTCACATGAGGACGTGCGGAGGTGCTCACTTGATTCTTGGTGGATTTCTTGTCGACAATGTTTTTCGTCCACAGCATAAGCAGCTTGTGTGCCATGTTCGTGGGCCTGAGAAACATGAAGCAGGTGCACGTCATCTCGCTCCCGTCGTGTTGAAACAACGCTTCTGCCTGTGGGAACAACCAACAGAAGCGAGAAGGCGCGAGCGTTAGAGTCATCATCCTGCGGTGGAGGGTTCCCTTTTTCGGACCAAATGTTTCTGACCGAGACCGATTCTTACTACGATAGCCCCCCCCCCCGAAACCAGCGATTTTCTTTAACGAACGTTTCATGGCTTCATGGCTGTTCGACACGAGGAAGGATGCTATGAAGACAGTACCTTCAACTAGTCTCTTGTTTGGAAATAATTGTGGAACTATGTCGTCGGGGTGGCAAGGCGCACTATATTTGAGAAGATACGGCCGGGAGCAGGATTCAAAAACGCCGATTTCGTTGAAGAAAATCTGGGGGGGCTACCGTAGAACGACTCCCGAGATTGAACCCCCTCAAGTTCGGAACTATCGGTTGGAATGATAGTTTTCCGAGAATTTTTGTGAAGTATAGGACTAGCGCTAAGAAAAGCGCTGGTCCGGGCTTTGCGCGAAACGAACGCCTTCGAAGTCATGTTCCAGGTGAGAGGGGTTGAGCGTCCCGTGTAAGGATCTCAGAAACTTCTTTGCATTTGTTTGCTGCATCCCCACGGTCGGGATGGCTCTCGTCTTTTCCTCTGACACGCGCCGTTTCTCCTCGAACAGTTCGCATTCGGCTGTGTGGAGTAAGGCAAGAAAAGTCGGCCTTGTACCCGCAACATAGAGGCATTAACCCCTTTAGAGTCCCAAAACCCCTCTCCCTATAGTAACTTCACCTAAATTTGTAAAAAAAGGGTTTCCAGCTGTAAAGCCGTTAAGGTACACTATTTTTTTGGCAAAAAAAAATACTAAAATGGCGTGGCTCCTTAACCCAAATTCGTCGGAAAATGTTACCATATAATTGTTTAAAATACGAAGTATGTTTTGTGTATGCCTAGGCCGTGAGATTTTTCGTCGGGTTCTGAACGTTAATTCTTACTAAAA
Organism: Undaria pinnatifida; assembly: GCA_012845835.1. Classification (NCBI taxonomy): domain Eukaryota; class Phaeophyceae; order Laminariales; family Alariaceae; genus Undaria; species Undaria pinnatifida. The sequence continues at coordinate 5,414,688 of JABAKD010000015.1, read as the reverse complement.
AACAGATATTTTTGGGCGGGGGTTGTTTGAAGCTCGTCAAGTGTGAGGAAGGAATCCCACCCAAAACAAGAATGCGCCTCCTCCTCCGCAGCGTGCATGTGTCCTCAGGCAAGCCACGCCGCTACTCTCCCCTATTTGTTTCGGAACAAATGACTCTCGGAATTAGTGAGTCGTTCTGCCGTAGCCCCCCCCAACTTTCCTTCACCAAAATCGTCGGTTTTGAAACCAACTCCCTGCTGTATATCCTGAAACACAGTGCCTCTTGCCACTCCGACGTCATCGTTCGGTAGCCCTTTTAAAAAACGAAAACATATGAAGATGTTTTTCATAGCATCCTTCCTCGTGCCGAGCGGCCATGACACGCACGTTGAAGGAAATCGACGGGTGCTACGAAAGAGGTGCACTATTTTTTTTTTATACTACCCCTCAATTTGGGAGCTTAAGACCTCTCTAAGGCAAAAACTGATTTGGAGAGGAAAAAAAAACTGCTACATACCGGATGAAAAATCCCGTGGCCGGGGTGCACAACGAGAATCGTCATGCAAAAAAATAACCTGTTTCGGACAATTTTGGGTTAAGGAGTTCCCGTCATTCAGAAACCGGTTTCGCCAAAAAAAGGTATACCTCTATCGTAGCACGTGTCTATCAGTTTAGTGTGTTATCATATAGATTTGGCAATTCCAATAGGGCTGACTCTATTCCATCTCTTCCAAACCGACGCTTTTTTATATATTCTCACGGCGTGTGGGTCTGCAGTGTCCGGAAGCAGCGGCAGAGGATTCCCAACCCACACAATATCAGAGTCCGACCAGAGCACGGCAAACCCTTGGTTCATGATGTTGGCAAGGATGCCCGGCCGCACGAGGACTTCTGCAGCGAAGGCCGGGTCTCCAAACTGTCCGGCCCCGGTAGCGTGTTTCCTCTCCTGCAACCGTGTGACACGAAAAGAGGGAAGCGGGGATTGACCTAAATTAATCTATACGCGCAGCATTTCTTTTATGACCCTGCTCCTCGGAAAATGTACCGCCAGTAGCACGTACTCCCTCGTCATTTTTTCCTGCTTATGTTTTAGACGTTGAACTTCATTTATGCCGTACCCTCAACGAGTACTCTAAAAAAGATGCAACATTTTTATGGTGAATCTCGTAGGTATTGCTGTTCCTGCCGGCACGAACGAGGCTTAGAAAAAGCCTGCCACTTCTATTGAAAACCACTACGTGCCGACAATTAATTATCGGATTTTCTCGATTCGAAATGAGACACGCGGCTTTCAGACTCTTGAGAGCACCATTTCAGTGTGACCCTAAGCGGAGAGTGTAAGTGAACTATTTAGTAGAAATATCGATCGGTTCCTAGGAGACATCGACAATAGTTAAATTCTTCATTCGAGACAGACGACAAATACAATACACACGGCGAGGGGGTGAGGGGGGGGGTATTCATTTGTTGCTTGCCTTAGTCGTTTGACCATTGACCACGCATCCCTTTCGAGACGGAGTACCGTTCCTACTCCTAGTAGAGACACCTCCAACATTTGGGCGCTCATTACGCTTCTTCCATCTATTACATAGAAACTCCTATCCCCGGCCCGTTTTACCGTCTGCCGTCACCATCTATCTCCTAGGATAGCGACCGTTTTCTCGCTACTCTCTCGTCTACCAAACTCTTCTATGTCACACGTCTAGTTTCCTCACCGCCTCCTCGAACGTATCTCGTTCCTCCTTGTATATTTAACATTCTTCTACTGTGTGAGTCCTACTCTCTATTGTTGTGCCACAAGGTCACATACTTGTAGCCACGTCCTCCTCCTCCCGACTACTGCTATAAATCTTTCCTCTTTCTGGTGGGTCAAGGTCCCCTACACGAAATCGCAGTTTTAGCTTTTTCGCGTAGTCCATTGGGCAGTGCAGGTACGTTTTCATTCCAATATCTTCCCTCAACCCCCCGTATATCTCTAAGTGCTTCTCCTCTTCTACCTTAGTTCTTAGCGCTAGCTTTTCCCTTTCTTCTATTATTTCTTTTACTTCTGTCCTGTACCCGCCAAACTTCTCTATAGACACACACGGGGGGGGGGATTGATTTAATTAATTAATACTATCGCAAGGGATTAATAAAAGTTTAGCGTTGATGGTAGAGGCGGACGATACGATACAACCAGCACCCCAAATTTAGTCGATTCATACAAATTTCAAAACGTTACTTATTTTCTGTCGTCGAATCAGACCACAAATAGCGCCTCAAGTTTAAATAGTAGATATTTTCGATACGGATTCAAGGCATGTCCATGATAATTTTCGACGTCGGAGCAGACGGTATGTATGATACATATTAAATATATATAGGGGAGGGGGTGGAGTTGTCGAGTTTAATGAAATCTTGCTGTTCATACTATATCAGGATATTAATTAATCTCCATGTTTGATGGGGGCAACAGACATACATATATATTGTATATGTATGCCTAACTAATATGACGTGTGAACGCTCCCGTGCAAGCGGGACAATTCGCCCTGCTCTCAAAACAGTATACTTCACAACTCCCTTCAGCTCCACGTGGCCTTTGGACGTTTTACACTTTGGAAAGCTTGGACGACGCAGTGCAATGCTTTTCCGTCTGCGCGCACCTTTCCCCGGAATGAGATTCGGTGTGCGAGCAGAGTTACGGGTGCCCGAAATCAGAGGGTGTACGGAGTTCGCGTTGCTCCAGTTTGGGTTGGGTTTGGCCCTGTTTCTATTCCCCAGATCCCCAAAAATGGTCAACTTCCCTAGAACAGGACCCACAATGGCCCAGAGGGACCCAGATCTTCCATTTGGTTTTGGATTGGGTTTGGTTTTTGGGGTTTCGAACCGAACAAAAATACTGTTAGCCAGGACAACCCGCAATTGCCTCGGACGAATGAAAACATCGCGTGAGCAAGAAACCGGCATAAATCTACGTGACGTATGCGTGCAGCAGCAACAGAAGCGGGACAACTTGCAGTTTTCCCTCCATTGGCGTCGTTGGGCAGCTTTCGCATGATTGCCGCAGAGCACAGGGCACATAAGCAGAATTAGCAGCAGCAAGGCGTCGTTGGGCAGGAGCTACGTTGGTACGTGTATCGTTTTGGTAAACCCGCATCTCGCTAGAGGCAAACGAAAGCCACGGTTAGGTCAGCCTGTAAGAGCAGAGAGCTCGAGCAGAGGAGGTGTTATTCAGCGACCCCAGGCCGATATGTGGATTGATGATAAATTTGCTCAGCAGATAAGAGCTGATGGTGAGCAAAAAGGAGTAAGCACATGGTGGTGATGCGCCTGGGCGTCGCTCGTAGCGCAAAGACAAGGACCCTCAAAATCCGTTGCAAACAAAAAGAAAAATCCCTTGAAATGGACCCTCGAACAACGGTAATAACCGATATAATTCCAGGGTACGAATAAAAAACAAAAAACAAGCTATGACCCCAAGAAGCAGAAGACCCCAATACGAGATCCTACAGCCTTGTTATTTAACAACTCGTATCTCAGGGTATGTGATCATATGACCCTACGTAGCCTATCTTCTTACTTTAGCAACAATTCTTATCTTGAATATATTGCTACCGGTTCCACGAGGGATACCTTAGACTGTCCCTCTCAACGTGTACCAGTACGTACTACATGTACCAGGTATCTGGATACGATTAGCCTTTAAACTGCTGTGTATTATGTATCCAAGATATTGCTGCTGAGACTTGTGCTTGTTACGTACTGCATCGATAAACGACAACTACCAGACTGAAAACTGTCTGTCGTACTATTAATAGCAACTTGCAATGTATACCAGATGACTTTAAGTGTTATCAAGTAACGACATGATGGTTACTGACAAGTAGCATCTCTAACACTCCCTCCCGTTAGGTTAACACTTTCTCACTCTGCGTTTCATGCTACAAACTCCATAACTGAAATACATGCAGCAACAACGATGAATGCTGGGGAAAATGGTTTGCGTAGAGCAAACTCATCTTGCTAAACTACCCAACGGGTTAACACAAAACAAGCGGACACGAAAAATCCTGATCTATCTGACACTATACGTGCTTCTGCATGTTCTTGTGCAAGTCAAACTTACTATCATTAGCTCATAATACTAGAATCATCAGACGTGAACTATATTCCGGTCAATTAATTAACCAAAGAATATAAGATGTTTGCAGTATTCTGAAACCGTGAATATGTTCATCATTCCGCAACAATCATAGGAGTGAACAGTCTGCCAGTGTTCCTGCTGCCCAAAAACAAAGGAACAAAGGGGCACTGCCAGCTATTTATAGCTGGATAAGACCACTTGTTCTAGAGGGACATCACCTCTCGTGTATCTTAATCTTCCGTGTGTGTTTGTCCAGGTGGCGGGTTTTCCGGCCGTATATCCTAAAGTACTGGAGATGGCGTAGTTAAATATAAGATTCAACTGTCAAGTCGAAATTACCTATTCGACTGGTACCCTTACATGGTACTAACTGCGATATTTCGCAATATTCAAACCGTGCACAACACCGGTCGTTGTTTCTGCTCGCCTGTACAAAGAGAACATGCGACACTCTACGTATAGCTTTGGTAAAAGAGGTAACACATTTTACACTTCCAGTGGCTTGACCTTGTTGGTGTAGACGTTGTTGATGTAGACGTCGTTAGATGTGCTTGGTCTGTTGTCCGTCGCTTGGAACTAGAGGCTTCACCTCATCTTAAAGTTGGAGAGGTAGGTAGAATCCTTTCCCTAAGAAACTGATTGCCGTCATCGACTGTCAATTATGCAGCCAGTCTCTGCGTCTTGGCCTCGATGTTTATGAGCTCTTCGTTCAGGATGGAGAGAAAGCTTGAGGGTGGCTTGCAGATGTACACGAAGGCCGGAAATGTCGCCAGTGTCTCTTGATTGTCCTGTGCTGATTCCGCAGATCCTGTCTCGGGTTTTGCCCGTGGCTGTCCTTTACTGTCATGAGCGTGTGAACCTCCTTCTGACGGTGTGTTTCGTTGTTGAGCCTGGCTCCAAGGCTTGGCTTAACAAGTAGCTGGTGTGATCCCGGGTGTAGCGGACATTGTCGATCCGTCGACCCTTGGCTCAGCTGATGGCCCGGTGGTCCCAGATGGCGATGATTCAGCGACTCCAATGGTCCCATGTGATGCTGCTGGTCCAGGTTATCATCCGGTGATCCAAGATGAAGTTGATTCAGAGATCCCGGATGCAGTTGCTCCGATGTGCGATGGTGATCCAAATGGCATTGCTCCGAAGATCCCATGCGAAGATGCTTTGGAGATCTCATCTCCGGTAATTCTGGTTCCAGTGATTCCAGGCGATGCTGATCCGTGAAGTGGATGGCATCCTAGTGTATCGTTGGGGATTTTTGATCACCCGGGTTTCCTCCTCCGAGATTCGAAATGAGCATCTTTCGGTGCAGGAGAACTCCATATATGTGGTCGGTGGCTTTGTCCCCGATGCTTCTACCGCGTGCGTGTTGTAAAATATATCCTCGACTCTTGGATTGGGTTTAGTACTGGCGGTTTCGTGATGTGGTACATCCAGTGCGGCCCCAGTTGTAGTAGAATGTGCGTCCCCAGGCGCAATAGCAGGTGCAATTCCTGTCAAGGACACCCCAACTTCTTGCGGTAGTGCTCCAGCCCTTGGTGACGATTCTCCAATCTCTGGTGATGATGACGCTTCTTCTTTTCATGAGGATGCTCCAGCTCGCGTCAATGACGCTCCGGCTGTTGTCGAAGACTTTTCCTCTTCCACAAGGTTGTTCTCGTAGTAGTGTAGCATGGTCGGACTAGCGCACAAAAGCGCTCCGTCTCAGTGACAATGGCTTTCTCGGGCGTGATGTCCGGGATTTGCGCATGTTGGCGCTCAGCCTCCGTGACAGTAGCCTCTTGAGGCGTGTTGTTTCCGCCTGTTGGTGTGCACTCCTTTTGGGTCGCATGATTCTGTCCATACCGCGCGGATACCCTCTTCAGTTGGGGCGTTACCGTCGTGGTGTGCTCTATGGCGCTGCTGGAGTTGGTGCAGAATTCTAGGGCTTCTGTGAATGTGCAATCGCCTCGATTAGCGTCGTTGTTTGCCTGTGCTGCAGTGACTACAGCAGGCGTCGATGACGTATCAGCCGTGCCGCCCAGGGGGCGCAGAAATACGTCGTAAGAGCATACACCCTTGTACTCTGGGTGTTGGGTGAGCGGAAGCGAAGTGCTGCTGTCGAACTGCAAGTGAGAGTTTCCCGTCTCGATAATAGTGCTTACCCCTGATTGCATTGCGTTGAGGGAAGAGAAGACGTTGCGTCCCAGTCCAGGTACAAACATGGCCGAGATGCGAGCATGAACACTCTTGCCAGCCTGGTCGATAATGTATCCTCAGATGGTGCCTGTTGCTGTTGCGAATGCCTTCTTGTTCCCGTTGGTCATGATGGTTTTCGGGTCCTTCAGTTTCTTATAATCCCTCTACTTTTCCGTAGTATTGGAATCAGCTCCTCGTCTGTCCGGTGGTCCGACGCGCCGCTGTCAACAATCATCGTTAACCTGTCGCTGTTGGGGTGAAAACCTCTGTTGCCGCTACCGTCGCTGTTGGGGCGAAAAGCCTATTGCCGCTACCATTGGGGTGAAAACCCCTGTTGCGACTTCCAGCTAGCAGCCCTGTAAACGCGAAGCCCTCTTCGAAACCATCGTCGAAGTTGAGGGACGGCTTTTCGTCGTCATTAGGCCGTGTGTTTGCGCCTTGTACAACAGAGACAGTGTGAGCGCGTCCACTCTGCGGTAGGCGTGGCGCTCCTTGCTTGTAGCATTCCGTGTCGTCGTGCGAGGCAGTTTTGTATACAGAACACCACTTGTGCTCAGCTCCAACGTTGGATGCTGCCCTGCCGTTTTAAGATTCCTTGTTCGTCTGCTTGTTGTGGGCACCAATAGACTCGCTGTCGTTGTTCGCCCTTCCTTTTCCAGCAGTTGCGGGAGTAGTGCCCTTGCTTTCCGCAATGACTGCAAGTCGATGCCACCTGTACGATCTGCATTTTTGGTGGAAGCTCGTGAAAGCTTCCATGGAAGCTTTCACGACTTCCACGGAAGCTTCCATCGCTTCCATGGAAGCTTTCACGGAAGTGGTGGAAGCTTCCATGAAAGCTTTCACGGAAACTTCCACAGAAGCAACTTCCACGGAAGCTTCCACGAAAGCATCCACGGAAGCAACTTCCACGGAAAATTCCATGAAAGCTTCCACGGAAGCTTCCACGGAAGCAACTTCCACGGAAGCTTCCACGAAAGCATCCACGGAATCAACTTCCACGGAAGCTTCCATGAAAGCTTCTACGAAAGCAACTTCCACGGAAGCTTCCATGAAAGCTTCCACGAAAGCTTCCATGAAAGCAACTTCCACGGAAGCTTCCACGAAAGCTTCCACGGAAGCAACTTCCACGGAAGCTTCCATGAAAGCTGCCACGAAAGTTACTTCTAAGGAAGCTTCCATGAAAGCTGCCACGAAGGTTACTTTAACGGAAGCTTGCATGAAAGCTTCCACGAAGGTTACTTCCACGGAAGCTTGCATGAAAGCTTCCACGAAAGTTACTTCCACGGAAGCTTCCATGAAAGCTTCCACGAAAGCTTCCACGAATGTTACTTTCACGGAAGCTTCCACGGAAACTTTAACGGAAGCTTTCACGGAAGCTTCCTCGAAAGCTTTCGTGAGAGTAAATTGCTTTCACGTGAGAGTAAATTGCTTTCACGGAAGGTTCCGTGGAAGCAAATTCGCTTCCACGGAAGTTTTCGTGGAAGTAAATTGATTCCACGGAAGCTTTCGTGGAAGTAAATTTGCTTTCATGGAAGCTTCCGTGGAAGTACTTTGCTTCCACGAAAAAGCTTCCACGGAAGCTTCCGTGGAAGTGCTTTGCTTCCACGAAAAAGCTTCTACGGAAGCTTCCGTGAAAGCTTCTTTGAAGGTCTTCGTGGCTTTCAAGGAAGCTCTCGTGGAAGCACATTTGATTTCACGAAAGCTTTCACGAAAACTTTCACGGAAGTAAATTTGCTTCCACGGAAGCTTTAACGGAAGCTTTCACTGACGTAAGTTGGCTTCCACGAAAGCGTGGGCGATGCGCCTGTGCATCGCTCATAGCTCAAAGACAAGGACCCTCAAAATCCGTTGCAAACAAAAAGAAAAATCCCTTCCCTCGAAGAACGGTACTAACCCATATAATTCCAGGGTACGAATAAAAAACAAAAAACAAGCTATGACCCCAAGAAGCAGAAGACCCCAATACGAGATCCTACAGCCTTGTTATTTAACAACTCGTATCTCAGGGTATGTGATCATATGACCCGACGTAGCCTATCTTCTTACTTTAGCAACAACTCTCAACTTGAATATATTGCTACCGGTTCCGCGAGGGATACCTTAGACTGTCCCTCTCAACGTGTACCAGTACGTACTACATGTACCAGGTATCTGGATACGATTAGCCTGTAAACTGCTGTGTATAATGTATCCAGATATTGCTGCTGAGACTTGTGCTTGTTACGTACTGCATCGATAAACGGCAACTACCAGACTGAGAATTGTCTGTCGTACTATTAATAGCAACTTGCAATGTATACCAGATGACTTCAAGTGTTATCAAGTAGAACGACATGATGGTTACTGACAAGTAGCATCTCTAACACTCGCATCGAAGCCGTTGTTTTTTTATCGTGCTGTTCAAATTCCTAGGTAGAAATTAATTTTCATCTCAAAACCAATTTTCGAGTCATCCCACGATAGGGGTGCACAGCATTAGTCCCTGAGCTCCTCACCCGAGGAACTCAATACCTCACTCGAAAAATGACTTCGAAGGCATTCGTTCGCACATCCCGACCAAGCTTCTATGCCTTAATCTTAAAAGCAATTGTACGCGTGATATTGCTTTACAAACCGGTAGTTCCTCACATGAGGAGCTCAATTGGCTAGGGACTTTTTGACGCAAAAACCGCAACCCCTATCGTGAGATGACTCTTTCTATGACTTGGGTTCTCGCAAGCAATTTCAAACCCGATTCTGCTTAGATCATCTGAGTAGCCTGTGGAAGCGAACCCAATCGTAGCGTGGAACGTTGTGGGAATGGTCTCGATTCTGATCAGGTGGCTTTTCAAATATCTCCTACACTCTTTACTATAGTAGTTGCCTCGGTGAATTTGTAATCACCATACGGTTGTCGGCAAAATTTGGTTTCGTCTCTTCCCGCCTGCCTGCGCCGTCATAGGATACTCTCCCAACGCAGTAAGGTGTCCTGACGTCGTCATGTGTCCGTTTTTTTTTGTTTCCGTTAACAAACGGACTCGGCAACGTCTGCTCCGTTCAAAATTACGCGAACGATACGCGCACACATCACACTTTCCCCCTTCAACATTTCCCCTTTTTCTCTCGAAAATCATGAAGGGTGCTGGCGCTGTCTCTCTTTTCCAACTCTCAAAAGTTTCCCCCAACAAGCGTAAGCCAAACCAGCTGTCTGAGTCCACGGTCTGTCTATTAACTTTGCCAATAGACACATATATTACGCTTCATCCACGGTTTATTTGTTTTTTCCAACCGCGGTTTTGTTTCCATTTCCCCCCCGTCTACTTCTCGCCTGTCCACAACACCACAGTTCTCCCTACTATTCACAACCTCCTTGTTTGCGCTTTGTTTCGTCTGTCCAATTCCTCTATGCAGTGCACCAACACCTTCCTTCACGTATGCCTGCGCGCAAAACCACTCCTGACAAAACCCACACGTTTCAATGGCATGCATATGTTTCAAATACATGTAGCACCTCAATGTCTTGGTACGGTACATTACCTTCCCATTCTCTCATAGCCATGTCCTTTTAGCGCAACTAATGTGGAGAGCTCCTCTATGCAGTGCACCGACACCTTCCTTCACAGATGCCTGCGTTATAAGGCTTAGTTTGGGTAAGCTATTGGTTAACATTTTGCAAGTGCTCAAACGAACTAATACCCCACTAATTCCTTAACAAATGGCGTCGTCGACAGACCATGGGGTTCTGGGTCGTGGGTTCGATCCCCACCATCCACAACAATAAACGTTTTAGATTTTACCCATGTCGAACTTGAAAAATACTCTCCCTGGTTTCCCCAGGAAATGAAACGGCTTGGATATTGACAGAGGTCCGCCGTATATCCGGCCGACCTGCTATCCCGCCGTTTCAGGGGGGGAGAGTGTTATAAGGCTTGGTTTGCGTAAGCTATTGGTTAATCTTTTGCAAGTGGTCAAACGGACTAATACCCCGCTAATTGCTCAACACCTGTGCGCAAAACCACTCCCGACAAAACCCACACATTTCAGTGGCATGCATGATGTTTCAAGTACATGTAGCACCTCAATCTCTTGGTACGGTCCATTACCTTCCTCTTCTCTCTTAGCCACGTCCTTTTGGCGCAACTAATATGGAGAGCGGGGCCGACGATAGGCGCCCCGCCCGATCCTTGCACTGTATACCAGGTATGATTATGTATGTCAAGAATACGACGCGTGCTACGATAGAGGTATACCTTTTTTTGGCGAGAATGGCTTTTGAATGGCGTTGCTCCTTAACCCAAAATCGTCGGAAATGGGCCTTTTTCTTGCATGATTTTGTTGTGTACCTAGGTCATTCGGATTTGTCATCCGGTGTGATAGAGCACCTTCGAGTTTTCTCCAACTCAGTATTTGGAAGAGGTATTGAGCCCCCAAATTGAGGAAACCTCGGAAAAAAAAGTGGCGCACCTCTTTCGTAGCACGCGTCTTACACCCAGTTGGAAGAAAACGCTCACCTTGCCGGGCCTGGTGGGAAACATCACGGTAGACCCCGGCGCCAATTGGTCCATGAAATCAAAAGAAACTTCGTCCATGGTCACAAACAGTACCTGGCACAATACGGGCACGATCGACACACGGGGTACAGCAATCGGTACTAACAGCTATTATAACGTAAACGACAAAACGTCGCATATTCACGGCACAAGCAAAGTCGGGGGCGAGCGATTTATCGGCAATACGCCAGCGGTGTGCATTTTCGTTGGATGCCGCGAGATACACGGGTGGACGGGACCCCCCTCGGGAGTCAACGATGGGCCGGCGCTGCAATAGAGCAAGGCTATACGCTACGATAGCGGGGGGCGCGTCTAGGGTATCTTTTATCAGCAGCTCAGAGACACCCGCATGATTGACACCACCCAACGTCTGATTATCGGTCTCGCTATCTTGTTGAGGAAATAGTCGGGTATTAGTCCGTTTGACCACTTGCAAAAGGTTAACCAATAGCTTACTCAAACTGAGCTTTATAACACTCTCCTTCCCTGAAACGGCAGGATAGCAGGTCGGCCGGATTTACGGGCGGATGTGTCAATATTCAAGCAGTTTTATTTCCTGGGTACACCGGGGAGAGTATTTTTCAAGTTCGACATGAGGAAAGTTGTAAGCTTTTATTATTGTGGATGGTGGGAATCGAACCCACGACCCGAAAACCCATGGTCTGTCGACGACGCCATTCATTAAGGAATTAGTGAGCTATTAGTCCGTTTGACCACTTGCAAAAGGTCAACCAATAGCTTACTCAAACCAAGCCCTATAACAACATGCACCGGCTGCATGGAGTTATCTGTTCCTCTGCACCCACAACACATTGGAATGTCCGTATGCGCGTGAAGTACGGAACAACTCGAGCGGTAATGAAAAAGGGGTGCCCCCCCCTATCAGAGCCGTGGACAACACTTCTTGCAGCGGGGGCGACCGATTCTAGCAGACGGCCCTGATGGCGAGTTTCTCGAGGGGGTAAGGTGGAGCACACGACGTGCCACCGCCTTAGAGATGTCCCTTATGATCGTTCTCACCAAGTGTCAAGAGATGGGGGCCTGCTCGAAGGTGGGAAACTAGGACCGAGGCGGCGTCCCACGCACAACACGATTGGCGTTGGCACCGAGGACGGGCACACACATCGGGGGGGTCCGTCTGCACATTTTGACGGCCGTGACCTCCACTTAGAGCGGGCGATCGACAACGTCGATCTTTTTCTTACCCACACGACCGGGCAGCTGGAGGTCGACCTACTTTTCTGAGGGTCGTGCATTGAGGAGTTCTAACGACGCATGGTACGGGGTAGAGCTGCACCACCGCCATGATTCTGGAGCTCTTAGCCACTTTAGCAGCTCCATAAAAACCTGATTGGTGTGGAGAAAAAACGAAAGCTGGACGCGTGCTACGACAATAGAGTTATTAATGTATACCGCTTTTTGGCTGAAATAGCTTCTGAAAGACTGGGCTCCTTAACCCAAAACCGTCGGAAAATACAGTTCATTTTTGTTTTGCGCGATTCTCGTCGTGTATCTAGGCCATGGGATTTTTCGTCCGGTAGTAGTAGTTTCTATTTTTTTCCCCAAATCAGTTTTTGTTAAAGGCCTTAAGCTCCCGACTTGAGGAAACCACAGAAAAAAACGGTGCCCCTCTACACCGTAGCACGCGTCGAATTAAACCCCATGAGTAATCCCACGGCCTATAGATAATATCATGCAAACGAGTAATGTTGTAAGAGAAGAAGTGAAATCCCCGACGAGTTTGGGAAAAGAAGTCCCATCAGTTCTTAACGCGTAGTAGAAAGTAAGTTTCTAGTAGGGGAAAGCGTGTTACCCACGCCGTATCTCTCGCGAATAAGCCTCACCCCGAGACTTATCAGAGATGCTACTTGTCAGTAACCAATATGTCGTTACTTTCAAACACTCAAAAGCCATCTGGTATACATTGCGAGTCGTTCGTACGACAGACAGTTATAATAGATCTGTTAGATGTCGTTTATCGATGCGGTATTTAGCATGCAGAAGTCTCAGCAGTAGTAACTTGGGTACATGATGCACAGCAGTTTACTGGTTAATCATATTCAAAAGCTGGTACCTGTAGTGCGTACGAGCAATGCGGTGTAATAAAATAATGCGGCGGAATAACGTACGTATAGCAGCATTCATGGAACGTGGTTTAATGTTGACTGTGGGGACGTTGACGTAGCTCAGCTCCCACAAGCAAACCTCAGGGAACGTTGCCATAGGTACGGTGTACCACGAGCAAGCCTCAGGGAACGTTGCTGTCGGTAAATCAGACAACTACCCGTAGAGTGCATCTGTCCGTAGCATAGGCATTGTGCCGTCTCGATCAGGTGATGATCACACCCACCTCGATCACTCCACTTTGCTCACCATCAGCTCTCATCAGCTGAGCAAATTATTGAATCAATCAACATATCGGCTTGGGGTCGCCGAACGACTTCTTCTCTTCTCTTCTTTGAAGCTCTTCTACAGACGCACTTCACCGTGAGTCTGCGTTAGCCTCTAAAAGATACCCAGGCTGTCTTGATCAGGTCATCCGCAAGCGAGCCTACGCAAGCGTATACCAGCTACGGGCTGACACACGCTACACACCACCACCTACAGGTCAATAAGACTGACTTCGAGAAAATAAATGAATAGCAAAAAAACAGGTCTCACAATGTGGAGGGACGACGCATGCCGCGATAAAGGTAGCACTTTTCGTATGAAACGGTTTTTGAATGACGCGGCTCCTTAACTTAAAATCGTCAGAAATAGGCCTTTTTTTTGCATGATTCTCGTTGTGTACCTAGTCTAGACCATGGGCTTTTTTATACGGTATCAGCTCATTTTTTCTCCAAATCAGTCTTTGGGGTTAATACCTGTATTAAGTTCCCAAATTTAGGAACACCTCAGAAGAAAAGAGGTGCGGCTCTATCGTAGCACACATCGGACACCACTTTTTTCTGAGGTTCGTCGCGTGAGGAGCTCTATATACCTCTCACAAACATTGGCTTCAAAAGGGAGAAGACAAAAGTACTATCTGATGAAGAATTTTATGGCCTGGGTACAAAAGCGAAAATGATTTTAAAAAAATGCTTAAATTCTGTCGATTTTGGGCCAAGTCGCCCCAATCCACTTGTAGGATATGGGGTCGCCTTAATGCTTTTTTGCTCCTGCTGGAATTCCTCCATTTGATGTGTTTTTGTTTTGCCTAGTAAAACATGTTGTCAATTTTACATAATAGATTCGTCTTTCTATGTATGTGTTAGTACTTGTCTTTGTTGTTATTATTAGTGATATTTCAGCATTTATTTTTATGACGTACGCTTGATGATGAAGACGTTTTTATTTTGAGAAGAAGCCCCGGCAGTCAGAACACGTTTCACAAAGAAAAGAGCCGGTTCTATCGCAGCATTCGTCGATTGCATGGCTTCCCTGGTAGGTATTGACGAACGCTTTGAGTACGACTGAAAACGGTCGACGAGTGCTCCAACATGATGCCGTGAACACCTGGTGGTGCACACCGAACCTGGTCATATTAAAGTTGCCATCATCACTGAGGCCTGCCCGCAGGAAGAACCGGGGATTATTATTTCATAATTATTCCACCAACGACGGCAGCTGTGAGTTCGGCAATTTCAGGTGGCCGATGCTCATCTTTGCAAGCTGCGCACTATACATCGACCGCCCGTCTCTTAGTAAGTTTCATAAACCAGGGGAAATCCACAACAGCGTGCATGGCAAGCAGCAGCAGCATTGAATGGTCTAACTGAAAACCGAAGCATTCGCACCTTCGCGCCGCTGGCCTCGCGCACCGATAGCAGAAAATTGGCGGACATGTCCAAATAGCCGCAGTTCACGTTGCTAACGATGACCACTCCCTCGTCTGTCGCGACGTTCTCCAGAACGTACCTGGCAGGGACATGGCCGAATGTGACAAGGCGGCTGAGACCTTCCTCGGGAGGGGTTGCGACTAAAGGGCCAAACGTCTCTTTTTGTGACCGGTTGCCGGGATCACTATCGGTTGCCGTGATCACTTTGCGACGTATGGTGGTTGTCTGTGTCAGGGCTAGCGCGTAGAAATGTTGATGGGGTTGTGCGAACGAAAGTTTTCGAGATCATATCTCCGGTCGGGTGGGATAGTGAGCTCCTCATGCTACTACTAGTCTATCAATAGGAGCCCAGAAACTCGACTCTCTACTGTTAGTTATGCTGTGGGCTGCGGCGGCCGAGGACAAGGGATGCCCGGGAAGCGACAGCGGTCAGGACTGAGGAAATGTTCGACTTGACCCTTGCTATGTATGGTAGCTATAGTCTAGAGGTGCACAATTTTTTCCCTCTGAGGGTGATGACTTGAAGAACTCTATAATATACCTCGTGCCTAAAGCGCCGATTTCGAGCACAAAATGGCACGTACGTGCTACGACAGAGGTATTATTAACGTATTCCACTTTTTGGCTGAACCGGTTTCTGAACGACTGCTGCTGCTGCTGTGCCCCCTTAACCCAAACTCGTCGGAAATAATAAGGCCATTTTCTTTCAAATGATTGTTTTCGTTGTGTACCTAGGCCATGAGATTTTTCATCCGCTATGATAATGAGAGCAGTTTTGTTTTCTCCAAATCAGTTTTTTTTTGGGTTAAGAAGGAGGTGTCTTGTATTGGGGTACCTCGTACACGGGGTTGCCTAGGTCATCGTGTGGTAGTGCATGTCAAGGTGGGAGCCGTTGATGGGCCCTCGGAAGCAGTCGTACAACGGGTATTGATTATCGTTCTCTCCGCCGAAGAAGGAAGGTGCCAAAACGGCTGCAAATTCATCATTCATCCGACGTGCCAAATTCACATATATATTGCAACTCCCTGAATGAATACGAATTTCATATTATGATCCTCGTAGATACTTTACAGCTACATGTATCAGACTTTGATACGAGCAATATAGTCAATCCTACATCTTGAGCTCCCCAAGGTGAGAAAACCTCAGAAAAAAACTGGTGCGCCTCCGCGTATCGTAGCTCGCGTTAACTGAAAGTACACCCCGATGAACAGACCCATGGCCTAGATATACCAAAGTATATATATGGCAATAATGAAAAACAAGCAATCAATGGCGTTCGTTCCAACGATTTTGGGTCAAGGAGTCCCGCCTTTCAAAATATTTTTCGCCAAGAAGAGGCACTACCGTAGAGTCGTACCTATACATTGTAGCACGCGTCACTTTGCTTCAGTTTTGACAAGAGATTTGTGACAGACGCGTGCTACGATAGAGGTGCACCACTTTTTTTTTTTGCTAATATAATGCTTTCCCTCAATTTGGGAGCTTAAGGCCTCCCTCCAAAAAAAAAACGGTTTTGGAGAGAAATAAACACTGTTTGTTATCACCGCGGATGCAAAATCCCACGGCCGTCGTCGTAGGTACACGACGACAATCACGCAAAAAAAAAAAAAGTAACCGACCTGTTTTCGACGATTTTGGGTAGTAGTAGGAGCTCCGTCATTCAGACACCATTTCAGACGAAAAGTGTTACCTCTATCGTAGCCCCATCCCTGCCATACATGGCCGGAAGTTCTGTGTGTGCCGACACACGCTGCTACGGTAGAAGAGGAGTTCCAATTTTTTGTGGAGGCTTTTCTCACGACGAGGGGAGCTCCACGCCTCACCCCCCAAATCTGATCTTTTTATTAATAGTACGTTAAAAGTGCAACTCGACGAACAAACCCAATGGCCTAGCTAGGTACACAGAAAAATCGCGTTGCAGAACGAAAATGAACTTTCCGACGGTTTCCGGTTAACGCCTCCACTAGTGGAAACCTTTTTGGGCGTCAAATTCACTCGAAGTTAGTATTGGGAGAGATTTGGGGCCCCATCCTCCAGAACACAAAAAAGAAAAGCAAAAGACTGAGTTTTATGAAAAATGGGAACGGAGCCTAAAATGAGAACCAAGCGTTATCTCCAGAACCATGTGGTGTGTCAGAGAACCGAAATGATCCCGTGAAACCCCTTGACCAGCCCTGTGAGAGGAGCTCGTCAGAACGGTCATGCTCCATCTCGTGCCTTCGGGTGGGCGCAAAAAGCGATATACGCTGGCTCTATTGTGATTTCTCTAGATGCTGGCTACCAAGGCGATGCCGAGGACTTCCAGCCTGAGCGACAGCTCATTCGAAGGCTGCTGTACAGCCCCACAGGACTGTCAATTTTTTTTTTTTGAGTTGTACACAATTGGGTTGCTTTCTAAAGAAAAACGTCCGTTCTCATTTTAGGCTCCGTTCCCATTTTTCAGAAAACTCTAAAAAAATTAAAAAAAAAACTAAGTGCTGTTATTATACATACCTCGATCGTAGCTCGCGTGGTCTCCCTTTTTTCGCTATCCCAAAATTTCTTGCAGTAAGAATTCAGGACGCACGCTACGAACAGAGGTAGCACTTACTTTTAGGCACCCACAATATTTTCTGAATGACGGGACGCCTTGACCCAAAAAATATCGTCGGATGATTTAACCTTCTTTGTTTTTTTGTAATACCAGTATTTGGGTACACGTATTAATAGCCCGTGGGTTGTTTGGTTCATCGGGTTGCGGCTTCCGGTTTACTACGAAAAAAAAAAAACGTTTTTTTCTTGCCCTCGGAATGCAAAAGACAAAACACCCCCTCAATCGGTTAGGAGC
Source organism: Undaria pinnatifida (assembly GCA_012845835.1). NCBI lineage: Eukaryota > Phaeophyceae > Laminariales > Alariaceae > Undaria > Undaria pinnatifida. The sequence continues at coordinate 5,397,234 of JABAKD010000015.1, read as the reverse complement.
GCCAGAAAACACAAATGAATGGTCGGTGCACCTCGACCGCACCAGGTGTCTCAGCGCTCGAGTACAGCGAAAATCAAGGCTAGGTACGGTTGGGGGGATGTAAATACAAGTTAATACCCTCTCTTTCACTGCTGCCAGGTCTGAGCTATCACACTTCAGGAGTGGCTCTGTACCTCGCCGACGAAAACACGTTACTCGTGGGCAGCGAACCATCCCATCGGGCATTCATATCGAAAACTCAAACAGCACAAAAAAGCCCACCAGGTATGCCCGCAAGGAACGAGGGGCCCACTCGCGCGAGTGACCCCGACCCCCTGCAAAACTACGTCCAAAACGCCCCGCCCCCCCCCTATTAGTAAGGTAGCCTTGGTGCGAAGGGGACTATTCTTTTTGTCTAGACTTACTTCGCGTGGAACCACCGCCGCCGTGCGCCAGCATTATTGATCGATCGTCAAGAAGAGTGCATGCATCTCTTGTATATTTAGACGGCGCGTATGTAGCGTTTATCGCAGGCTCGTAGCTGGTGTACGCTTACGGTTACGTAGGTTCGCCTTCGGACAACCCGAAAAGATCCGACAAAGAATGGATGATACTGACAATTATCATCTCTAATAGTATTAATAGTATAAACTACTGCCATGCATGTGTCTCTTCCGAATTAGCAAGCAGCCCTAAGAGCGAGAAGAAGAAGAGTAGATAAGGGATGCCGGCTTCTTGGGTGAGCTTACAAGGAGTGTGGAGCTGCCATGCGCCCGGGCATCGACTGACTGTCAAAAACTGGCTTGCCTGTACACTACCAGTGAGTCTCGATATCAATATTAGCGACGCTTACATTGAACAAGAGTTAGGAAACGCGGCTTATCTTTAGAGCCAGAGTAACACTGTATTTCAGATGGTGCTGCCATGTATTAATAGCGAGCACTGTAAGCTAGACTAGACCAAGTGTGGACAGGGGAGGCTGGATTTTAGCTGAGCCTATTTTGGATTGTGGCACTGCCGTGCACCCACATGTATATGCTTTATGATCGATTGATAGTCCAACAACAGCGGCATGTATGTGTGTAGTATTAAAATGCTGCTTTCACTGGTCCTACTACCAGTGTACAGTACCATGCAATATATGCCACTGTAAAATGAAGCATTTAACGTCAAGAGCGAGTACAGGCAAGGAAGGGAGGCTGTGGCTTCGCCTGAGCCTCTGCTTCGAGTGTGGGACTGCTTATAATATCATGCGTCTGCATTGATTGGTAGTCGAACAGCAATGGCATGTATGTGTTCATTTTTTCCGAGGACCATGTAGCAATCATCAGGATCTACGACAAACACAAACCATTAAATAAAGCATATTCCCCGATTTTTCCTAATTTATGTTTGGTCCTGATTTCTATGTCCCCCAGTAACAATACAGCAGTATACGAGTATACAATACTGTATTATTACCATTGTTGTTCCTTTGTATAGACTATTATACACTACAGCATTGCTATTGTTATTATTTAATATTAATATAGACTATATATAGTAATAGTAGTGCTGTGGAGCAAACTTTGAGGTTAATAAGCATTATTAACAGAGCACAACAGATCAGAGAAGCCGCTTTCGGCTGAACTTGCGTGGAGCTACTGCGGTGCGTCCGCATTGACTGGTGGTATAATAGTCCAACGGCAGTGGCATGCCAATATAATGATGCCGTCATTTCTGTGTTGTATTTTTATGGAGCTCCTTGTATGCGCCCCCCTCGTTTCTTCTACTTTCCAGCTTCTTGATAAGCCGTGGTCACATATATATTATGTCGTCCCTTCTCCCCCCCGGTTCTTGCCTCCAATTTTGATCGTGCATCGTAGGGTTCAGGAATCCCACTGCTCGTTGATTTTTCATCGAATCTTCTTTGTGGTGTGCTTAGTACACACAGCACAGCCACTACGCACACCCAGCAACAGTTCGGCGGGCACCTGGCTGTCATTCGGGTCCCGACTTGTTCTACGAAATGGTTTCGGAGTATTGCCTTGTTGGGTTCAAAAGCGAGCTAGACTGCTGCTGCGCTACAAGCGAGCGCTTGCGTGTACACAACAGCTTGCAGATTAAAGTGTTGTTTGTATCGGAAGTGACAATCGACTCCGATCCGTCAAGTAAGCGCAAATAAAAAACGATATCCCACAAACAATCCGATATGGAAATACAGCTCGTGGTGCTGCCGAAGGATGTCGTACTTTTTTTACTGGTCCTTCAAGTCGATATGTATGCGCACCTTGGACCCTCTCAACGCAGGGAGGTAGAGGGCGGTAGAGTGGCATCCCCTCCACGCTAGAAGCAAGACATTCTTACCGGATATCGGGAGGAGTCTTTCTGTTCCGATGAGAGTTCCGATATTTTTTTTAATACAGTACGATTTCCGATTATCGGAAGTTCCTGTAAGATATGAAACACTACCAATATTGTGGCTTGTGAGAGCGCACGCAGACACCACGATTACTGCGGAATGTAAAACTGTGAACCGGACCGAACTTAAATCGCCGGTTAATCGATTTATTTCGACCAAGCGGCGCTCTCGCTTGAATTTCACACGGAACAAAAATCGAGCGAGAGCACTCAGAATATATATATATATATCGACAAAGCAATCGTTTTCACGTTTAGATTCCGATGTGTGGATTGTCGATTGAATCGAACTATCTAATATTGGGTCGGTCGAATCGACCTAACGATTAAGCTCTCTTTTCTGGAGGAGAAGCCGTCGCGCGAGTCAGAGGACGATAATGGCGCTGAGCCATCCTACGGTAGGGTTGCAGCAGAAGGTCCCTGAGCTCCTCACATGAGGAACTCAGTATCTCAACCGAAGAATGACTTCGAAGGCATTCGTTCGCACAACCCGACCAAGTTTCTATGCCTTAGTCCAAAAATATAATGTAATCGTGGAAAGACATACACACGCATCCGTGCACAACTATAGCTTGCGCTGCCGGGGTTGTAACGAAGACCACTGATAGGGACAGCTCACGCTATCGCTACAGTGGGATCCGAAGGGTGCGCCAGCTAGCGTTGGGCTGCGAAAGCAACTGAGTTAAATCGACACACGACACGTATGAAAATACGTAAAAGTGTGGTGAGCTAATAAAGCTTTATTTTTCCCCATCCATCCGCCGGAGGATAAAAAAAAAAAAAAAAACTTCATTGACGGCAGTTGCTCACAACATGCATGATGAGGAACTCAATCGCCCAGAAAGTGCAACCCATACTGCCGTGGAATGACTCCGCTCTGCCGTTGTCGCTTATTTATTCGACACCCTCCCGTGCACGCATGTTGGTTCATCATCATTATTAGATTCATAATTATGTAGTCTAGACTATACATACATAGAGTGGTACAGGACATCTATTAATAATAACAATAAACAAGGTCGACACTTGTATTCATCCGAGAACAAGGGGACTGGGGACGAGTCGTTCTATGGTGTGTAGCCCCCCCAACGTTTCTTCTAACGAATCGCCGGTTTTGAAACCAGCTCCCAGCCGTATCTATCTGGCGCCCCTTGCCACCCCGACGTCATCGTTCAATAATAGTCCTTTTTTCAAACAAGAAAATTTGTGAAAGAAAGATGTTTTCCTCAATCAAGGCATCCTTCCTCGTGTCGAGCAGCGATGGAACGTTCGTTCGAGAAAGCGATGTTTTTTGGGGGAACAATCGTAGAATCACGCTGACGCACCGTGCGTATAGATATCTGATGTGCGCCTCCCCCCTCCCCCGCGGCTCCCCGCTTGCTTGAAGAGTTTTACTTCATTTCATATTTTTCTTCGTCACATTTGTGATTATCCTCGCACTTTTTTCGCTCTCCCTCCCAGTAGTAACTCAGATCCGGGGTCATTTAGCGGGCCTTCCTCCCCCCTCCCTACACTACGGTACGTGCCTTCATTTTTATCGCGAGAAAAAGCTTCAGCAATTAATTGTTTCCCTCGTTCAGCAATTGTTTCCCTCGTCGACTTGCGTCGAATTGTGTATAAAATAACCCCCGAAAAACTGATTTTGAGTAAATAAATTGGAAGCTCAATATCAACCCGATGAACAAATCGATACGGCCTCGGCATAGTATTACGAAAAAAAAGCAGATATATCGCAAAACGATAAAACAATATATAAATCGCAAAACGATACTAAATTTATATATCGCAAAACGATAATAAACGGCGTTCCGATGACTTTGGAGTAAGGAGCACCGTCGATGAAAAAACAACGGCCGAAAAGTGCTTCGAGTGGCCCGGGCTCCCCTCTTTTCGTTGCTGCACGCGCCTGGGAGCCTTTATTATGCTGAAGTTAATGCACGCACACCCTCTCCCCAAATAAGAAACCCGGCGTTGGCCGGTATTTATTCTAAACAGGAAACCGAGCCTGAACGAGAATTTATCGTATGTTTCTCATTATTATGAGAATCTGGCCTGGGTTCTTATTAATAGTCCTTCTCTCTGGCGGAGCGCTCTTCCAAGCTCTACATACAACGAGACGCTACAGACTAAGGGAGGGGGTGGAAGGCAGCGCCTGCCCATGTGCTTGCCTAAGATAAGGTGAACCGATTATTTTACACTTTCAACATTTTTCTGGCGGAGGCATGGATTGCCTCAGCTATGTATGGTAGCAGGCGTCAATACTAACTCCAAGTAATTTGTCCCCCCAAATGGGTTTCTAGTCGTAAAGGGGTGTTTACAACTGGAAACCCTTTTTGGCGACAAATTTGCTAGAATTTAGTGTAGAAGAGGGGATTTTGGGGCTCTGAAGGGGTCAAGAGCGGTTAACTCTGCATGTCCCGCCACACACTACAGGCAATGCATTGCCCACTACAGATTTAAATGCGTTGCAGTTACGATCGCATGCTTCGGCTTGTCACGCGGCGCTCTTAAATCGGAGTCCCCAATGTAGAGCTGGTGGCGTAACCTTTTGATGGGTTAATTGGGCTGGGATGCCTTGGCGAAAGCGGGGTTGTAACGAGGACCACTGATGATAGGGACAGCCCACACTATCGCTACAGTGGGATCCGAAGGGTGCGCCAGCTAGCGTTGTGTTGCGAAAGCAACTGAGTTAAATCGACACACGACGCGTATGAAAATACGTGGACGTGTGGTGAGCTTAAGCTTTATTTTTCCCCATCCGCCGGAGGATAAAAAAAAAACGTTGGCGAAATGATGCAGAAGTTTACAACACACGTTTACGATTTCCGACATCCGCTCTTAACTCGGAATTCCTAATGTATAGCGCTGATGCAACCTTTTGATGGGTTCATTGGGCTGGGGGTACTTAAGGATGCCTCCGAAAAAAAATGCAAAAGCTTGTACCACACGTTTATTTGTTGTTTCCAACCTCCTCAACGATCACCCGCACCAACACTAACTGCAAAACTCGGCATTGTAGTTGAAGCACACGGCTCGATCCATGGGTGGCTGTGAATTTAACACGCGTCTGGATGTAGCTATTGAGTGCAGTATTTTTTAAAAATTAAAATACACTCCAGCAGCTGCTGTGAGATCGAATATTTTGTCGAAACTCATCTTTGCAAGCTGTGTGTGATGCTCCGATCGCGCGTATTACGGGTTGTTGTGTGTCCTCATTAAGGATATAGGTCGGCGACTCCCCTTGCAACAAACTACAGTGTAGTAGCTATCAGGGTCAACAGGGTGATGTTAGTCAGTCTGTGCGCGGAAACTATAAAGTCCGTTTCTGAGGGCGACAAAACCTGACAGTATATATATATATATGGACTAGTGGTGGTGGTCCCCCTCTTTAAGCGCCGGTTGAGTAGTACCTAGATAGAGCTGTGTAATCTCGACTCGTTCTGCGGTAACTACCGTACGTAGTAGGCAGTAGCTCCCCCAACTTTTCTTCAACGAAATCGCTGGTTTTCAATCCAGCTCCCGGCCGCAACTCCTGCAATAGTACGGTGTCCCTTGCCACCCCGCCGCCATCGTTCGACGGTCCTGACAATGTGCAAACAAACAAGGAAACATCTGAAGATATTTTTTTCGTGGCACCCTCCCCGTCCGTGTCGAGCAGCCATGAACCGTTCGTTAAAGAAAATAATATTACTAGCTGTTTTTTTGGGGCGGGGCGGGGCTACACAGCAGAAGAATCGGAGTCGCAATCGCTTGGTACATAGACTATGGGAACAACAAGACAGAGTAGTGCCGCAGTAAGACGGAGTAGTAGCGCCGGTTGACGTAGTATCGATGTTTATTTCCGTTTGGCGCATACCGGCTGTAGAGCAGGATCCGCTATGGTGCTAGGTATAGTCTAGACTAGATAGGAGCATGCTGGGTGAGGTTAGTTCTGCTGTTTTCCTGGGTGCCCCATGAGACGAGAGCTATGTATGGCGGGCGGCGTGCCACACAGCCCGCGGTGTTATCTCGAGGATTTTTGTGGCTCGCACCGCAACGCTCGCAGCTGCTGTCCCACACCGCAACGCACGTTTGGTGTTGCTGCATGCAGCTGTGCCACACCGCAACGGACGGGCTGTGCCGAGCTGCTGCTGCTGTGCCAGACAACATGCCGGGGAAGTTTTTCGGAGATCAAATATTCGCATCTTGGTCTCGCTTACTACTCATTCGGACCCGTCGACGGGTGTTTTCCACAACTTTTTTTTTTGCAACCTCATCGCGAGACCCTTTGGCAAGCGCAAACAGCAGTAGTAGATGTAAAAATGTGGATTGTGTGTTGCTGATCGGATCTTCTTTCAGACCGGTTGACAAATAAACGCAGCTGGAGAGCAACCACTTTATTCGCAGTAGTACCGGTAACTGTTTCTTGTTTGTTTGTTTGTTTTTTTCACACTTCTACTTTCCAGCTTCTTCTGGACAAGCCGTCACAGGTGTCGTCCCTTCTTCCCTCCGGTTCTTGCCTTCAATTTTTATCGCGCATATAGGGTTCAGCAATCCCACTGCTCGTCGATTTTTCATCGAGTGTTGCTGCTAACTCACGCTCTCGCGCTTTCCGCAAGTCAAATTGTGCACAAGAAAAAGTCCCCACGAATTTATACGAGTAGCACTCGGGGGGATTCGAACTCACAAAACTGGCCTACACCAAGCTCGAGGATATAATAACCTGATACGCCACCGGGGCGACCTGTACAGTCAGTAGTACGAGTAGTATACTCGTGTGTGTTTCAGATCAAAGCGTTTACCCGTCAATATCCAACATATATCATCCAGTCAGTCAGTGTATAAGTAGTCTATACGGTGTACTGTTATTGTGTAATTAATTAATTGCTGTTCTTGGGTTGGTTGCTGCTGCTTTTGTTGAAGGAGAGCTACAGGTACCACGCAGCTTTTTGGTAAAGCAGTTCAGTTCGTATACGTACACACGACTGCTACTACGACAGTACAGCACCTTCTAAGCAGTTGCCATACTTGATACCTGGTAGGTATGGTATTATACCACATACAGTGTGATCCTGGTGTGATATCAGGTAACACGTATATAAAACTATATACCTAGACCTCGCCCCCCTCGGACGTCTCGCTCGGCATATCCTCCCCCCTGTCAGCCCTTCTCAGCCCGCAATTGCCGAAAAGAAAATTAGTTGCTGGGAAAAAGAACCGTCCCTAAGTTCCTCGCCTTCCTTGCTTTCCCTAGTCTCATTCTTACTTACTTTTTAGCTCTCATTCTCTGATCTTTACTGCTTCCTCTCTGATATTTTTATTTTGCTTTTTCAGCAACTTCTTTTTGGTACTTTTATTTGAAGTTGGCAAATTGCTGGCTGTTGAGAGGGAATTGCCGTTGACGGCTGCAAACAATTTGAATTTGAAATTTACCGGATCGGCAATAACAATTTGAAGTTGAAATTTGCGAAGCGGACCAAGGCTAGTGCGGGAGGAGGCTCCGCCAACAGTGGGGGGGGTGGTGGAGGTTCAGGATCAGGCGTGTGGAAGCTGGTCGGGCAAGAACGGGACTCAGCTTCTTCTGGCAATCCTGATTGGCCGTGCCCGAGCAAGGGTTGTGACGGCTTCCTCATCGCACGAAATAGGAAAAACAGGAGTTCCCAGTACGCTGTCTGCGACACCTGCAGGAGTGACGAGCCTTCCACGTGCCAAGCTTTTCATAACCATAACAAGCACTGGGGAAGCGGCGACAACCCTCGTGTGTGTGACTGGTGTGACGCGGACACCTGTGATTCACCTTCGATCGGCGTCCCTAACGAAGGAGCTGAGAGCTTGACGAAACGTGAGTTACATTTCTGTTGTTGTGCTGTGATTTCTTTTTCATGCGTACAAACACACTTTTGCATGTACGAGTACGTGTACGGGGCAGTCCCGTCATCGCGGTGTAAGCGGGAATTGTACAAGTACTCAGGTCTACGAGTAGACCTATGCAGTGACGCTGTGTGATGCGATTTCTTTTTCATACGTACAGCCAAACACACTTCATGTATGTACGACTACGAGTACGGGGCAGTCCCGTCATCGGGGTAAGCGGGGGTTGAACAAGTGGTCCATGCAGTGACGCTTTGTGCTGTGATATAAACACACGTTTTGGATGTACGACTACGACTACGTGGTATCTATACATGTAAGACGCAATGAAAACGGGCAAGTCTCATCGCGGGGGTCAGCCAGGGTTGTAAAAATGGTCCATCCAGTGATAAATAACACAGCAGCATGATAACTCAGCACCAGTCGCAGTACACACTGGAGGTTGATATATAGCAGTAAACAGAAGCTGAAGTTAACCTGGGTGATGCTGGAGAGCAGTCCCGTGATTGGGGTTAGCGAGTTGTTCATGTAGCGACGCGGTGTACTATTAAAATACTACTACTGTTACTCATTTTTCATACAACCACATGAACTCTTTGTATTAACGAGTACAAGTAGGGTGCGCAACCTCTTCAGGAATCGCAGTACACGTCGGTCGTAATAGTGTTGATAGCAGCAGTAATAGAGTAGTACCGAACAATATATACAGCAGGTACTGTCTCTTACCCTTCGTTGTCGGTATTCCGCCGGTAGGCCTTATATAGCAGTATACCGGGGCCTACGCTTACCAGTTGCGACTGTGAATCCCGTTCGTTCCTGTCCCAGTGGTGGTTTCATAGGTGTTAGCAACGTTGTGGTACCAGGCAGGGCTTTGCCCATAAACGACCGCTTTCATTACAACAGTGTTAAATTGTACGACTTCCTTTCCAACTTTGGAAATCGACGACAGCTACGTGGCCTTACTATTTTGAACATTCACTGAACGCAAGGTATTCCCATCCGTTGTTGTCGTTTGCAGAAGCCCTGCGAAGAAGCCGCCGAGGGCCGCCAAGTCGGCGAGGACATAAACACGAAGTGCACCGGCGACATCAAGGTCGGTGACCTCCTGAAGAAGGCAGGCGACCACTTGCTCGATATACATCCCGCATTCCATTCCCACGGTGCCACGAGGGCGTTCGACATCGAGGTACGTTCTACTCTTATCTTGCGTCCTGTGTGTCACGAGTCGAGACATCCATGTCTCTTGCTCAAGACTAGGGGATGGCGTGCGGATATAGTCTATGAAGTGCGGCTCTTTTTCCAAGTACCAAGAGCAAGTACAACAATACCACAACAATTACTAACAGCGAAAGGAGCTCCAATAATTTGGATGGTTACGACTCTGCTGGAGAGAAGTACGCGAATGCTTTTTTACACATACTTATCGACGTTCTCCCGCCATGCTTCAACGTTTGTGGACAGATCCACAAGACCATCGACAAAAAACAAGAGTGCAAGGTGCTGGGTACCTCCGCTGAGGAGGAAGAGTCCAAGCAAGCCTGCATGCTCCTTCGGAAGCAATGTTGACAGCACGTTCTTTATAGAACGTTAAGTTGTGGTTTATTATACCAGCATCGTTTTTTGAGAACTATGCCTAAATGCGTGCTCTTCGTCTTTCAGGAATACAAATGTACTTTTTACAAGGGCTCCGCTCCGCGGGCGGCTGACGCCGCCCGCTACGCTCGCGCAAGGCAGGGAAGAATGCAACTAAAAACATAGACTATGTAAAGGGGGCAGAAAGAAGAAGCCCACGATTTGGTGCGAACAGCGATTTGATAATGCCAAGAGCTGCTTGTGCAGAGCAAATTGCCCTGTTGTGCTCAGCTGTGCTGTGTGCTTTTGTTACCGGTGTTACGTTCTGATCGGCAGTACGGGGGTAATTTGCGTGGGGGAAAAAACAGGGGGCCGTGAAAGATCAAATACATAGTCTATAGAAAAAGAGAAAAGAGGAAAAGTAGTACTCCGTACACAACAACACACGCATTATACCCGGTAATGCTCTATGTTCGAAAGAAAGCACACAGCGCAGCGACACAGCACCACAGCGAAGGGCACGGCACCGCACCGCATGGCTCCGCACGGCTCCGCACGGCGCTACGCTGCGCTACGCTGCGCTGCTGGGCCATATATAGCCGGATTGATCTGAGCTGGGCGTGCATGTGATCCAACAGCGTAGTATCTGATGGTACGTACAAACCTGGTGTAGTAGTACAGGTATGTACTATTGGCGTTTCGTATACCAACCGGCTCCGCACGGCGCTACGCTGCGCTGCTGGGCCATATATAGCCGGATTGATCTGAGCTGGGCGTGCATGTGATCCAACAGCGTAGTATCTGATGGTACGTACAAACCTGGTGTATGTAGTAGTACCGGTATGTACTATCTCGCCCTCCGAGTTGTAAAGTGGTGGGGAAGCGCTACGGCGACAGGTGGCCAGCGTAGGGAGCTGAAAGTCGGTGCCTACTCGTAGAACACTAAAAAGCCGGCAGTCAACTTCAACATCTCACGACTTTGCGCCGTAGATGCGTCGTAGAGTCGTAGATCATACGTTGGATAAAGTTACGGAATAAAGAAAATAAAAAGAGAAACGGGAAAAAAGGAAACGAAGAAAGCGAAGAAAGTAAGGAACGCGAAGAATGCCGGGAAGGTTCTCCGAGAGGGGGGTTTAGGCAGGCGTTTTCCAAGTGGGAGCGCTGAGAGCGGAGCAGGTCCCATTAACCAAGTGAATAAGGTTTAAAAAAATTTCGAGGACAAATGTAATTATATCTATATTTGCATGTTTGTGCGTTCAAGTTCCTGCTTCCAGCATGTTTTTTTTGGCACTGCGCTCCTTTACATCTTAAGTAGTAGTTTTCCTGTCTATCCTTGACAAGCGCGTGCCTGGTGTTTATGCACTGCGATAATTTATTATTGATGATCGACTTACAGAGAGCTATTAATAAGTGTACAGGACCTAGGTGCTACCTGAGAGGTGGAAGGATATGCCAATCAAGTCCTCCGACGTGCCCATCATGGACTGGGCGAATGGATGATAATAACAAACTCATAATCATAATCGTCTCTATCCTGTACCGTTGTACTATATATGGACTTCTTGGCATTTTCAAGTCGCCTGTTGCGCCATTTGTGCTTCTTTTCCGCCTTTCTACTGAATGTCTGTTCCTCCTTCCGCAAGCGTAGCGGGCGGCGCCCAGCCGCCCGCGAGCGTAGCCCTTGTATTATATATAATATCACGATTCAGCTAATGGCTCCCACATCTTGATTAATGAATGCATCCGGTTCATGCGAGGTTAAAAAAAAACATCTTTTGATATTTTTGTTGGCCTCTCTCGCCCAATAGTCCATTTCACGACTTGAAACCACGCAGCAAGTGCATTCATCACGTGCACTTTATGGCACCTACGAATGCAATGACGCGTTGCTCGTTATATGCCACCGACATGAACACCTTCAAATGAGTAGACCTTAGCCGCTGTGGTGCTGCCCAACATTCTCGGCACCACTCTGTATCTCTGTACTCGTTGTGCATGCTTCGACGCGCATGGACGTGACATTACACAACACAAACACCGCCACCCTATTTACGCATTCATCAAACGTCGTCACAACATGTCAAGTAGTTACGATTGGCCATGCCCACTGCAGGTTACAGCATTGAGATGCCCCATGCCCGCTGCCGCATAATACGAGCAAATATGCGGATTTTCTGCAGACAACCTCGCCAATCAAAATTCCGCCGCATATTATGTTTACCCGCATCTACACTACGCATCTACGCATCTACATTTCCGCCGCAATCATACGCGGCACCCCGCCAAACCTCTACTGCCCATTCCGATGCCGTCAACACGACAATACTCGAAAGCTCAACAGAACCGACGCAACGAACAAAGGCGACTTCGGCGCGCGAGGAGGAACGAAACACTCAATTGTCGCAGAAATCCTCTCGATGTCTCTTTCCGAGTCATTCATCCGCCTGCCCATCCTGCGTACTTTCCATTGATATTTCATCTAAAATTATACTGATTACACATTCATCGCCCCTGATACGGCCACCGCGTTTCAATTCAGTCATGCCCAAAGTCGCGGGGATGTATCATCGATGCCACTTCCTCCTTTAATAGACATAACCTGCATCCTCCTCTCTATTTCCCGCACTTCTCATCCTCAATTCATTGATTGACCTTCTGCCCATCCTGCGTACTTTCCATTGATATTTCATCTAAAATTATACTGATTACACATTCATCGCCCCTGATACGGCCACCGCGTTTCAATTCAGTCATGCCCAAAGTCGCGGGGATGTATCATCGATGCCACTTCCTCCTTTAATAGACATAACCTGCATCCTCCTCTCTATTTCCCGCACTTCTCATCCTCAATTCATTGATTGACCTTCTTCGGGCGTATCTCCGGGTGGCCGTCCCGCCGCCTACGGCGGGCGGCCACCTTACCCTAGTATCTTTTTATTAATAGTTGTTCGTAAAATAGATCGCGGATTTTGGCGTTGTTGTTGTTGTTGTTGTCACATTAACGCGCATAATCAAGTCCGTGGTCACAGGACAGGCTCCAGTCACTCTGGAGCTGAGGAATACCCCAGTGAAAAACACACACAACCCAAGGTGGCACACGCATATATCACAGCTGACGCAATTCATGCCTCCACCAGAAACATCTAAATGTGAAATCGCGTTGTACCATTACATGGCCCGCCTGGCTGTTCGCTTTGTTATTTTTGCAGTTTGTATCGTACCTCGCTGCTGCTGCTGTGGACTCCCAGTCGGTTGTAGAGGGACTCCGAGTGGGGGATGCGTGGTTGGTTGGTGTTGGGAAGGGTGCTCCTCATCATGGGTTCCGGTTTCTTTGGTTGTTCTCTCCTCATGGCTCGCTGGATAGACTCGAACAAAGCTTATACATCATTTCCTCTACATTGAACTCTAAAAGACAAAGCAAAACTAGACAGAGTAGAGCAGGGTTGTGCAGGGTAGTGAGATGAGGAGCGCCCTGCTTGTCCGATCATCGTCACCTACATTAACGCCCATCTATGATGGCCTTGATGTGAGTGTGACATCTAATATCACGTGGTTTCACCTCAACCATGACATGGTTTCACGTCGAATCTACCAACTATCCTTCGACGGAGGGCACTCCATACACGGTGAATTTTCGTGACTATATTGCGCACAACGAATGAATGCTGTATGTACTACTAAACCACTGCTGCTGCTGTATCAATTTTATGTGTACAAATATTTAGCGATGTCAGAAAATAATGTTAACTACATGGTTGTATATTCTGCCTTGCGATCCATGTACATACAACAACAAATTATGAAGCTTTAACACATTCTTCACACCCAAAGGTTGTGTTACATACCACACCTGAAATCAAATTTTCAAGAATAATAAACAATACCAGGCGGGTGATATACAAGTAGTAAAGGGACGTCTTTTTGCTACAACCGTCAGATTTGTCTTCCTGAAGGATTTATAGTTTCCGCGCACATATTGAAGTGCCCCCCCCCCGCCCCCCCCCCCCCCCCCCGCCGATCCATCTTGTTCAAACGCCCCACCAAATAAATGTCAAAATCTGCCAGAGTAGTAAACACTACCAGCCGGCTGATATCACCTCATTATTCTTTCTGGCCATCTAACAGCAATTCTCTAGAATAATAAACAGTACCAGGCAGGTGATATAAAGGGATGTCTTCTCGCTACAACCGTCAGATTTGTCCAAGGATTTATAGTTTCCGCGCACATATTAAAGTGTCCCGCCCGCCCCCCCCTCCCCCCCGATCCCTCTTGTTTAAACGCACCACCTAAAATCAAAATCTGCCTGAGAGTAGTAAACATTACCAGCCAGCTCATATCACCCCCCCTCCCTTTTTTTTTCCCGCCCTTTGTTCAAACGCCCCAACTACAATCGAAATCGGCCAGAGTAATAAACACTTCTACGCAATTGATATCACGTCATTATCTTTCTACTCATCCATGACGTAGCTTTCATTCACCCCCCCCCCCCAACGCCCCCTCCTTCCCCACCACCCGCACGATCGCCTAGCACCACGCGCATATAACCCTTACATATATGCATAATACGCGCGATCGGAGTATCACACACAAGCTTGCAAAAAATGAGTGTCGACCAAATCTTCGATCTCACAGCTGGTGCGTATTTTTATATTATACCAGGTATGTGACCTAAACCTCTTGAAAACCCTTTCCCCCCTGCCCTCTCATCCTTTTTTTTTTTTCCCCGGACCCTCTTACTCAAACGCCCCACCTAACATCGAAATCTGCCAGAGTAATAAACACTTCCACGCACTTGATATATCACTTCATTATCTTTCTAGAGCCATCCATGCCTCTGCTGAAGTCCACCCCTCCCTCCCTCCTTCCCCCCAACGCCTCCTCCTTCCCCACCACCCGCACCATCGCCTAGACCTAGCACCACGCGTATAGCAAACCCCTACATATATGCGACCTAAAGATGTTGTCAAAAACCCTTTGCCCCCCCCCCCCGCCCCCCCCCCCGCCCCCCCCCCCGCCCCCCCCCACTCCCCCCCCCAACCCCCCCCCAACCCCTCGAACGCTCTGCTCTCTCCTCACTGGTTGTACGACTTACAGGATAGGATTTATAGTTTCCACGCACAGATTGAGCTGCCCCGCCCGTCCCGCCCCCCCCCGCTCCCCCCTCCCCCCACCCCTCTTGATCAAACCCAGGCCCCCAGGTCCTTCAAAACTCCGCCCTCCCCTCACCGGTTATTCGACTTACAGGATTTACTTGAGAAACTGATGCATTTCCTTCCACACCTGTCCGATTTTGTCCTCCTCAAAAGCGGGTTTTATAGTTTCCGCGCACAGACTGACTAACATCACCCTGTTGACCCTGATAGCTACACTGTAGTTGCAAGGGGAGTCGCCGACCTATATCCTTAATGAGGACACACAACTCGTAATACGCGCGATCGGAGGATCACACAAAGCTTGCGAATATGAGTTTCGACAATATATTCGATCTCACAGCTGGAGTGTATTTTATTTTTATAATATATATAGACTTATATATAGCTACCAGGTATACTGTACCAATCGGGTAATAATGCGCTATTATTTGTGCTTTTGGCACACTAAATAAACTAATGCAGGGAATATTTCACGCACACCAAGCTGGGCCCACAGCTTACCATACTACTACTACGAGTACAGTGATGCTGTACGGCCGAATATATGTACCTGGTAGTAAGCAGGAGTATACTTGGTATAATAGTACGTAGTACTACTACAAAAAAATCATTATAGTAGCTCATCAATTAGATTTAGTGCATGAAAAAAATCATACACGAGTAGTTCCAATTAGTAGTATTGTTACATGAAAAAATATAGATACGAGTATACCAGGTAATGCCAAGTATAATAGTCTGATACATGTGTATAACGTTTCATACATGATGTAGGCATCTACACAGCACCCACCTGGGTGGCCACGGAGCCCTCACAATCCCCACATTATTTCCGCCTTTCAGGTAAACCGCCGCCAGCTGCAGAGCCCCAACGTACACCGCGCCTCCACGAGCATCCCTCGCGACAGGCAGAGAAGAAACCGCACCCCCATCCGCCCCAAACACCGATCCCAACACGGCGGTACCATCAACCAAACGTATCCCGTCTCCCCGCCGCTCAACGGCAACCAACGTCAACACATCCAGCAACGAAATATGCTGCACATTGTTCTCATCCAGTCCCATTTTTGCAAGCCTGGACGGCTCCAGAGCTGCACGATTCATCCAAATCTGGGACACAAAGGTATCGGGGAGCCATTCCCCCTCCCCGTTTGCTGCGCGCGAGCGCGGTATAACCGCCGCGGGCACCTCGACCATGGATAGGGGTGCCCCCAAAGCTTCGATCGAGTTAGCTAGGTCGGGGTGGGGCAAGCTTCCCTCACCAAACAGACCGAACAGAGACGTTGTCTGATCCCACGAAAATATCCTGAGCACGCTGGCCCAGGACAGGTTCTCGTGAACAGCCAAAGGCTTTAGTGGTGGCTCTTGGAGAACACGAGCTTCCATGGCTTGTGTTCGACAAAAAACCCACACCGGGGGGAGCTCGCCGCTGAACTCTTTCGCGTACGTTGACCATGCCCGCAAAGCCAAGTCTCCCGGAGGTCCGTCCTCGACCCCGAGGAGGATAGTCTTGGACACTCCATGAGCCGAGATGTTAGCTATATCCGCCACGTCCCATAGCTCGCCGTGAGTGACTCCACAGCACACAAGAAATAATAAAGCAATGGCGGCAGAGCGAGCAAGCAAGCTCGCCTTCATGGTGAAGCCTCGACGTGGGTGTGCCGCCAGCACAACCCCAGTCAGCCGGTGTATGGTGTGCCCGACACGCCTTGTAGCAGTTGCCGTGCAGCAGTTGTTGTAACAGCCTCGCGCTACTACTGAACGGGGGCACTGTGCGTTGTTTGCCCTTTTCAGGCTCGCTCGTTCGGGCAGGTGCATATTTCCATGGCCTGTATTCAGGAAATTCCACGCAAATGATTTCAATTATTATTTTGCTGCAAGTGTCGGGTACGGGGTATATGCCTGGTACGGAGTTTATGTCCACAGCTCCAGGTATAACTATCTGGGATAAATCTACGAGGTGTACTTGTGCGTGGGTTCCGGATGCACATCTGGTATAAATCGAGTGTGAAATTGAGCTTGGTGGAATATATAGACTAATAGAAAATAAACATATGGTCTACTCCAGCAGCAGTGATGATATCGAACATTTCGTCGAAACTCATCTTTGCAAGCTGCGTATGTATGATACTCTGATCGCGCGTATTACTGGGCGTGTGTCCTCATTAAGGATATAGGTCGGCGACTCCCCTTAGAACTACAATAGTGTATCTACCAGGATCAACAGGATGATGTTAATCAACACATACATGCGCGTAAACTATAAAGCCCGTTTTTGAGGGGGACAAAATCTGACAGCTGTGGATATAAAACCCGTTTTTGAGGGGGACAAAATCTGACAGCTTTGAAATGCGCCAGTTTAGTACTATGTCGTGTTGTAGTAGTAGTCGTATGGCCGGTGAGGGGAGGGGGGCGGGTAGAGGCGGGGCAAGGTCGCACAAATGAATAGGAGCTTACTGCACGCGTAATGCTAGTAGGTGATAGTGTGGGCGGCGGGGAAGCGGGGGGAAGGGGGGGGGGGTAATTTAAACTTGAATACTATATAAATGAATTGGGGGTACTGCATGGGTGGCTCGAAAGGTAAAGAGATTATATCACCTGCCGGGTAGTGTTTATAACTGTGTGTGGCGGATTTTGACTTTTTGAGGGGCGGAGGGGGAGGGAGGGGCGGAGGGGGAGGGAGGGGCGGAGGGGGAGGCGGGGGGAGGGGGGGGGGAGGGGTTGTCAGGGTGTGTGTGTGGGGGGGGTTGTTAGCGGGGGGGGGGAGGAGGTGGATGAGAGCAAAATATGCTACCTGCGTGCTAAATGCAGATAGATGCCCAACATTTCAAAGAAAATCCATGAGGTGGATGGGCGCAGACTATACGTCGTTGTTAAGATGCGGCCTCGAAAGGCCTGTAACTATCCGAATTGAGATAATTTGGATGGGTTTCGTATGATAAGGTTGGCGTTTTATATTCGGGATAGTCAGGAAATAGATCGGAGGCACGTGCCTCCGATCTCAGAAGCCATCCAGGGCTCTGGTGGGATCGAATGAAGCTACGTCTCTGCGAAGGCTAAGAACGTGAGTACTCTCTGAGGACCTGCTCAATTGGCAGACCTGAAGGGGACACTCTGTGTCCCCTCCCAATACTCTTACATCGTGTTGTTTTCACGTTAATGTTATTAATAATACTACAGTATACTGCGATGTACGTAGTAGTGGTTTTTCATTTCCGTTTAAGATTAATCTACCAACCAATGGTACTCATCGTATGCTGTGTTGTGTTGATTTTTCTGTATGTGCCCTCTGGTATATATATGTATACATTTGTATGTCCCCCTCCACCCCCTCCCCCCCTCCCGCCCCCCTTCTTGATCAAAATCAGGCCCCCAGGTCCTGAGAACGCCGCCCTCCCCTCACCGGTTATTCGACTTACAGGATTCACTTGAGAAACTGATTCATTTCCTTCCAAAGCTGTCAGATTTTGTCCCTCTCAGAAACGGGTTTTATAGTTTCCGCGCACAGACAGCCTAACATCACCCTGTTGACCATGATAGCTACACTGTAGTTGCAAGGGGAGTCGCCGACCTATACCCTTAATGAGGACACACAACTCGTAATGCGGGCGATCGGAGTATCACAAACAGCTTGCAAAGATGAGTTTCGACAATATATTCGATCTCACAGCTGGAGGGTATTTTCATTTTTATCATATACATATATTGAAGATCGTCTAGATGAGTATACGACGGTGTCACCTGAGCTATAGACAATCATCGGGGGCCTTCATGCTTTCGCGTTTTGGATTTTCTTCAATAAGGCCGTTTTCCAGTCGGCGGGTTATTGGCCGCGACTGTTTTCTCAACCATTTGGGCTTACAAATTCCGTGTTCCTCCCTAAAAGCATTTTTTGCAAAATTTGTCACTCCAGATCGAAGCACTTGCCACCCCCACGCGCGCGCTAGAGGGCGCGCAGCGGGCCGGCAACGCATCGCCAGCGTGGGCTGTGCCCCCCCCCAAGCTGCTAGCGAAAACATGGATTGAATCGGTGGCTGCCTGCCCAGCAACGAGGTTGTTAAAAACTCGAGATATTTTCGTGAGTCGTACAAACAGCAATGCTTCTGTTGTCGTGCCTCTATTAATAAGTATATTCCGTATAAACTCCGAATTACGCGGACAAACCGTTTGTTGTAAAAGACCACTCGCGTTCGAAACACTTGCCAGCCCCCGCGATCTCGCGAGAGAGCGCGCCGCGGGCGGGCACCGAACCACCCTGCTAGCGAAAACGTTGACTGAATCGGCGGCTGCATGCCGGAAAACGAGTGTGTTAAAGGACTCTAGACATATTTCACAGATTCAGTAAAAACAAGTGTTTTTCTCATGCGGCCTCTAATCATGTGCGATGAATTCCGAAATCCTCCGTACAAACCGCTAGTAGTTGCGGATTCGTTACTCCAGATCGAAACACTACACACTCCCCCGTGACCGCGAGTGGGCGCGCCGCGGACGGGCAACGCACCGCCAGCGTGGGCTGTGCCTACCCCACGCTGCTAGCGAAACAATGGGCTGAATCGGCGGCTGCCTGCCGGAATACGAGCCCGTGAAGAACTCGAGACCTCTTGCAGAGTCGTAAAAACGAGTGCTTCGTTGTCGGGCCTCTATTATAATAATAGAGACAGGCCGGGTCGACATACATACACACGCATCCGTATACAACCATAGCTTGCGCTGCCGGGGTTGTAACGAAGACCACTTATAGGGATAGCTTACGCTATACCTACAATGGGACCCGAAGGGTGCGCCAGCTAGCGTTGGGCTGCGAAAGCAACTGAGTTAAATCGACACACGACGCGTATGAAAATACGTGGAAGTGTGGTGAGCTAAAGCTTTATTTTTCCCCATCCGCCGGAGGATAATATATATAGACTAGTGGGGTGAATAATCGCCGTGAGAAGAGTTTGTCTCTGGCGGGACGGGAGTAAAAAGGGCGAGGTCGCCTCGAGGCGAACGCTACAAGAGGCAGAGAGGGCACTTACACTGTGGTTTTGTTATCGAGCTATTTAGGGTTGACACACGGCCCTCTCCCATAGATCCCGTCGGCACGAGGTGCGAGCTGTATTTGGCAATCAAGAAATCAGAGGCAATGCATTGCAGGGTAGATCTCGATGGACACTCTTGCAAGAAGCAAGAAGAGTGTTTAGAATATTTGTTACCCAACCAGTCGCACTAACAGCCCAACAATGCCTAAACTGCGGAGCGCCTCGTACCTTTACAGCAGCGGCCACGCACAAGCCCCCGTGCGCCCCAAGCCACGCCCGATCGCCCAACGACAGCACGACGGGGTGTGTGTGTGTGTGTGTGTGTTCTTCACATTAAACCGTTCTTCTACTCGTCGACATCCAGCACACCCAGTGTCCGTACTGATTCTTCACCCTAGAAAGATCAGCTCTGTGGTCACAAGCCACGACACAGAGATAATGCATCGTAATGCATTCGACAACGCAATGTCATGCCCTAGTACTGGGTACGACAGGCACAACATACATACGTCAGCAACAGAAATACATTGGAAGAGAGAAATACGAAATAAACAAAAACAAAAACAAAAACAAAAACAAAAAACAAAAAACGGGGTAAAGCCTCCTCGACCAAAGAGCAAAAGAAGAGTGGTCGGCCAACCGGAACTAGATCGCAACCTGATTTGAGAATTATGTATCCCGGTGGTTGTCACGTGTGTATGCTTTGGTTGATTTTCGAGACTTCGTTGAAGTGCGGTTCTTTCAAAGTGGCATTTTCGAATACGTAATGTATTACGGTCGTGTTTCTGCACTTTCTTCATGTG
Organism: Undaria pinnatifida; assembly: GCA_012845835.1. Taxonomy (NCBI): domain Eukaryota; class Phaeophyceae; order Laminariales; family Alariaceae; genus Undaria; species Undaria pinnatifida. The sequence continues at coordinate 5,376,458 of JABAKD010000015.1, read as the reverse complement.
TTTGTGGGCGGCGTACTCAGTTTGTGCATGACCGTAGCCGTATGACCATGGAGCCTCGCATCCCTACTATGCCGGCACGGAGCACGTCGAGTTTCCACCAACCAGGCAGGCATTGCTTGCACCAAGCGCGAAGCGCCGTGAGGTGTTCGGCGAGTCGCATGAAGGGTGAACTGCATCCTTCCAAAAACCACTCGCAAAATAGACTTCGGCACCTTGTGCCTACATCCATTCTTGCTTATTATAGGTGACAGCGCCAATGAGTTGCTTTGTTTCCTGGTGTGGTCACTCCAGGGACAGCAATAATAATGGCACTACTGTAACTGCCTCGTGTGTGTCGTACCATATTCACACTACGTGATGCGATCATTTCCCTTGTGCGGAGTCAGGGTTCTCCACCCCACACAATATTTTCTACTCGGTAACCATCACTGTGACCGCAAAAAAAAAAAAGAACCGGTACCCTGGCTGTCAAGCTCACGCAGTGACCGGCACGTTTTACAGCGTCGTTGCCAACCAACGCTAACCCCAATATACATAATACAAGGGCTACGCATGGGCGCCGACATTCGCCGGCGCCCATGCTTCGGGTAGGGCAGGGCAACACTTCTCGACAAGTTAAAGGTGTAGCTGTCCGATTTGACATTCATTGAACTTTAAAATAATGACAAGAGTTTAGTACGAACATGAGATTGTGTAGGGCATAATTTAACAGAAGAAGAAAAACGTCATACTCGGAGTATATATTATACAACAAAGAAGGCGAGGATAGGCGAAACACACTGCTGCTGCTCAGCTGCTGCTGCTGTTGTTAAATACGCCGTCAAGTAGAATCGGGTTTCAAGAAAATGAGGCATCGATGGTACGGAGGTGGCTTCATAATTTGGAACCGGTGAATTACTTGGAGAATCTAGGCCACATCAATCATTGTGCCTGTTTCCCACGAACCCAAAGCCAGAGAACATACGTTGAAGGAGAAATACTGACCATCCCACCCACCCAGCTTATGCATGCAGTGCAGTAGTGTCTTGTTTTACAACATTTGCGGACCGGAGAAGTCTGCGAGCGCCTTGCCACACTCAGCCCCGCGCGGGAGCAACCAGGGATGTCTTCAAATGGATCCGAGATTGGAACAAAGCTGTTGGTTCCGGCCTATTTGAGCCTATCTGAGTCACAGTACCGGAGCCGCAACCATTGCCATCAACCTCCGCCCAACAGGCAAGAACAAGAGGAAGCAGAAACAATTTCAGACCCCTCTAGACATCCTGCGTGCTGAGTAGCTTCTGCGCCGTGTTTTATTTTTTTTTATTTTATTTCCCAGGATTGCTGCCGCGCTGAGCGCTCAGCACGGAGGTACACCCCGGGCGACACCCTCCTGCTTCGGGGCAGGAGGCCTCATCTAATCCAATACTTGCTTTAAATGATCGGTGAACCTGCAGAAGAATGCTACAGTAAAAGTTAGCGTATATCAAACAAAACTACCGAAAAGAGTCTTGTATTGAGAACCTGCTTCGCCTCTATCTAGGCGAAACGAAAGAGGACTTGACATCAATGAAGAGACTGCACTGCTGTCCCCGTGGCATTGAAGGTTCGAAGTCGACAGGATGCGAAGTGTCGGTTTGCACCAAGCGTCGACATGGGGCCACGTCAGCCGGCGAAGTTTTGGAAGAGGGTCTTTGTTTATTACCCGAAGGCTGTCGCATTGGTTAGTCTGCGTGGTCACGGGCGAGGAGGAAAACGAAGGAGAGGAGAGCTATCTCTCGTAGCGGCGGCGTTTTCTCAGATGGATGCGGGGTGGGTTTGCTCGTACGGGAGGTTGGGGTGGCGATTTTTCTTTTTACTTGGGAAGGCGGGATATATATGTGTATCTGCTGTCTTTGCTTCGCGGGTGCTTTCACGTTGTCGGAATCGGCCCAATAAATATCCGGCGTGTCTCTACCATGACGACTGCTGACAGTGCTGTGTGTATTTTATTATAGTCTATGTGGATACCATGTCCCCGAACCAACACGCCTAGGGAAAATGTCGAAACCCCTTCAACCTTCCAGACATCGTTTCTGGAAGGATCGCTTGGGGAACACGGGAGATTGTCATGTCTAGAACACGCCACGGAGCCTTCCCCTCCACGTTCCGCTGACGGATCCTCCGCGGCGGATACACCGCCTAGCGGATTCTCCGCAGCGGGACTTTGGAAGGTCCCGCTGGATTGTTCCTTTTATCCGAGAGCTGAGGGAGCACCGACAACTGCTCGCCCACCGCTCTCGCAACAACACAACAACAACTGCTGCTCCTTCTCCTTGCACTTCTGGGAGTGAGTCCATCTCAACCTGTCCTGTCTCTCCCTCTGTCAACGGCCTGCTGTATCAGCCCGTGTTGTCTCACACTCCGCCGTCGTAGTTCAACAGTGAGAACACTCTGCTCACGCAGAGAGAAGTGGGATCACGACCCACCGACGGTTTTGACTACGAATCTTACTGGCGTCTGACGGCAGTTGAAAAATCAACTTGTTCGTGTTGATTCCTAGTCTTTCGAGATGTCAACTGGAGAGTACGCTGACCCCGCAGCGGGATAAAAAAACCCGCTACGATCGGAGGGCGTCCTGGAGCACAAAGGGGGTGCATCGGAAACCCCTGCACCGACTTCTTCCGAACCCATCGTCGCCATCCGCGAGCGCCTAGCTCGCATCGTCAACCACCAACTCGAGCGCATGGAGAACGGCGAGATCGACCAGCTCTCCGACCAGCACAACTCCATGCTTCAACAACTGGCAAGTATGAGTGTCTCAGGTAGTTCGTCTGCCGCTTCGTCCGAGACTGACCCCTCGAACCCTCTCCCTGTCCAACCAGTTCCCACGTACGCAGGAGTGCTGTCCGCACCGAAAGCTGTCACTTTCACGCCCAATGACGTACGTAGCTTACCGCGCTTAACTGGTAGCGCCGATGTTGATGTCGCAGAGGTCTTGTCTCAGTTTCGCCTCGTTGTTGGTTTCCGAGCGAAAGCCGTAGCTCCGCACGACGAGAAATTCGCGGATAATCTTGCCTTTGAGCATCTGTCACTTATCTGCGATGGTCACTGCGTGGCACGGCTCGATGCTGGCATGCAAACGCCATCATTTTTTCTTTGTTCTTTTCGTCTCGCAGAGTGCAGATTTCTGGCTTTGTAGAAGACTATCCAGTACCCGAAATCACTGTAGATACTGCTACTGATGTGTCTGTAGTCTCTCATGCATGGTTAAAGTCACACCCAACCCTGCATTCTGTTATTATCCAACCTGTCCCGCCAACCGCCGTTGCCTTGCAAGCAGCGAATGGTTCGCCGTTGAATGTCTTAGGGTTTGTTGTTTTTTCACTCACCCTTAGTACGATTACGCACGTTGTCGAAGCATTAGTTGTACCGTCTCTTGGTCCCGATTCATTACTCCTTGATAACAGTGTCATGTCTATTTTTGGAGCTATTCTTGATTGGGAAAACCAAGTAATGTCTTTTCCTTCTACTGGTGATTATATACCAGCAGTTCATCGTACTAGCTACCCCGCCTCCCGCCCCGCTGATCCCTCCACTGTCTCTAGCGACTCTAACCTGTCCGTCGCTGCTGTCCACCATGATGCAGAAGGAGTCGATGTCAGGTTGCGTGAACGTGTTGATCTTAAACCGAGACACGAGGCCCTTGTCGTAGCTTTTACTGATTGTCTCCCCGCGCACGATTCTACTGTTGTGGTAGAACCCCTAATGTCTGAGCTTGAGTTTTTGGAGTCCAGTAGCTCGTCAGTGTTCGAGAAAATTATTGTCGCTCGCACCCTTGCTACTTGGCATGCTGCTGATGGTTCAGTAGCCGTGCAAATTGCAAACCCGTCTTCTGATGGGGTTGCGCTACCTATTGATTTATGTCTTGGTCAGTTATTCACTGTGTCCGTAGTGACGCCTGATCAATTGCACGTTAATGCCGTTGCGAAAACTCCTACATCAGTTGATGAAATCGCTCAAGCCAAATCTGAGATCGAAGGTCCCCTGTCCAAAGCTTTTACTAACACTAAGCTCACGTCTGACCAGAAAGTCTCTGTCCTAGATTTGTGCGCTCGATACCGTCCTGTCTTTGCCTTGTCAATGTCAGAGCTAGGTCGTTGCACCAATGCAGAAGCAACATTCCCTTTGCCTCCTGACACCCGACCTATCGATCGTCCCCCGTACCGCGCCAACCCTCGAGCTAAAGCTGTCATTGATAAGTGTGTTCACGATATGCTTGAATGGGGCATCATCGAAGAACGTCCCAGCCCGTGGGGTAGCCCGTGTACGCTTGTCGCAAAGAAGAACGGTAGCCCTCGTTTCTGTGTTGATTATCGTCATACCCTCAACCGTAACATTGTCCGCAAGAGCTGGCCCCTCCCGAACTTAGATTCCTGTCTGGATGCAGTCGGAGGCGTCAAATTCATCTCTACAGCCGATGTCCTCAGTGCGTTCTGGCAGCTACCCGTCGCAGAAGAGCACATCGACCGGACAGCATTCGTCACTCCGACCGGCAAGTTTTGTTTTAAACGTATGCCTTTTGGAGTTTGTAATGCCCCATGGTTGTTTCAACACATGATGTCAGTCACTTTCGGCCACCTTGGTCCTGAGTCGGGTATTCTTACGTACATGGACGATATTATTTGTCTTAATTCTACGTTTGAAGCTCACCTGAAATCCCTCGAGCAAATGTTCTCAGCGTTACAGGCAGCTGGCTTAACTTTGAAACCGACTAAACTTCAATTCGGTCAGAAAGAAATCGAGTATCTTGGCCATGTCATTTCGGAAAAAGGTATTTCAATCAGTGCCGACCGTGTCAAAGCCATTTTAGCACTGCCTGAGCCTGAGTGTATCAAAGATAATCGCGGATTCTTAGGTACACTCAACTATGTCCGCCGTTTTATAGACGGTTATGCTGAAATAACAGCACCGCTAGTTGAACTCACTCGTAAGGATTATGTCAAAAAGACCGCTTTTAAGAAGGCTTTTGGGCCCGCGCAACGTGAAGCATTTTCTCGCGCAAAGCGTGCCCTTAGTTCCGCACCGGTCCTTAAATACCCAGATTTTACTCGGGAATTTATTGTCCATACCGATGCCTCAGAAGCAGGAGTAGGAGCATTTCTCGCTCAACGCTCACGCGAAAGCAGCTCCGATTCCGATCTTGATATCATCGCGTATTATAGTCACCGCTTTTCGAAAAGCCAGCGTCATTATAGTGCCACCATGAAAGAGTGTTGTGCTGTGGTCTGGGCTGTCACCCACTGGCGTCCGTACCTATGGGGCAAGCATTTCACATGCTGTACCGACCACCAAGCACTAACGTACCTGTAAAAAATGCAGGACACCTCTAACATGCTCACCCGATGGGCGATCGCACTTCAGAATTACGATTTCACTGTCAAACATGTCCCAGGCAAATTAAATGTCGTGCCTGATATGTTGTCTCGTGCTTTTAGCGAAGTCAATGGGGAACCCATCCCATCAGAGCCCAGATTAGCCGCCATTTGTCGCAATGTACCGATTGAGGGACCGTACTATCCACCTGGGCCCCGCGAGTACGAACTTTCCGCTTCTAATTTGCACGACGTAGCACCTGTAGAAAGCGACCGTGAATTATTCATGAGCGCTGTGTCTGTCTTCCCTACTGTAGACCCCGCGAAACTCGTCGATCTACAGAAAGAGGAATTTTGTCAGTATTTTGAGTACCTCCGAGCACCAACATCGGCCCCACTCCCTAGTGGAGAATCTAAATACACGATGAGCTACTTCTTTTTAAATGAAGGATTGCTATTTCGGTCGTACCTTCCTGGTCACTTACGGAAGCGTAGCACTTTCCGCGATCAATTGGTAGTGCCTACAGCTCTCCGAAAAATTGTCATTAATTCGTGTCATGATCTACCAGCGTCTGGAGGTCATTTAGCTTTTAAAGCAACATTCGATACCATTCGTGATAGATTTTGGTGGCCGACCATGTCCACGGATGTCCGTACTCATATTGAAGCGTGTCTGTCTTGCCAACACCGCAAGTCATCCCACCGCCCGCCCAAGTTGCCTGTGGGACACCGCCCTGTCACGCGCGCGTTCCAATGCGTCGCTGTTGATCTTGTCGAGTATAAAAGCTTGTCACAAGGAAATCGCTTCATCCTTTCTGTCATCGACCATCTTACTCGATTTGTCATTTTGATAGCCATCAAAAATAAGGCGGCTTGCACGATCGTTCGTCATCTAATCGAACGCGTGTTCTCGGTGTTTGGCCCTCCAGAAACACTTCATTCCGACCAAGGAAAAGAATTTGATAACGAATTGGTCAAGGAATTACAATCACTTTTTGGATATAAGAAAACGCGTACAGCCGCTTTTCGCCCTCAGGGCAACTCTGTCTTAGAGCGTGTACACAGCACTGTCCACAATATGTTGGCTATGTACAGCAACTTGTCCTGCGATAATTGGGCAGAGCTGTTGCCTTTTGTCCAGTTAGCTCACAATACAGCTTACTCTACCACGCTCCAGGAAACTCCTCATTTCCTGATGTTTGGACGTGCAGCTGTACTACCTGTCGATCTCATTCTTGGAGTACCGTCCACCTCCGCACCGCAATCACAGCTCGACTATTCTAAACAGACTGTCGAAAACTTGCAATTTGCATACGAGCTAGCCCGCCGTAATCTTAAAGAGCGAGCGGATAAGCAAGCGGTCGCAAATGAGACCCTGTCGTTTCCCAGTTTCAAACCTGGAGAACAGGTATTAATCCACCGCCCATACACTGAAGCTGATGGTCCCAATCCAAAATTGATCAGCCCATGGCGTGGACCATATACCGTACGAGCGCAAACGTCACCCGTAATTTATCGCGTCACTAAAGATGGCAACCCCGCCGAGATTACTGTTCACCTTGGCCGGATGAAAAAATACTATGTCCCTAAGTCGTCCCCTGCCCCTGACCTTGACGCGCTCGACGATTTATTTTTAGGGACCACTCTTCCCGTGCCCGATCTCGAAGGCTCATTGTCGAAAGTTATGATCGGTGCGTTCACGGTTGAGAGTATTGATGGACATAAAAGGGGAGTAGGAGCAGCATCTCTCACCAACTTCCAATATCATCTCAAGTTGGAAGGTTATCCTACCCAGATGGGTATCTGGCGTCATGTCAACGCCATTCCTCAATGCAGAGATATGATTGCTTCCTACCGTGCTGCAGTATTGTCGACGGACTCTTCAGCATTTAACCCTCCTACGCGGAAGTCTCATTCTGTCCACGCGGATGTCCCATAGCACTTTAATGGGCTTTTCTTGTATCGTCTTGTCTTGTTTTAGCGCTTTATTTTGTCACATCAGAATGAGCAACTACTGATGTCAGCCCTGTGCTATTTGTTCCATCATATGTGTCAAGCTCCTGCGGAAGTTGTTTTCTTTTAAGGTGTAGTCACCTCATGGCTTGTCTGTTGTCCAGTGCGAGTACCGCGCACTCTAAAGTATTGTCCTCGCCCTTCGTGGTGAACTGTATTCTTAGCACCTTATGTCTTTTTGTTGACTTCCCTGTATTTTGGCTTCCAGCTCAGCGGCATGTTTTGATCCCGCGATTGAGACTGTCCACTGTACTAGTTTGACTAGTACCATTAGACCTGCAATGGTAAATACCAAATCACCTCAATTGCAGGGGGGGTGACCGTCAGGTCTAGCATAGCCAAAAGGAGCATGTGTCTAGTGTGTGTGCCAACTTGTCAATGTCTTCGGCGTCCTGTCACACGAGTATTCTCGTGACTTCGTTATGTCGCCATTCGCAGTGCCCTGCGTAGTTTGTTGGTTTCGTTTGTTTTCTTTTGATTTTCAGCAGTTTGGTTTCTTGCGCATTGCCTTCTGTATGCACTGTAAGTATCGTACAACCTGAGCTTAGCACTTATTGGCGCGATGTATAGTCGTAAGAGACCCGACTCCCATCGCTTTATGGGGGGTCGTTCTCATGTCTTCTGTTGTCGTAGGGCACTTGTCTCTTCAGTACTGAAAAGTACTCGGCACCGTAGCACACCAGTGGTTGGATTGATAATAAATATCCAGCGTTCGCGCACACCATTTGTCTTTGAAAAATGCCTCATTCTGTTACGATCTGTATTTGATACAGACACAGATGAACTACGGCATACATTATGTGTCTGTCTGTCGAACGTTTGTATGTCTCCCACTGCACACTCCGATATCGTTGCACATCTGCGGCATAATGCCCGTAAGCACGATTACTGTCAGTCAACTTGTCGCCTTTTATCCATTTTTTTTTTCTAGTATTTTTTATATGGATGCGACCCTGAAATGTATACTGTTGGCGGTTGTCTCGTGTCGACTTCGGTCACCGCCCAGGCTGTTATGTGTACCACAATTGACTTCTGATTCGGTCTCGAACACCCATCAGATGCCAACTGATGTGTACCACAATTGACTTCTGATTCGGTCTCGAACACCCATCAGATGCCAAGTGTAGTGTGATCAGCCAAATGTCCTTGTCGCAGTATAACATGTTTGGTGTATAATTTATTGTCTCCGTCAGGTAAGTCGTTTTGCTTTCCAGCATATACGACTCATGTCACGCCTGTTGAGCCTTCAGCCATGTTGTCCACACGATGAGTATACACACTCGTTTCGTGTAGCGTGCGTCTAATTAGCATATTTTTGCTAATAAACCCGGGTTATTTATTTATTGTCGTTGCTCTCGCACGCCCCTGTCCAGGATCATTTTTCTATATTTTGTCGTAATCCACAGCTGGCCAGCCGCAATGTCCGCGATATGTATTTGAACATACCGCATGCGAAAGGATTATGCTCTTGTCATTCGCTATATATTATCATGTCCGATCCTATGTCCGGATTTTTATCCACATGTCTACGGTACTACAGCAGTTTGTCAGTTTGTCATGCTGTCTTGTCCATCTTGTCCAAAGGAGTGTACAAACTGCCAAGCGTTAGCGAATCGCCACTGGAAGTTTGTATATCCACTAGACGTGTTGTTACTCTTGTCTATGGTCCCGTTACTTTTGAGTTTTGGTGGAGTTCGAGCTCTATCACCACTAAAACTGGGGGGTGATGTGGATACCATGTCCCCGAACCAACACGCCTAGGGAAAATGTCGAAACCCCTTCAACCTTCCAGACATCGTTTCTGGAAGGATCGCTTGGGGAACACGGGAGATTGTCATGTCTAGAACACGCCACGGAGCCTTCCCCTCCACGTTCCGCTGACGGATCCTCCGCGGCGGATACACCGCCTAGCGGATTCTCCGCAGCGGGACTTTGGAAGGTCCCGCTGGATTGTTCCTTTTATCCGAGAGCTGAGGGAGCACCGACAACTGCTCGCCCACCGCTCTCGCAACAACACAACAACAACTGCTGCTCCTTCTCCTTGCACTTCTGGGAGTGAGTCCATCTCAACCTGTCCTGTCTCTCCCTCTGTCAACGGCCTGCTGTATCAGCCCGTGTTGTCTCACACTCCGCCGTCGTAGTTCAACAGTGAGAACACTCTGCTCACGCAGAGAGAAGTGGGATCACGACCCACCGACGGTTTTGACTACGAATCTTATCTAGACTAATATTATAAAAAATGAAAGAAACAAAAATATTATTTACTGGCAGTAGTAGTAGTATTTTTTCGTTTCGGATTATTCGCATACTATCGGAAAAGGTCGATTTTAGTGTTTTTCATTTCCGACTGAAAGTCGTACTTCAGAAAAAAAATAGGAGCAAGCAGGTACGCTAGTATCTTCTTTCAGGATGTTCTATCATACTACTGCACCAACAGAAACGGAGGAGGGGACGAGCCTCTCGTCGGCTGGCCGAGAAAGCAGCACGCGAGACTCGTAAGAGACGGAAGGCGGCACTTGTGGCGGTAGCGACCTACAACGTGCGTACCCTGGCCGTAAAGGGGAAGAACGGGTATGGGCATGACGAGCGTGTACTGGCGAAAGGCCAGCAACTCGGCTGCGACTTCATTGGCCTGCAGGAAACTCGACGGCCCGGCAACACGAGATTCAGTGCAGCTGGATACCAAGTTTTTTGCTCAGGTCAGGAAAAAACAGCAGCGAGGCAAGGGCTGTACGGAGTAGGTCTAGCAGTTAAGGACTCAATATGCCGTAAGTCTAGGTTCACCCAGCAGTTCATTGACGAACGGCTTATGTCTATGCGCTTTGAGTTGGATGGTCGATGCGATGCTGTTAATTTCGTCGTTGCGTACGCCCCAACTGATTGTACCAAAGACACCAAGCTGAAAGGTATTTTCTGGCAAAAGCTGGAGGACCTGGTTGAACAGATCCCCACTAAAGAGTGTTTGTTTGTACTGATGGATGCTAACGCGCGAACTGGGCAGAGGATGGAAGGGTGCGGTGATGATGAAAGTAGGGTGCTTGGAGCATACGGACGAGATGCTCGTAGCGATAATGGCAAACGACTTTTGTCGTTCGCTACCAATTGCAAGCTAGCTCTCACCAACACATTTTTCAGCACGCGCAAGGGTGGGATATCGCATACGTACAACGGCACCAGCCCGAATGACCGTAAGAGGATAGACTACATCCTAACCCGCCAAGCCCATCGACCTAGAGTACATGATGTTAAAGTCATCCCACAGCCTCCGCCACCAGCTAAGGCCGATTCAGACCACAACATTGTGTACATCAAGGTCCGACTTAGTGGTCACTTTTCGTCCAACAGAAAAATGCTGAAACCCCCAAAACGCCGAGAATTCGACAGGCAGCTTTTTTTATCCGACGGAAAGCGTCGCCAACGAGTAATCGCGAGGGTTGTTTCCACTCTCAACCAACCTATCCAGCCCCGTAACACGTCTGGCATGGTTGAGTTTTTCACCACGACTATCATCGATGCTGTAGAGAAAGAGGTGCCACCTCCACCACGTCGCCACCGCCGGCATGGTTGGTGCGAGCCTGCCGAAACTTCGGCCGCTTTCAGAGTAGCATGGACAGCGAGGGAGGATGCGAGACAGTTCTTGCGTGCCAACCCCCGAGATAGTGTAGCGTGGAAGAAATTGAGATCTGCGTGTGCGAATCTGCAGGAAGTGGTTGCCGCAGGAGTACAAGCGTACTTTGAAGAGTACCTCGCCGAAACCGAGAGACTCCTAGCGAGTAACGATCAACGAGGGTTCTACAAGCACCTGAAGAGTACGGTGGGATTGCAAGGTACAAAAGCGAGGAGCGAGCAGTTTATTATGGACGAGGATGGCACGTTGTTGCGGGATCAAGCGCGAATTCGTGAACGATGGGCGGGGCACTACCACAAACTCTTGAACACGAAATCGCTGAAACTCGATCCCACGATCATCGACCTCTTGCCACCGCGACCGCTTAAACTATCGCTTGGAGATTAACCATCCATGGACGAGATGACGGATGCGATTAAGGGCATGTCAAATTGGAAAGGCGTTGGACCAGACGGTCTCCCGGTCGAACTACTAAAACTTGACCACCCCGCTTTCGTCCAGTGTTTTCACAATATCCTTGTCAACGTGTGGGTAACGGGCGAAGTCCCCCAGCAATGGAAAGATGCTATCATCAAGACCCTTCACAAAAAAAAGGATCGAACTGATTGCAACAATTACAGAGGGATCTCGCTTGTTGCCCACGCAGGCAAAATATTGTTGAAAATCGTTGCGTCCCGCCTTAGCAACTACTGCGAGGCCGAGGAAATACTTCCTGAAGAACAGTGCGGCTTCCGTCCCGCACGGTCGACGGTCGACATGCTGTTTGTCGTGCGCCGGTTGCAAGAGCTCGGACGACAGAGGAAAATCCCCCTGTACATGTGCTTCATCGATCTGCAGAAAGCGTACGACTCTGTCGACCGGGAACTGTTGTGGGAGGTACTCACACGCCTTGGCGTACCAACCAAGATGCTTACAGTTATCCGCAACTTCCACGAAGGCATGCGGGCTCGCGTGCGTGCGGATGACGGCGAGCACTCGGATTGGTTTAATGTCACCCAGGGGCTGCGGCAAGGCTGCGTGCTATCACCGTTACTGTTCAACGTGTTCTTCGCTGCTGCGATACACGTCGTGCTGGTACGCTTCAGCAAAGACGAAAGCATCGTAAGGGATTTGGTTCACCTCGAAGAGGGCAGTGCAGTCGGAAAAGAGGAACCGTTGGCATGCGTGCAAAGGGCTGTGTGGGGCATGTTGTACGCAGATGACGCAGGAATTGTTTCGAAGTCGGCGGAAGGCCTTGCTAAAATGATGACAGTCATCGTGACTGTCTTCGAAGCAGCAGGCCTCACGGTATCGGAAAAGAAGACAGAGACGATGCTGCTACGAACACCGGACCAGACATCCCTCGCCCCACCGCTCGCGATCGAAGCATCAGGCCAGAGGTATAAACAGACGACCCAGTTTTTATACCTAGGCGGCATTATCCACGAAAGCGCTGACCTTTCGCTCGAAATCGAACGACGGATCCGTCTCATGCGGGCATGCCTCAAACGGTTTGGCCCGGAATTGTATGACAGGACGACCGCCCCGCTTAGTCTGAAAGTCCGCATGCTGAAGGCCGAGGTCATTGAGACCCTGCTGTACGGGTGTGTGACGTGGACCCTCAATGCGGACCACTTCGCCAAGCTCCGATCAGCCCACCACGAAGTCCTTTTGCGAGTCATTGGCTTCCAGCGCCGATTACGCACCGACCACACCACCCTCTCGTACGCGAAGGCCCTCAGGATGACACGATGCGAGAGCATCGAAACGACCATCCGTAAACGGCGGCTCTTCTTTGCCGGGGCCCTGGTGCGACAACACAAGGGGCGACTGCCCCGTCGGTTGATGTTCGGGACGATCGCTGGTGGGGAGAACCCGAAACCAGGCGGACAACTTAAGACTTGGCCTAGAGCCATAGCTGAGGACCTTAGGGTGTTCAAAGCCAACGAGGGATCAACGGAACACTCCCCCTTAGTTTTTGGAGTTGGGACCGCGCTGTGGCCCACTGCAGCAAAAAAGGTGGGCAAGTGGTACCGGGGGGTCCTCGAAGCAGCTGAACGGTTCATGGGCAGGTGGCACGAGGATGAGGCAAAGCTGAGTAGACAGCGCCGCGCATCCGCCGTGGGTGGTGTCGAAGGGAACGGGGGGAGGGGGGGCAGCAGGAGGGGTAGAAGGAACACCGCCCAAGGGTATGGGGGCAGGGGGGGGGACAGGAGGAGTAGAAGGGAAACCGCGGTAGATGAAAGTAGGAAGGAGACCGCAGACAGGGTAGCAAGGTACCAGGCCGACTAGTAGGTGGAACCTTTCTATCTATGCCACTCGTACCGCCAACTGCTGCGGCTGCTCGGAATGTGATGTCTTGGTACTTTGATTTTTCCGTGAATTTATTTTTTTTATTTTTTTTTATTTTTTTTCTTTCCCCTTCTTATCCTTATGAAGGGAGTCTTGCATGGTGGGTAGGTGACGAGCCTGTTTTATTTGGCCCTCCCAGTCTTCCTTCTTTTACTTGTTTCTTTTTTCCGGGGTATTTTTTCCCTTTCTTTCCCCCTTGCATGTCCATTTTGGCTCATGCTCGGGGTATGTTTCTATCTCCCGTGCTTTGGCTCCCCTTTTTATTTATTTATTTATTTATTTTGTCTTGGTTTCTTTCGTTGTTTCTCTCTTTTACAAGGTATTTTGGTTTAATGAGAAGAACACAAAGGGGGGAGGGGGGGAAACAGGAGGAGTAGAAGGAAAGCCGTCCAAGGGAATGGGGGCAGGGGGGGCAACAGGAGGAATAGAAGGGAGACCGCGGTGGACGAAGGCAGGAAGGAGATGGCAGACAGGGTAGCAAGGTACCAGGCCGACTAGTAGGTACATAGCACTTTTCGTCTTTCTCTGGGGTATTTTTTTCCCCTTTGTTCCCTCCTTGCGTGTCCAGGTTTTTGGCTCGTGTTCGGATTATCTTATTTTGGTTTTACTTTACTTTATTTTATTTCATTTTATTATGTTTCTTTTCCGAGCTTTGGCTCTCCTTTGCGGTTGGGTTGTTTCTTCGATTTCCCCTTCATTTTGTTTGTTTCATTTTTTGTTTTATTTTTATCTTTGTTTTTATTTGTTTTCTTATTTTGTTTTTTGTTTTTTGTTTTTGTTTTTGTTTTTGTTTTTGTTTATTTCGTATTTCTCTCTTCCAATGTATTTCTGTTGCTGACGTATGTATGTTGTGCCTGTCGTACCCAGTACTAGGGCATGACATTGCGTTGTCGAATGCATTACGATGCATTATCTCTGTGTCGTGGCTTGTGACCACAGAGCTGATCTTTCTAGGGTGAAGAATCAGTACGGACACTGGGTGTGCTGGATGTCGACGAGTAGAAGAACGGTTTAATGTGAAGAACACACACACACACACACACACACACACACACACACACACACACACACACACACACACACACACACACACACACACACACACACACACACACACACACACACACACACACACACACACACACACACACACACACACACACACACACACACACACACACACACACACACACACACACACACACACACACACACACACACACACACACACACACACACACACACACACACACACACACACACACACACACACACACACACACACACACACACACACACACACACACACACACACACACACACACACACACACACACACACACACACACACACACACACACACACACACACACACACACACACACACACACACACACACACACACACACACACACACACACACACACACACACACACACACACACACACACACACACACACACACACACACACACACACACACACACACACACACACACACACACACACACACACACACACACACACACACACACACACACACACACACACACACACACACACACACACACACACACACACACACACACACACACACACACACACACACACACACACACACACACACACACACACACACACACACACACACACACACACACACACACACACACACACACACACACACACACACACACACACACACACACACACACACACACACACACACACACACACACACACACACACACACACACACACACACACACACACACACACACACACACACACACACACACACACACACACCACACACACACACACACACACACACACACACACACACACACACACACACACACACACACACACACACACACACACACCAAAAGTAAGTAATCTGTCAACAACAGAAGAATGGACACATCATACAAAAAAAAAAAATCCAGGAAAAAGATACGAGCGTAGGCGTTCTGTGTGTGGTAGTAATAACATATCTTTGCAACATTTTTTTTTTCATCCCATTTATTATCCTCGCACCACTCTCGCGCTCCCTCCCAGTAGCAACTCAGATCCGGGGTCATATAGCGGGCCCTCCCCCTCCCTCCCCACTTCGGCACGTGCCTTTATTTTGAACGCAAGAAGTCAGCATTTGATTTTCTTCCCTCGTCGACACGCGTCGAATTGTACCTACTCACGCTGCTAGGCGCTCTCAGCAGTTTTCATTTTTGCAAATAAAGTCAAATCTCATCATGGTGGGAATTGAACTCATCAAGGACAAACAAACTTTAGTAGTATTCGAGGGTGAAACCACTAGACCACCGGGCCGTGGGCGACCGGCTGACAATTGAATAAACAAAACAGAATCTTTGCGTAGAGATTATATTGCCTGAAGTTGTATGATAATACGATGTTTTGACTCCGCGTTTCCCAGAGAGAATTTGCCTGTACTGTGCAGTGGTGTAAATCAACATCTTTTTTTTTTTTTTTTTGCACACGTACGTTCACTTTCCAGCTTCCGGACAAGCCGTGGTCACAGGTGTCGTCCCTTCTCCCCCCCGGTTCTTGCCTTCAATTTTTATCGCGCGTAGGGTTCAGCAATTCCACTGCTCGTCGATTGTTCATCGAGTGTTGCTAACTCACGCTCTTGCGCTTTCCGCAAGTCAATTTGCCCACAAGAAAAAGTCCCAACGAATTTATACGAATATGCACCCGGCGGGGCTCGAACTCACGAAACTGTCCTATACCAGGCTCGAGGATAACCTGATACGCCACCGGGGCGACCGGTGATTAAACATTACTTATTGATAGAGCCTGTCCAGTGACCACGAACTTGATTATTCGAGTTAATATGAGAACAACAACAACAAAACAGCTGCTCTTGAAGCTCGGAATTTGAAAACAGTGTACCAGCACCAGGTATATATCGTCGCCTATTATTACAAACAGATTATTGACTGCTGAATCATCGATAGCTCGCGCACACGATATGTTGTCAATCAAGAAGATACCTACTACTACTACAACTACTACTACTACTACTACTACTACTACTACCGCCACCACTACTACCACTACTACCACTACTACTACTACAACTATACTACTACTACTACTACCGCCACCACTACTACTACTACTACTACCACTACTACTACTACTACTACTACTACTACTACTACTACTACTACTACTATTAATAATACTACTACTGCTACTACTACTACTACTACTACTACTACCACTACTACTACTACCACTACCACTACTACTACTACTACTATTATACTACTACTATGGATTGATGCTGTGCCATCGATTAGTACGCCACGCGTTGACCCATTCTCGGAAAAATAACTGCCCCGGAATCCAAAATCCAAAATCGTCGCAGCGATTCTCGGATGGATGTGCTTCTTACCTCCCGTACGTAGTACGCGTCCACGACCAGGTATAGGGGACGGTTAAGGAAGGCGTTGGGCAGCGCCCTTCAAGCAAATTGATTTGACCGAGACATCCTACAGCACTGCCCCCGCTGAGCTACTTTATCACTCAATGGCTCAGTAGCTCAGTGGGCAGTGCTACATAATATATTGACAACCTCTACCAAACGCAGTAGCATATATATATATATATGCCTAACGAAGTAAAGTCACCCTCGCGTTCAATAGTGGTGACATCGCATGCCCACGTTACCTCGCTTGGTGTATTTGTAAGATGTATCTCTGTCTTAGAAGTTGGCGACCTCAGAGCCCCACATCGGCACGGTAAAAGTCACAGGCGTAAAATCGTATAATATATATGTGAGACAATAATAATGTGAAAAGGAGGTAAAGACACAGATATATTATATTACCCCCCCCCCCCCTCCCCTCCCCCTCCACTGACCCCTCTTTTTCATAAAAAACCCCAACCCTTCCCCCCCCGCCTCTCCGTCCCCCGATTTCCCCCCCCCCCCTTCCGCCTAGTTCGTCCAAACGCCCCACTCACAATCAAAATCGGCCTGAGTAATAAACACCTATACGCAGTTGATATCACGTCATTATCTTTTTGACCATCCATGACGTAGTTTTCAATTATTTCCCCCCAATCCCCCCCCCCCCCCCCCCCTCCAACGCCCCCTCTTTTCCGACCACCTGCACGATCGCCTAGACCTAGCACCACGCGTATAACAAGCTGCTCCATATCTTTGATCTCACAGCCGAAGTGTAATTGAATATTATTTGGGACCTAAACCTCCTAAAAAATCTCCCCCCCCCCCCCCCCCGCTCTTGCTCTCTCCCTTACCCAACCCCACCAAATATCGAAATCCGCCACAATAACAAACACTTCACGCACAGGATATCACCTCATTATCTTTTGAGAGCCATCCATGCCGCTGTGTCCCCCCCCCCCCCCCCCCCCCGCCTCAAACGCCCCCTTCTTCCCCATCACCCGCACCATCGCCTAGACCTAGCACCATACGTATAACAAACCCCTCACCTAGAGCCCTTCCTCCCCCCCCGCACCCAACCCCCCCCCCCCCCTCCAACGCCCCCTCTTTTCCGACCACCTGCACGATCGCCTAGACCTAGCACCACGTGTATAACAAGCTGCTACATATCTTTGATCTCACAGCCGAAGTGTATTTTAATATTATTTGTGACCTAAACCTCCTAAAAAATCCCCCCCCCCCCCCCCCCTCTTGCTCTCCCTTACTCAAACGCCCCACCAAATATCGAAATCCGCCACATTAATAAACACTTCACGCACAGGATATCACCTCATTATCTTTCGAGAGCCATCCATGCCGCTGTGTCCCCCCCCCCCCCCCCCCTCGCCTCGAACGCCCCCTTCTTCCCCATCACCCGCACCATCGCCTAGACCTAGCACCACACGTTTAACAAACCCCTCACCTAAAGCCCTTCCTCCCCCCCCCCCCCCCGCCCCCACCCCCCACCTTCCCCCCCAACCCATCCCAACCCCACCCCCTCGAACACTCCACCCTTTCTTTACTCACTGATTGTACGACTTACCCCAGGATATACATGATAAACTCATGTATCATTTCCAAAACCGTCACATTTATCCCCTCAAAATAATGTATAGTTTCCAGGCACATATTGAGCTGCCCCACACGCCCCCCCCCCCCCCCCCTCCCCCCGCCCCGACCCCCCCCCCCCCCCCCCCCCCCTGCCCCAACCCCCCCCCCCCCCGCCCCCAATAATATACTGGTGCCAAAACCGTCAGATTTATCCCCTCGAAAGGATTTATAGCTTACATGCATAAATTGCCCCCTTCCCCCCCCCCCCCTCCAAACCCGCTCGCTTTTGATCAAAACCAGGCCCCCTTTCCCTTCACAGCTGTCAGATTTTGTCCCCCTCAGAAACGGGTTTTGTAGTTTCCGCGCACAGACTGACTAAAATCATCCTGTTGACCCTGATAGCTACACTGTAGTTGTAAGGGGAGTCGCCGACGTATATCCTTAATGAGGACACACAACTCGTAATGTGCGCGATCGGAGTATCACACACAGCTTGCAAAGATGAGTTTCGACGAAATCTTCGATCTCACAGCTGGAGTGTATTTAAAAATGAAAATACACTCCAGCTGTGAGATCGAAGATTTCGTCGAAACTCATCTTTGCAAGCTATGTGTGATACTCCGATCGCGCGCATTACGAGTTGTGTGTCCTCATTAAGGATATAGGTCGGCGACTCCCCTTACAACTACAGTGTAGCTATCAGGGTATATATGTTAAAATTGCGGTAAACCACACTACCAACTCATTACGTAGGGTATTCCGTACATACCGTCTGCATGATCGCCTCCCAACCTATGCCAAGCGAAGTATGACTAACGAAGTAACGTAATTGAGCGCGTGGACACTAAGCGTTCCTTTCAAAACACTTACGATTCGCACTTTTCTCTTTCGTTCTCAATGGCGGTGACATTGCGTGACCACATCACATCGCCTGTTGTATTTGGCAATATGTACCTCTTTCTTCTAATTAGCGATGTCAGAAAATAACGGTAACTACATGATTGTACCTATCGATTGCAATATTCTATTTTTCGATCTATATCTATGTACAATAACAAATTATGAAGCTTTTAACACGTTGTTTACACCTAAAAACTGGGTTGCATACTACATGTAACATCAAACCTTCTAGAATAATATGAATTACCAGACGGGTGATATAAAGGGGTGTCTTCTTGCTACAACCGTCAGATTCGTCCTCTTTAAGTGTTTCTAATTTCCTCGCACATGTTGAAATGCCCCCCCCTCCCCGATCCCTCTTGTTCAAACGCCCCACCTAAAATAAAAAAAACTACCAGAGTAGTAAACACTACCAGCCAGCTGATATCATCTCATTATCCTTTTAGCCATCCATGCCGTAGCTCCAACTCATCTCCGCCCTCCTACCCCTCCTCCCCCCCCCCTTTTGTTCCCCGTCCAGTTCGTTCAAACGCCCTACCTATTAAAAATCGAAATAGGCCAGAGTGATAAACACTTCTACGCAATTGATATCACATCATTATTTTTCTAGCCATCCATGACGTAGCTTTCATTCATCCCCCCTCCCGGCCCCCAACGCCCCCTCCTTCCCCACACCCCGCACGATCGCCTAGACCCAGAGCTGTGCGTATAGCAAGCCCCTACATGTATGATTAATACGCGCGATCGGAGTATCACACAAAATGTTGCGAAGATGAGTTTCGACCAAATCCTTGATCTCATAGCTGGAGTGTATTCTAATACTACATGTGACCCAAACCTCTTGAAAACCCTCCCCCCCCCACCATTTTTTCCCCCTCGCTCTCTCTTGCTCAAACGCCTCACCTAATATCGAAATCCGCCAGAGTAATAAACACTTCCACGCCCTGGATATCACCTTGTTATCGTTTTAGAGCCGTCCATGCCGCTGCTGCAATTCCCACGCCCCTCCGCCCCCAACGCCCCCTCCTTCCCTACCACCCGCACCATCGCCTAGGCCTAGCACCACGCGTATAGCAAACCCCTACATCTATGCGACCTAAAGCCCTCCCCCCCCGCCCCCCGCCCCCCCCCCGGCACAATTCCCCCCCCTCCCCCACAAGAAGGATTTATAGTTTCCACGCACAAATTGACCTGCCCCACCTGTCGCTCCCCCCCTTCCCCCCTCCCGCCCCCCTTTCGATCAAAATCAGGCCCCCACGTCCTTCAACACTCCGCCCTCCCCTCACCGGTTATTCGGCTTACAGGATTCACTTGAGAAACTGATGTGTTTCCTGCCACAGCTGTCAGATTTTGTCCCTCTCAAAAACGGGTTTTATAGTTTCCGCGCACAGACCGACTAAAACCACGCTGTTGACCCTGATAGCTACACTGTAGTTGCAAGGGGAGTCGCCGACCTATGTCCTTAATGAGGACACACAACCCGTAATACGCGCGATCGGAGTATCACACACAGCTTGCAAATATGAGTTTCGACAAAATATTCGATCTCACAGCTGGAGTGTATTTTAATTTTTTTAATAATATGTTGAATTATCAAAACAACCATTTATAATGTCGTCAGCGCGCACGCTTGAAAAAGACAAATGTGAAGTCGGTCAGAATCGAACTCACGACACATAGCACTACCCACTGTCGCGAGTCACGTGATTCAGTAACTCATCGGATTATGCTAAAAAACAACCAAATATGTTTTCGGGTTCGTTCATTAACTCTCACCGACTTCGTAAGAGGGATCTCCGCAGCTATTCCCTTTTCACGTACTACAGTTAGTAGTACTCAGAATAACACTAACAACTATCATTACCATTCATAACGTCTCCAGCGCGCACGCTCCTGAATACCAAATATAATCTCGTTGAAAATCGTACTCACGACGCGTCCTTCGTTGGATATATAGCACTATACCCACTGAGCCGAAAGGAAACCACGACACACAGCAATATTTAGTAGCTACGATAGTAGGGCAAGCGCTTCGAGGCGGCCATGAAAAAAGCATCGCCGGGAAGAAATTTAGATGCCAATTTGGAAATGATGCCCATTCGGAAATGTTGTCCCTTATTTACTCGTTCAAGCTCTACATATGCCAGGATCCAAGAATAGCTCGGGCGTATACCGCCCAAAATGCAAAAAAAGCGCACTTACTTCTCACTTGGTCTCGCTCAGCGTCTATCCGCGTTCACGTCGAGGTGCGGAACGGATACGGCAGGGCGAGGGGCGTTGGAGCCGCCCCCCGAAGACGGCGCTCGAGCGAAGCTATTTGACCGAGAAATCCAGTTCCGAGAATCGCATACTGAGGCCGAGACAAAAAAAAACTCCTGGCCGAATCCCCGAAAAAAAGATTGATCGTATATCGTGCCTACCTGCCGTCTGCATGATCGCCTAACAACCTCTACCAAACGCAGTAGCATATGTCTAACGAAGTAAAGTCACCCTTGTGTTCAATAGTGGTGACATTGCATGCCCACATCACCTCGCTTGCTGTATATATTTGTAAGATGTATCTCTGTCTTAGACTTGGCGACCTAAGAGCCCCACATCGGCGCGGTGAAAATCATGGGCGTAAAATCGTACATTTGAGTCAATAATATTGTGAAAAGGAAGTACAGGCAGATATGTTAAAATTGAGGTAGACCACACTACCAACCTATTACGTAAGGTATTTCGTGCATACCGTCTGCATGATCGCCTCCCAACCTATGCCAAACGAAGTATGACTAACGAAGCAGCGTACTTGAGCGCGGGTACACCAAGCGTTCCTTTCGAAACAATGACGATTCGCACTTGTTCCTTTCGTGCTCAATGGCGGTGACATTGCATGTCGCCCCGGTGGCGTATCAGGTTATCCTCGAGCCTGGTATAGGTCAGTTTCGTGAGTTCGAGCCCCGCCGAGCGCATACTCGTATAAATTCGTTGGTACGTTTTCTTGTGGACAATTTGACTTGCGGAAAGCGCGAGAGCGTGTGTTAGCAACACTCGATGAACAATCGACGAGCAGTGGGATTGCTGAACCCTATGCGCGATAAAAGTTGAAGGCAAGAACCGGGGAGGAGAAGGGATGACACCTGTGACCACGGCTTGTCCAGAAGCTGGAAAGTGAAAGTAAGTGTGCAAAAAAAAAGAGAAGAAAAAAATGATCATATCACCTCGCCTGTTGTATTTTGCAATATAGTCTATATGTACCTGGTATATATTTCATATAATAATTAGCGATGTCAGAAAATATTGGTGACTGCATGGTTATACCCATCGATTGAATATTTTATCTTGCGATCCATGTACAAAATAAGCAATGCATTTGTACACATTTTTTTTTTTTTTTTTTTTTTTTTTTTAGCACACTTTCACTTTCCAGCTTCTTCTGGGCAAGCCGTGGTCACAGGTGTCATCCCTTCTCCTCCCCGGTTCTTGCCTTCAATTTTTATCGCGCATAGGGTTCAGCAATCCCACTGCTCGTCGATTGTTCATCGAATATTGCTAACTCACGCTCTCGCGCTTTCCGCAAGTCAATTTGTCCACAAGAAAAAGTCCCAACGAATTTATACGAGTATGCACTCGGCGGGGCTCGAACTCACGAAACTGACCTATACCAGGCTCGAAGATAACCTGATACGCCACCGGGGCGACCGGTTTACACATTTAGTCGGTATTGGTTCCTTGCTTCAACCTTCGTTGTGTGCGGAATCAAGCCTTTGAGCTCAGTCTTTTGTGCTACAGTGCTCAGTACCGCCAGGTAATGACTGAGGGGAACCAGGGAACCTTAGGGACATGTTCAAGTGCATTGCTAAGCTGTTCACGTGCTGAAAAACTGAGAGACTTCCTTCATCTGCGGCAAACACACAGGTGACCATTTGGTGCGATGAAGGAGTTTAGTATATGAGTGAATAGAACTGAAAATAAGTGCGGTCCAAGAAAAATGAGACTGACATGTCATGGACGGGATACAAGCACTCATCACATTGGAGCGACAATAACAAGTCAGAAAGGATGGAACGGACTGGATTTACACCGGGTGGGACTTTTTACGTTAGGGTGACAGCGTATTAATTAGAATCGTGGGTTCGATGCTCACCGACTCCCGTTGTTGTTGTTGTTGTTGTTTTTCTTTGTTCGTTTGTTGGTTTGTTAGTTTGTTTGTTTTGTGTATTTTTTAGGGAGGGACGTTTACATGTAAAAATATTATGGTGACAGTAAGTATATATTACTTTGTTTTAATTCAATTTAATTTTATTTAATTCTAGATTTTAGGGTGGGACTTCTAGATTATAGCTGGTAGATCACTACTACTACTACTACTGTCTTCATACTCCCGATGTATACCAAAACCCGCCACTATACAAACAAACAAACAAAATAACAAGACCACCCCCAGGTAGAGAAAACTTACCTGGTACTTACGCACTTGACCACAACTACCAACAACCCTGACCAAGCCATCCATCCACCATACATGTGGTAGAGCATTAGTCTGTAGTGGAAACACTACAGAAATACGTTTATCAAATTGATATGATATTAGATGACATCAAAATTCCCAACCTAAATAAAGTAAAAATAAATGCTAACACTAATCAAGCGGTGGAGAAAACTTTTTTTTTTTAATAACAGAATAGGACCCCGCCCATTAAAAATTTCACCCACATGTGAAGGTGTCGAGGTACCGGAAGGTGGGAGGGAAGGGACGCAGGGGTATCAGCTTCGCTTGAAGACAGCACCGGTTCTTCTTTATAGATTTCTCATTATTGGCGTTGAGCTATGACAAGCTCGAGGAGACAGGAAGAGGAGGAGGAGGAGAAGGAGGAGAAGAAGGAGGAGGAGGAGGAGTGAGAGCACGGGAGTGGCGTGAAGCTCACAGAGTTCGCTTCACCCCAGCTTTGCTGCTGTGCTCTCTTCCGGACCTTTACCTATGGAACGTACAAGGAACGTTCTCCTGGATGTCCTATGTTCCCATGAGCGCTTAACGCGCTTACTTCTATCTATCTTGTCCAGAGGAGGAGCGTTCCATTTCCGAGAACGCTCTTGTGGTACAAACTAGCTAGATTCTACGGGTTATCCGCTTCACTCTGAATATTCCGTTTAAGAGAACCTTCTTGTGGCCAATAGACCATAACTCTGCGGACTATCCTACCGAATCTATTGCCAGCTATACTGACACTCTATAACACACATAGTATAGTAAAAAAAAAGTACCAGCAAGCAGCTTCAAAATATGAGTACTGACCCGAAATTCGTCGAACTCACACCTGGCGTCCTGAAATATATATATATACTTAGTCTATATATATTTTGAATAAAATTTTAGAGTGACAGCGTATCAATTTGGAACCATGGGTTCGTGTCCCCCAATTTTTTTTTTTTTTTTTTTTTGGGGGGGGGGGGGGGTAGCGGACTTTTATTGTCGAATGCTGTATTAGGATTAACATATAAGACGATGAATAATGTTCTGTATTCGTACTCGTCCCGATATTTTAAAGCGGGGAAAAGAAAAACAAAATTCACCACCTACCACGTGCATATGATAGAGCAGTAGTATACGTGGAAACTACAGTAATAAATTTATAAAATAGATATGATGTTATATCTAACTCAAAATTCCCCACCTAAGTAAAAATACCAACACTTACCATTATTATAGTGGACAAAAAATAGGACTCCTCCCAATAAAAACTCACCCATATAGTATATTACAAGTACCGACAACGCAGCTTGCAAAGATGAGTATTGACCTGAAATTCGTCGAACTCACGGCTGACGTCCTTGAAATACTTTTTATAAAATAACAAATTGTGAAGCTTTAACACGTTATTTACCACACCTTAAGATTGTGTTGCATACATCTAACATCAAATCTTCTAGAATAATAAACAATACCAGGCAGGTGATAAAAAGGGATGTCTTCTTGCTACAACCGTCAGATGTGTCCCCTTCAACGATTTATAGTTTCCGCGCACATATTGAAGTGTCCCGCCCCCCCCGCCCCCCCCCGATCCCTCTTGTGCAAAGGCCCCACCTAAAATCAAACTCATTATCTTTCTAGCCATCCATGCCGTAGCTCCAATTCATTTCCGCCCCCCCCCCCGGTTTGAATACGCTTGCTGAATTCAGCAGCGGCCGTAAATGCCTACGGGCAGCCGGAATGCCTTCGCACTGACAACGCCTCCGAATTCACTAACGCCGAGTTCCAAAGGCTGATGGTCGACAACAACATCCGCCGCGAGTTCACGTCCGTCGACGGCCCGAAGCGCAACGGGCGGGTGGAGCGGAAGCTAGCTCTTGTTGCCGAGGGGGGTCACGCTGCGTTCTTGGAGTTCCAGACCATGTTCGATGGTGTGGAGTTTCCGGCCAAGGCGCTCAACTATGAACGCACGTGGCCGGAAGCATGGACGTGGATGTGCGACGCGCTCAACCTCATGGCGCGGGTGGATGAAAAGCCCGGCATGATGTGCTCGTTCGAGAAGTTCCACGGGAGGCCTTACAGGGGCCCCGTACTTCCATACATGATGCCGGGACGCCACAAGGTCAAGCGGGCGGCTAAGTCAGAGCCGAAGGGGGAACCCTGCTTCTACCTGAACTCCGGCAACGACCACGCCTCGGATTGCAGCAAGATCATGCTGTCGCCATCAGGCATCGCGAGCTACTCGACCGATGTGACGTGGGGCTATCGGCGCGCGCCGTTCGGTGGAGGGACCGCGATTGCCGGGTCCCCGTCGCCGGCTAAGGGGGGGGCTGTCAGTGACCCAGCCCAGCAATCGCAAGCGCCGCGGGGCTTCGAGGTGTGGTACCAGAGGTGTGCTGCTGTAGTGCTCCTGGGGGGGCGGAGGGCCGTGCGGAGGGGCCGCGACAATGTTTGCATGCATGCGGGTGGGCGGAGCAGTGCGGCATTGCCTGGCCATGTGACCGTAAGCTCCACAAGTGCTGCAGACCCCCGAAAAAGCGTTCGGCGCTCGACAAATGTCGGACTTGTGCCCGAGGGCACCACACCGACCGCACTTGTACACTTCCCCCATGGACGCTCCTGGAGGCGGAGGAGACTCCGGCTGGTACCACCCACTTCCGGTGTTACCTGCCCCACCATTGCCCCCCGGCCTCAGCTGGTGCTGGGGCTGCTGCTGCGGCTGGGGTGGGTGCTGCTGCTGTTGCTGCTGGTGCTGGTAACTATGGTCTGCACCCCCACGCTGCTGCTGTTGCCCTCCCCCCAACTGCTGCTGCTGCTGCCCATACGGCCGCTGCTGCAGCTGCTGTTGCTGCCCAAACGGCCGCTGCTGCCGCTGCTGTTGCTGCCCATACGGCCGCTGCTGCTGCTGCTGTTGCTGCCCGTACGGCCGCTGCTGCTGCTGCTGTTGCTGCCCGTACGGCCGCTGCTGCTGCTGCTGTTGCTGCCCATACGGCCGCTGTTGCTGCTGCTGTTGCTGCCCATACGGCCGCTGCTGCTGCTGCTGTTGCTGTCCATACGACCGCTGCTGCTGCTGCTGCTGCTGCTGCTGCTGCTGCTGCTGCTGCTGCCCGGCGCCTAATCTGCCCTGAAAACCCCCACCGACGGCGAGGGCGTGGGGATCCGCCAACGGCGCAGCAGCCATTGACACGACCGCCGCTAACTTCCGCTCCTCCAACTCCTTCGTCTTGCGGTTAGCGTGGGAGGTGCGGACGATTCCCTCCATCTCCGATCGCGTGAGGCCGGGTCGAAGCAAGCTAGTGCGCTGCTCCACGTCGTAAAACTCGGACGGGAGACGACGTGTTAGTATGCGAACCACGTCGCGATCCGACTTGCGGATACCCAATGTGGACAGCACATTGAGCTTCCCCTCAGCACGGGCAAAGAACAGCTTGGGGTCCTCATCCCCCTGCATCTCTATGTTCTCGAAGTCTTTCTCGAGGTGATCTCGTTCGGCATCACCCTGCGGCTGATACCAGGCCATCACAGCCTTCCATGCTCCCTCCACCGACCCAGCGGCATGCATCCGTTCCTCCACAGGCTGTCCTTGCATGGCTTCCATGAGAAATTCCCATGCCTTCTCGCACTTCTCGACTCTCTGCTGCCCATGAAGATAGATGGATCGGTTGCGCTCCTCCATCCCTCCTAAGCCCCCGGCTATCCGAATAGGGTCGCTCGTGGGCTCAAGCGCCCCGATCAGACCCCGCGCCGTCAAGAAAGCTTGGAACCTGTGTGACCACAGGTGCAGCTGACTCCGCCCATCAAACTTAGGCACCCGCATGCTGTTTTGCGACGACAAGATGAGCGCCGGGGGGGTCTGGTGGTGACGGTAATCTGGCTCCGGCACAGGCTGCCCAGCACTTGCCTGCTGCATGGGCCGCCCGCTCCCCCCAGCGGTACCCGACTGAACCGCTGCCTCGGCGGACATCCTCAACGCTCTCTCCGCTGACAACGCCGCGTCTCGCTCAGCCACCGTCGCGTCTCTCTCAGCCAACGTCGCGTCTCGCTGAGCCAAATTAATCGACACTTCCTCCAGCTGCTGCCGAAGCAGCTCGGTCTCCTCGGCCATAACAGCAACCCTTCAGCAAGCTCCGGGCCCGGAAACCCACGATAATCGTGTTTGAATACGCTTGCTGAATAACGTGTTCTGTGTAACCACGCGGCGTGCCGCTACGGCGTAGATCGAGGAGAGAAGATAAAATACTCGTACACCGGATACCAAATACACACCAGGTGGGTCAATACCGTTCTGTCAGAGACCGTACCATATAAACCACACACAGGAGGTAAGCCGCACCTGATTGTCACCGGCTGCACCACTCACATATATACGGGCAGTATCGTTATCATCAAAGCCCGGGTCGTATCATTAACATCATCGACTGCCCCGCGGGGGGGAAGCTCCACACTCCGAGGCATATACCGAATAATGCCTCGACACATAATACGAAACCCCAGAATATACGAAATCGCCAAATATCCGCAGACCCGTATCGAACAACCGCATACCACAAACACCCCCCGCCCCCCCACTGTTTTTTGTTTTTGTTTTCTATTTTATTCCCCGCCCTTCAGTGTAAACGCCCCACCTACAATCGAAATCGGCCAGAGTAATAAACACTTCCACGCAATTGATATCACGTCATTATCTTTCTAGCCATCCATGACGTAGCTTTCATTCATTTCCCCCTCTGTAATGGAGTGCCCTCCGTAGAAGGATGGTTTATAGATTCGACGTGAAACCATGCCATGGTTGAGGTGAAACCACGTGACATTAGATGTCACACCCACGTCAAGGCCATCATAGATGGGCGATAATGTAGGTGGCGATGATGGTACAAGCAGGACGCCCCACATCTCACTACCTGCTCTACCTGCTCTACCCTGCGTTTCCCTGCGTTACCCCGCACTACAGTGTCTAGGCCTGCTATGTCTGTCTTTTGATATCCTCTTTAGGGAAATAATGCAAACAAGGTATTGAGTCTATACAGCGAGCCATGCGAAGAGACCAAACAAGGGCACCGGAACCCATGAGGATCACGCTTCTCAACACCGACCAACCACGCATCCCCCACTCTGAGTACCACTACAATTGGCGTCGAAGGAGCGGTGAACGGGTCGACCTTAGGCTGCGCGACCTTCTCTCCGGTGCTCTTCTCTCCCCAAGGCAAGCTCGTTTCGCCTTTGTTAAGATACGGCCTCGAAAGGCCTGTAATTATCCGAATTTAAGATTATTTGGATGGGTTTCGTATGATAATAAGGTTGGCGTTTTATATTCGGGAAAGCTAGGAAATAGATCGGAGGCACGTGCCTCCGATCTCAGAAGCTATCCGGGGCTCTGGTGGAATCGGAATAAAGCTACGTCTCTACGAAGGCAAAGAGAGTGAGTACTCTCCGAGGACCTGCTCAATGGACAAGCCTGCAGGGGGCACTCCGTGTCCCCCCTAATAAATTTACATGCGGCGTCGACATTAGGACCATACCTTTGTAATTTTACTTTTTCTTCGTTTGTTTTCAGGTAGTTTTTTTTTCTATATATTTTTTCCTCTCGCCTTTTAACATGCTCCCTTTCATCCAGTAGCGAGCCTGGTTTTTTTTTTGTCTCCTATCCGCAAACCACGGGCCGCTCCGGGCCTCTGCTTTGCGACTGACACGCTGAGTCTGCAGCTACCACGGATTTGCGGCCGCAGCTTTTCGATATATTGTCTCCCCGTGCTCTATCTTCGTGGGACACTACCATATCAACCGAAGAAAGAAAGTGCTCGCATGATGTATCTCTGTCTTAGACTTGGCGACCTCAGAGCCCGACATCGGCACGGCAAAAATCATGGGCGTAAAATCGCATATGTGATACAATAATAATTTGAAAAGGAGGTACAGACAGATATGTTTAAATTGCGGTAAACCGCACTACCAACTTATTACGTAAGGTATTCCGTACATACCGTCCGCATGATCGCCTTCCAACCTATGCCAAGCGAAGTATGACTAACGAAGTAAAGTAATTGAGCGCGTGTACATTAAGCGTTCCTTTCAAAACACTAACGATTGGCATTTCTCCCTTTCGTCCTCAATGGCGGTCATCACCTCGCCTGTTGTATTTGGCAATATGTGTCTCTTTCTAATAATTAGCGATGTCAGAAAATAATGGTATCTACATGATTATACCTGTCGATTGACATATTCTATATCTTTCGATCCATGTACAATAACAAATTATGAAGCAATTAACACGTTGTTTGCTACGCCTAACTGGGTTGCATACTACATGTAATGTAACGAACGGATAAAGAGCTATTTTAGTCACACGTACCCAAGTCTCCAATCCCTTGTCCCAACTCTCTCACCGCTTCTAGTTCGTTTTCTCCGCGTCTACCTTCAGGCTGATTCCTCCCGTCTGCTTGTCGCAACAGCTGCCTGCAAATACCAGTCTTGTCTCACGCAGTCCTCTTCCAAGCGCTCGTACAATATAGCAGATCTCCGGATGAAACCTCCAACAATGCCTCACCGTAACGATCGCTGTACTCAAGCTCGGTTCGCAGTCACTCACACTCGTTTCAGATCAAGTTCAGGTTCCTTTTCCCCTCGTTTGGTTTTGTGTGTTTTTGGACTGAGACCGTGAGCGGCACGCTTTCTAGACTGATCGGCGTTATACAGACCTAGGCAGCATTCCGCCACGTGGTTTCATGAAACAATCATGTCAATCCGCCGCAACACCCCCCTAGCACGGCTTCTCAGGAATACCGTGCTAACCGGGCTGCGGATACACTGGAGTAAGAGTGAAGGCCTTTTCCCACACTTAGTCGTGTTTCGATTACCCTAAGGCTAGAATGAGTGGCGTCTAACATTTTCATGGATAGGCGTCTCTCAGGGGGTAGGGACCCTGGGCCTCGCGCTTTTTTGTATTAGCTCCCAAATCGGTACTGCTGGACTTGCTAGTATTTCTCATCAAGCGCACCAGCTGAAAGCCTCTTATCCACCACTTCCCGGCTTTTCCCATTAACCCGGGTAGGCCGAGGCCTTGATCCTCCTCGCTGGTCGATCTTGGCCAACGTCTTCTCCCTTTCTCCATCCACCTCCACTTCACGTTCCACGTTTACGGGGACCCGGATTGCGAATTTCCGGTCCTCCTACCTTTCAGGATTTCACGTTCGTTGAGCTCCTCCCAATCTCCGTCTGCGTACCGAACCCGCCAGTACGGTTGTAGTCAAAGACTTTTGAAAGGTGACGCTTCTTGTTTTCTTCAGCGTCCGCGAATTCCCTCCAGATCACGGTCCCCACGGGGTGTTGTTTCAACGCTTGTTCGCGGTCGATCCCCATCTCTTTCCTTCCGCGTTAGCGTCGGAAGTTGGTCTTGCCCGGCACTCCGCTCCGTGATACGTTTCCCACAGCGCATGGAAAACGTCCAGCTGTAAAGGGGTGAAGCTGTCTCGTGCCTCCTCTTCGGACAGCCACTGCGACTCTGTGCCATCCACCAGTCCTCCCTTGTATCGCCACTTCCAAGCGCTGCCTTGACCCATCACAGCCTTTCTGTCTATTAGGGTATACATAGGAGACGCTACAACCGACGGCTCCGCCAGTCCGAAGTCAACTCCCCATGCCAGGTGAGCAAATTCGTTTTCGAAGTCGTGACGGAGGTCGTCCGGACGTAAGTGGAACATCTTGATATTCGATGCTGACGCCCGTCGTCGGCGAATCCCTCGCCCATTCATCGTGACGATGTAGCTGAGTCCTGGTAAGACAACTTCAGTCACCTCCCAAGGTCCGGTCCAGTGCTCGTGGGTTAGTTTATGATGTATCCCTTCCCTTGCCATCACAGACTCTGCCTCCTTCACCAGCACCTTATCTCCGACAACAACACGGGTTCCCATCGGGGTCCGACCGATTTCAGCAACCCGACTCTCACGACTTTTCTGCCGGTCTTCATGTCTTTTCGATAGAGCCATCCGTACATCCCGTACCTCCTTGTACGCTTGACGTTTGTCGGCCACGTAACTGTGCATCCCGCCTATGAAATAACCACCATCTATCTCGGGGTGCGTAGCATCAAGTTGCGTGCGTACATCACGACCGAAGAAAAGACGAAAGGGAGTTGCCTTCCCCGGTAAGCGCAGGTCCGGCGTGGTACGATGGATCCACAATGCCGGTTGTACGTACTCGTCCCATCTGCGAGGCCAGGTCTTGCACAGTTCTCCTAGTGCTTTTTGCAGCCACCCCCCCAGTCTCTCCACCGTCCCCTGTGCACGTGGATGATCGGCAGGCCCATAGGCGATGGTCACGTTCAACCACTTACATAAGTGTTGCATCACCTCTGCCGTGAACTCGGATCCCGGATCACTGCGAACATACAGCGGTAGCCCAAAAGTAAGCATCGCTTCGAGCAGTTTCCTTGCTACTCCGATTGCTTCATTCGTAGGGAGTGGAAAGGCGAACAAGAACTTGCTGGCTTGGTCGATTGCTACCAGTAGAACTTTGTTGCCTGCGTCTGACTTCACCCCCATGTCCTGGATGTCGACTTCGAGTACTCCCCCGGGTCGTAGAAACCTCGACGGTAGCATGGCAACCCGTTGACTCGCTGACCGCTTGCGACGTCTGCACCCACACGAGAGGACGTAGTCTCTAACGTCCTTGATGAGGGTGGGCCAGCAGTACCGATGACTAATCAAGGCTGTAGTTCTCGTCGTCCCCGGGTGCCCATAGGTGCTGTGCGCCAGCGCTATAATCCCTGGAACGAGAGATCGGGGAACTGCAAGTCGTGGGATCTTTCCCCGAGGTGCTACCCATAAGAGGCCGTTATCATCCATCACATATTCGCCACCTCCTGATCCTCGGTTTCCCGCTTCCTGGAGTTCTTTCCGAATCTTGCCAAGTACCATATCTCCGCACTCGCGTCAGCTGTGGCAAATCCTGGAGAATAGCTTTCACCCTTTCCAACATGGATGGCTCTGACCGCTGGGGTCCCTTGGCCTCTTTCCCTGATCCGCTTGAACGGCTGCTGGTGTCCTTTGGTGATTCCTCCAACGGATCACGTTGCCGTTTGGGTCTCGGGATGGGCTCTCTCTGTCCCCTGCGTTTGCGTGGGCGATCAACTTCCACTGGTAGTTCAGTAGTAGTGACCATCTGCGCCGTAGCATACTCCATCTCCTCCTCCTCGGGTAACGGCGGTTCTGCCTCCCAGACAACCTCCGGTTCCTGGGAAGTGGCCTTTGCCTGCGATCTCGTGACCGCTCTTGTCACCTCAAAGGCTTTTGATGCTGCGAGGTAATCTTCAAACACCATGCAGGCCAATCCTTCTAGTTCCGCAGCCTCTGGTACCGGTTTTCCCAGTAAGCCTTGAACAGCTAGTTCAACTAATACTGCTCGTAGAATTGGAGGAGACGTGAAATCTGCGATGACGTTTGCCGTTGCGCTTTTGTTAACCGTCTGCGGGATCACGTAGTGCTCCTGCCCTGTGGTGATTTTGGCGTAGTCGTTGAAGTGCAACTCTTCGGCTTCTTCAAGGCGTGCCGCATCCGCTGGGTGTGCGATATCCCCTTCGGTTGGCTTTTCCCCCATTACGTGAGTACGGTTCAAAGAGATGATGGGTTCGTTGAACGAGTGAATCGCTCGCTCTCCGTTACCTCTTTTCAAGAAGTATGCGCCTCTTCGTCCCAGAAATTCCCCTAATTCCTGAACTGGTTGCTTTACCTTCTCCAACCTCCGCTTCCAAACGGCTAACTTCCCTTTTGTGGCAAGGCCTCCCTTGATTCCTACCACGAAGGTCCGTTTCCTCCTCCACGGAATCCCTACTTGGCTCGCTAGTATCTCCGCTTTGTCCACGATGTATGACTCTCGTTCCAAAGCGGGGAGAATTTCGTCGTCCCATACCTTCGTTCGCAGAAGGTCGCCCAAACATTCGAGTATGAAAACTCGCGCGCCTGAAGCGATGGCAGCTTGGGCTAGGCTACTCGCTCCGGATATTCCCTCCTTCTCTCGTATCCCTTCAAACCTCCTGCAGGCGTCACCGACCACCACGTCTGGTTTCACCTCTCTCAACATGGCTAGGCATTCCTGCGACCCTGTTGTCACCCTAAGTAGCTTCGCACCTTTGTCTAGTCCGTTTGCTCTGATGCATTCCAGTGCTCTTCAGTCCTGGTCTACTGCTCCTCTGACCGTCAGCAACCCCTCTGATGCAAGGATGCTGCCTCCCCCCCCCACAGTCGAGCATGACCACCACTGGAAGCTCCGGTGCGATGACAAGCTTGGCCTGTTGAGTATCTGCCTCTGATGGGTCTGCGGGTGTGAGGGCGACAGCTGCAAGTACTGTAAGACTTTGAGTACTAGATTCGTCCACATCTTCCACTCCTAGGGTTTCGAGGTGTACGCCGTCGAGCACTGGCCCCTGTGGCCCTTTGTAAACGTTTGGCAACGACTCGTCTCCTGGGAAATAGTCGTCGAAATCTTCGATTACGATGCCCTTGTTCGGTAACCGCGACATGGCGTCTGGGAGCTGATGTTGTGTCCCCGGCCGCCACTTCAAGGTTATGTCGTGCTCCATCAACCTCAGAGCCCAGCGATGGTATTTCGGTGTGAGAGATTGGCTTTTGAAGAGCCAAGTCAACGCCGAACAGTCCTTGATGAGCGTGAACGGTCGCCCCTAAAGATAGGGTTGGAATTTGCTCACTGCCCACATGATCACCATGCACTCACGGTCCGTTGCTGACCTTTTGGAGTCTCCTCTCGACCACCTTTTGCTGCCATACGCGATCACCTTTTCCACTCCTTCGATGCATTGTGTTAGCACCGCTCCTGCTCCTATCTCATTGGCATCGGTGGACAGCGAGAAAGGTTCTGTCCACACCGGCAGGGCTAGGATTGGAGGTGACGTCAAAGCTTCGATAAGCGCATCAAAAGCTTTGTTCTGCTCTTCTCCCCATGGGACTTTATCTTTCTTCGCTCTCTTGGTTCTGAACCTCGGATCTCTCGGCAAGTCGGAAATGGGCGCCACCACTGTGCTATACTGGGGTAAGAATTGTCGTAAGTACCCTGTCATGCCCAGCAACACTCGCACTTCCTCCACCGTGTTTGGCCTGGACAGCTGCGTGATAGCATCGATCTTGCTCGGGGCTGGCCTGGTACCAAGTCTATCCACGATCATGCCGACGAGCTCCATGACCGACTGACAGAAATGCGATTTCTGAAGATTTACGGTTAGACGTCCTTGCCGTAGACACTCTGACGTTTCTCGCAGCAGTCCCCATTGATCTTCAAGGGTTTTCGACGGGATGGCGATGTCGTCCAACCAGTTCTTGATTCCCCTATCCTTGACGGTTAACAGTCGCCCTCCAACGTAGTCGGCAAACGCCGAAGGCACTGTCTTCAGCCCGAAGCCGCAGCGAACGTATTCGTACAGCTTCCCGTCAGCGTCTCGAAATGCCGTCAGTAGTCGATCGTCCTCATGGATCTCGAGCTGTAAGAATCCTGAAGCTAAATCGATGCTGGAGAAATACTTCGACCCTTCAATCTCATCCATAATATGCTGCAAGTCTCCGAGTCCACCACTCTGTGATTTGAGAAGCGCATTGATACCTCGAAAATCCTACACAACCCGCACTGTCCCATCTTTCTTGCGAACCGTCGAACAATTTGCGGCCCACTCGGAAGTTGATTCCCGAATGGATCCATTCTTCAGGAGCTCCACCGCCTCAGCCTAAATCACCTCGCGCTGTTCCGGGCTGTAGTGTCGAATGGGCGCCACGTATGGCTTGGCGTTTGGATCTTTGAGCTCCAGTCGCATGGGCACTCCTTTGCATGCTGGTACGCTCTTGGGGTTGACCGCGAACACGTCGATGTACTCGTTGAGAATGCCCGTCAATGTGTCCTTTTCGATCGGACTGAGCTGTCCGAAGTTGGCCTCTCCCAGGTCCACCTTGGGGGCTTCGCTCGCAATCTCTGTGATTTTACCCCCTTTGTTGCATTGCTCCGGTGGTCTCCCTTTGTCTTTCTTTTTGATCCCGTCGTCCTGTTTGGAGCTTGTCGGTTCTTCCGACACCGGGTTCATGAGTGACTTCATGCGTTCCCGATCGTAATTGTTAGCAGCGTAAACCGTGGCAATCACCAGCCTCCCCTGGATCTTCACATTATCCTGGGTAACATTCGACAAGTTGCATTGAATTGGTATACCCGGGAACCACAACTGTGCCCCCCTCGGCACTCTTAGATCCACTCCTAGTTCGAGATTATAGCGGTTAGTTGGCTCTACCACTACGAGCTGCTGTACTTGAGGTTGAGGGCCTTTGACAAAAGCGTCTACCTGGATACTGGTACCACCTGGAACCTCTACGTCTTTCGCAATGCGTAGTTTCCAGTGCAGAGTGTCTTCGTCCTCCCAAACAGAGTTTCCTAACTCCATAAACCCCGCCGGGATCTTCGGTCCCTCCAATTCTTCCGGTTCTTGCTCGTCCGTTGACGGTTTCACCGCGCAATAGTGGTACCATTCGGCACACATCGCTCCTGCCGCGGCCTCTCCGACCTCCTTCGGGGCGAATGGTACCCACGATGGGGATGGTGTCGACCGGAAACCCTCCTCACCATCGAAGCTGATGATACTTCGATTGTCCTTCATGAACGCGGCTCCAAGCACCATCGCATACGGAAGTCCCTTCACCACCCTGAACTTCAGGCGGAAGATTTGGTCGACCGGTGCAAAGACTAGTGGTAGCAAGCACGAGCCTACCACTTCCATCGGGGGTACGGCGCTGTTCTTTGGGTTTGCTGTGCGGAGTAGGCGGTCTCCCGTTGGATTTATCAGCGACTTTCCCCGACCATCACGTTCTTCAATAGGTCCGATGAACTGCCGTGACACGTAGTTTTCTCCACCCGCCTCAGTATCCACGAGCACCGCAACCGGAAGTCGCCGGCTCGAGCTCGTTGCATGCTACAACGTTGCATGAACCCAAACCTGTGACGTCTTAGTTTGCAGTGCTCCCATTCCCGATCGGTGAGCGGAACTCTCTGAACCCTGGCTGCTGTTGACCAGTGAACCCTGACTGCTGTTGGCCAGCGAACCCTGGCTGTTGTTTGACCAGTGAACCCTGGCTGCTGTTGGCCAGTGAACCCTGGCTGCTCTTGACCAGCAAACCCTGGCTGCTGTTGGCTAGCAAACCCTGGCTGTTGTTGCCCAGCGATCTTGGCGCCATCGGAGGTCCCCATCGCGATCTAGGGTTCGGTGGTGCTCCTCTTGGGGTTGTCTGGGGACCCCATCGTCCTCCGATTCCAAACGGTGACGGTAGGGAGGGAGCGGACATCTGATTGTACCCGCCTCCCGTTCCTACAGGATTTGCCAGTCCTGCTGCCCCTTGTCCTGCACCACCTGTAGACCCCATCCAACCTGGCCGCCCTGTGGTGGGCCTCCAGCCTGGCCGCTCTGTGACGGGCCTCCCTGTGGTGGGCCTCCCCTCGGGTAAGGTGCACCAAAAGGTCCCCAAAAAGGTCCCCCTCTTCCTGCCATGTTATTTCCTCCAATCGCTCCTCCCCCCCTCGCCTCTCGCCGGGACGCCGCCCGTTTCCCTTTGACGAGACCTCTCGCTTTGCTGTCGTGTAGAGTAAGATGAGCTCGACGAAGTTGTGCAGTACACGACGCACTCGACGACGCTGTGTTGTATCCGACGAATGGAGCTGTGCAGTAGGAGCTGTGCAGTGTGCGACGGACTCGATGAGGCTGCGTGGTACACGATGTACTCGACGAAGCTGCGTCGTATAAGGTGAAGATGGTATCCAACGATGTAGTCTAGGGAGACGAGTGGAGTCCAGGGGATCGATGGAGTCTAGTAACACCAAGTTGACCCCACCAAACGGGTATAAACAGTGGCTTGGGACAAGGTGGGTGGGAAAAAGGGGTGGTGAAAGGTTTCGAGTACATGTATATTTACCTTCCTGGTTTGTTGAAAGTTGTCCCCCTTATTTACAAATCTCAAAATTCCAACGTACTTGTCAAGCTTCCCGCCTATTAATGCATTCTTGACAATCCTCAAGATTCCAACGTACTTACCGAGCTTCCCCCCTTCCCATTCCAACATGATAATGTCCCTAAAACATGTTTCCAATTCCGGTAAATTCTTAGCATGACAAAGAGCAGCTGTAAAAAGGCTTACATTCCCCATACAAAATTAAAAACTAGAACCAGTTTGCAGCATCACTATTCCTGAAACACCTGTGAGAACGACCTTGCAGTGCCTGCAGATCCTTCGAAGAAACAAAATCCCCATCACAAAGGCCAACACCAAATTGCCTGCAAAAAACCCTTGTCTTGTGATCGTCTCACAGTATGCATCAAATGTAGATCAACTAACAGACTCGAACTCATTTCCAACCTGTATGATGGACGCAAGCACATTTCTACAGTGATTTATCACGTACGAACTTACTCGTAATCAGTAATGATCCAAATCCTGTACGAACTTACTCGTAATCAGTAATGACGATCCTCCTTTCCCGATGTCCTGGTACTACAATACAGAAGTATTCGTCGCAAGAGTAAGCACGATCACGAAGGCAATGAAAGCAAAAAAAATGTATGCCTTGCGAAGCAATTTATACCATTGATGCATACGTACCAACGTTTCGTCTGCATCGCATACAAAAAAACAGTGAGTCAAAGCGGGGAGAATCTCGTTTGCCCTCTGTACTGCTGTACGTAGCATGAACTGCGTGACTCCCTCATTTTGTATAAACTATCCAGCGTCTCATTCCTCGTCTCGACTATCTAGAGATCACGACCACCGATTCTTATCACTCATGCGGCCTGCTGTACTGCTGATTCTATTTCTGCGGTGCCTGCCTGTGGTTATCCTGCAGCGTGTGTGGTTGGTGATACTGCTTCAAGCTGCTTCAAGCGAGATTTTCAACATGATAAGATAGAGTTGAACTGCTGTCATGGAACGTTTTGCGGCATCCCGTTAAATCCATTCATATTTAGACTGCTCCTTTTTTTCCCTCACTCTATTTTATGCATTATTATTTCAAGCAAAAATGGCCCGGCATGCTGCTGTACTTCTACCTGCGCCTTTACGACCGTACGTCTACCTGCGTCAAGCGAGACTATCAACCCACACGGATCCCCGCTGGAGCCCCATGTAACGAACGGATAAAAAGCTATTTTAGTCACACGTACCCAAGTCTCCAATCTCTTGTCCCAACTCTCTCACCGCTTCTAGTTCGTTTCCTCCGCGTCTACCTTCAGGCTGACTCTTCTCGTCTGCTTGTTGCAACAGCTGCCTGCAAATACCAGTCTCGTCTCACGCAGCCCTCTTCCAAGCGCTCGTACAATATAACAGATCTCCGGATGAAACCTCCAACAATGCCTCACGGTAACGATCGCTGTACTCAAGCTCGGTTCGCAGTCACTCACGCTCGTGTCAGATCAAGTTCAGGTTCCTTTTTCCCTCGTTTAGTTTTATGTGTTTCTGGACTGAGACCGTGAGCGGCACGCTTTCTAGACTGATCGGAGTTATACAGACCTAGCAGCATTCCGCTACGTATTTTGTGTGACGTCATGTCAATCCGCCGCAACACCGTATCTTCAATACATCTCACTCAGCGGGAAGAGTAACCATCAGCATGCAAACTGACACGGTCATGCAGACGTGTAATAACTTAACTTGACCGCCCGCCATCCATGAGCCTGTGGAAGAACCTTGAGCAAAGGGAAGAGCTAGCCGCGTTGAGTCGACCATGCACCGTTGTCCCAACCACGAGGAACGGGACAAGCTTATCTTGAATATATAGTCTACATCTATATATATACAAAGTTCTACTTCGGGATACGGTCGGCTTAAAACCCCAGGGGTGTCTTAAGTTGAAAGGGGGGGGAGAGCCCCTGAAAGCGATTTTTAACGTCACTGCGCGAATAACGCGGCAAGTAGCACCGACCCTCTTAAACGAGCTTATAGATCTGTCTCATATCTACGCTTACGCGCCCGGGGGGCTGTTACGCAGTCGTGTTAGCAAGCTCAATTCAGCCATCCACCTCAAGCATGGGGTAGAACTCGAGCGGAGGACAGCACGAGTCGTCGCGGTATCGACACCTCAAGCAGATGGAAGTGGCCTCTAGGAGGGGTAACAATGAGCGGCCATCTGCCGCGCAGTCGTTCCGGCTAAATGAAAAATGATCGTCGATCTCGCGCAAAGGGATGTGCGAGCTGCGATATCATCACCTCAAGCAGAGGGAAGGCCAAGCCGCGGACCATCACCCAGTCGCGTCAGAAAACCGAACCGAATCAATCATCCACAGTGGAGAAATCTCGATCAGAGCGGAACGCGAGTCGCAGTATCACCCCCTTCAAGCAACAGAGTATCGAGCGAAGAGAAGAGCCAGGAGCTACAACGATGGAGTAGCGCCGTATCTATCACACAGCCGTGTCAGCCCACCACCATGCGGTGTACTATGTAACGCCATAAAGGGGTGTAAGTGCCGCCCCCCTGGGGGTGACACGGCTATATCGGCTGATATATGGCACGGCCGTGTCAATCGTGATGTAGCGGCAGTCACACCGTGTTGATCATACAGCCGTGTCAGCAGGCAAAGGTAGTGTAACCACCGAAGATACAACAATGCCATTTCATCCTGCTGTCGCGGCAAAGCCGTAGCAAGCTAAACTTTGACGCAGTCGTTGTAGCCAGCGAAAACCGGAGGGTCAACCTCACCCATGATCCCGCCATATCAGTTCACTTTGACCCAGCCGGGTTAACCGCTGTCTGCATTATCCATCGAAGCCCTCACACAAACTATCAACAAGCAAGCGCCACACATATGACATGGCCGCGTCTGCCATGTATTGACGCAGTCGTGTCGATTGAGTCTCACGGTAGCAACCGCGACGTTGACACAACCGTATCGGCCTATTAATGGCAACCGCAGTGTAGCAGCAGCCACCTTGGCGATGACACAGATGTGTCAGCAAGTGACAGGTGAAATCACAACCGAAACGTAGCACAGCCGTGTAATGCCGTGATCAAGGTGTGCTCGCGATTCGAAAACATTACATAACCGCCCTACCTACTCTATAACACAGCCGTATCGGCCAACGAAAAGCGCGGTGTCAGCCGCCCCCCTGACACTGCAAGGCCAGAACCTTTAATAGTGACCCAGTGGCGTCAACCGCTGCGCAGCGTTAGCATCCGAAACGATGATACAACCGATTCATCATGCTACTCAAGTCAAACTATGACCCAGCCGTGTCCACAAGTCCGAAGCGAACAGTAACGAGAACTATGACACCGGCAAATGCGGCGCAGGAACGTGTAGTAGTTGCCACCGCGCTGATGTCAAACCGCTGTCGAAGGACGTATCCTACCAGGTACCTGGCACTTTATGCGCAGTTAGGGAATGACAGGTATCCTACGTCCCAAATATGGTACATCTCGAGTCGTTCGATCGCGTCGGTGTCCGCATTCCAGTCATTGTGCACCATGATCGCCTCGGGTTTAATGACATGCGCGTAGTTTTCGACGTGCGCCTTGTTGGAGAAGTCCTTGAATCGGGGACTCGCATTCTTGGAGGTGAAGGTGGATTGCAGTCCAACCGCTTCCAATTTCTGCAGAGACTCCCTGAATGGCATCTGGGCGTAACGGTTGGGTTGGGTTTCGATAGCACATGTGCGGGTGGGTGGGTGGGTGGATGGGCTGGGTGGCCAAACTGTTTATGCACCATTGCCTACACTTGATGTGTGCTACGATACGGGTGGCACTAGTGGCCACATTGTTTCTGGCTGGCGGGTGTATAATAGTAATATGGTCTACATTATGTATCAACTAACGAATACACTAACCAATTCATGTTGTTGGAATATAATGTACGAAAAAAGAAACGTTTTTTTCTTATTCCTAGGCCATGGGAGAGTTCATTGGGTCTTGCACCTATCAAGTCAGTGGTTTTTGGGTGACTTCGAGCGAAGAGCCCCAGAAAGTGCAGGTGCATTCCTCGCCTCCGTACTATTAGTAGCGTGTATCGCACTTAATTACGTTCACACCTTATCTTCGCCTTCCTGAGAGGTTAGAAGCTTCTCTCCCCACCACTTGAGTAGCGTTTTCGCGAAGAAGGTCGGTCTCAAGAACAGGAAAGAAGTGGCATCGTTGTCGTCGCCTTCATCTCGTTGGATCATCATCACCT
This sequence comes from Undaria pinnatifida, assembly GCA_012845835.1. Lineage (NCBI taxonomy): Eukaryota > Phaeophyceae > Laminariales > Alariaceae > Undaria > Undaria pinnatifida. The sequence continues at coordinate 5,334,596 of JABAKD010000015.1, read as the reverse complement.
CAGCCTTGTGGAAAAAACATTGCGGAAGGGGGCGTACTCGGGATACTACACGAACGCGCAAAAATGAGGCAAAACGCGTGCTACGTACGAGACGCGCGCTACCCGTAGATGACGGTGTATACCATCCGGGACGTCGTATATCAAACCCCTGGAGTTTACCACCCGGGTGATGGATATATAATTTCCCCAAACAACCACCGGATTTATGACATAGATACGCTGTATACAACACCCCCTTCGGTACTATGTCTCATAATCGCTATGACACCTCCGGGATAGTTGATCCCCCGAAATACAGGACGGGCACAGCAACAACCTTCCTGCCGGGACGTGTGTGGTCAATTTCAATAGTGCACGTCGGCCCAGCCCTATGCCTAGTCCCAACCCTATTCCCAACTCTTTGGGAGCTCAAGGTCGACAAGGGAAGTCGTGCGACTCTACGGCATGCTTGTAGTGTGGCAGCTCTTTGCATTCACTGTTATCACAGACCCCAGAGTGTGTCATTTCGCTCGATAATACGTTTTGTCGAATTCAAAACAACAATAACTTATCACCGGGCGAAGTTGTGTATCACACCCCTGGAGTATACCACACCAGGCGATATGTTTTTGGAGCTCACACCAGATCATATGTTGTCTGAGCTCCAAATGTTATCACTGGGGTGTAGTATACACCGTCATGCATGTACACGATAGAGGTAATGTTTTTTGGCCCAAACGTTCTTTGAACGACGGGGCTCCTTAACTCAAAACCGTCAGCATGCCATCCTTGTTTCGAAATAAAATGTACAATATGTGTACATAGGCCATGGGGCTGTACATTCGGTAACATTTTTATTTGCATCCACCACATGCCAGTTTTTGGGTGAGGCATCATGCAGCTCAGGCTAGGAGCCTCAGAAACCAAAATGGTGCACCTTTACCGTAGCATGCGTCGCGCGGTAGGGGTAGCACTTCGACACTGAAGTACGTCTAGCCTACGCGGCGCCTCAACTGAGGAACTACTTAATGCCGTTGGATTTATGCAATACCATTTGTGACGCGTGCTACAATAGAGTTAGCGCTTTTCGACTAAAATGGTTTCTGAATGACGGGGCTCCTTAACCCCAAATCGTCGAAAATGGGGGTATTTTTCTTGCACGGTTCTCGTTCTATACCTAGGCCATGGGAGTTTCCATCCGGTCAGCAGTTTGTTGTTCTCTAAATCAGTTTTTTGGGTCAAGAAAGGCATGTCTTAAGCTCCTAAAGTAAGGAACCTCAGAAAAAATGTGGTGCACCTCTATCGTAGCACGCGGCTTGTTGCGAATACCTACAGTGGGCCACGGGACTGTTCATGGGGTTGTCCTCCGTTTACTTTCAAATTCAGTTCCTGACTTTGAAATAGAGCTCCTCAAGTCCGGAGCCTGGGGATATTTAGGGGCAGGCATGCCTTGGCAGTGCTGGTGGTTGGTGCAGCTATGCGTCCGGTTGTCATTCTTATTGAACGCATGACACGGTATATCATAGGGATGCACATCGAAATTCTTGGGCTCCTCACTTGATGATCTCCATAACCCGATGACCAATCACATTGTCTATGAATAAAGGTTAAACAAACACCTATGTATCACACGACCCATGCTACGGTAGCGGTGTACTTGATGTTTTACGAATCTCCTCGCTTAAAGATACTCTTAACATTGCCTAACCCATATGTTTCAAGAAACAAACTGAGAGTGTAACCGAATAAGCAATAGCCTGGCCTAGGTACTCATTTGAATATATCGCAAAAACAGCGAATGGTGTTCAACGATCTGGCGATGTTCATCAGTTGAAGGTTGAAGAGATTTTGGCGTAACAGTGCGTAGAACGCGTCCTCGGTTGGAGTAGCCCTGTTAGCCCGAAATATTTTCACCAACAGATGATAACCCCATCTCATTGGCAACCCAACCTTACACGCGCTGCGATAATGATCTACTGTAACACTTTCCGGACAAACTGCTTGTGACTGTGACGGAGCTCCTGAACGAACAGATAGGTAATGACTAACAACTACAACTACAACTACACTGTCCGTTATGGGCTACCATTTCGGTCGTCGGAGCCGCAGGCGGCCATCAGCCCGCCGCGGCGAAGCACACCTTGTGTGCGCCACGATATACTATAATACGGTAGGGGGGTCACTCTTAGGTTTGGCCTATTTTTGTAATATTGAGCGTTCGAGCTTTTCGGTTTCAGAATATCCTGCCGCTATCCTGTGGATGAGATTTAATTATTTCTTACGCTACGCCCACAAAGCAATACACAGTCCGAACGAAGTATGGATTCAATGGCCTGAGTATCCTATACTCAGGAATAAAAATGGGGATACAATACTATATGTTTGTATACTATAAGAACGCAGTCTTGCTCTGCGTATGAAACGGGGCGATAGCCAGTGGTACAATATCACAATGGCGTGATTCCTTACCGCTAGTGGGTCGTCCACGTCGGGAAGCAGTGGCAAGGGGTTCTGAATCCAAACCATGTCGGAATCCGACCAGAGAACCTCGTATCCTTGATTCACGATAAGTCCTAAACTGAATGATCGCAGTAGATTTTCCGCCGCAAACGCCGGGTTCGCGGGCGCGGTTGCTGTACTGGCGCGATGACTTGCCTATGACAGCCCACAGCTCGAACGATACAGGGCAAAAAACGAAAAATCAGTTGTGACCGGTTCAAAACAGAAATGAAAAAAATGAAAATGACACAGAGAGAGGAAGTTGGCATTACAGCACAGGACACCTGCAGTAAATAAGAAACAGAAATACTGACCAAGACTTGGTTTCTTATTTGGGAGAGGGTGTGTTGTACTCTAAATTCAGTATAAAATATTATGAGGTTCTCATATTAACCAGTTTCTGATTAGTTATCCGGTACTCTATGGCGCATATGACGTTCAGTTCCAGCCGTATTCGCGTGCGTGTTAAACTCGGACACAAGGTCGCTGTCGTACTCGTAAGATTCTTCTACCGATTGAATACTCAACCTGAGAAAAACTTCATAATGACGTCAACGAAAACGATGTCGCAACTAAACAATACGCCGGGAGTGGGGGGGGTGAGACGCACAAGATCGTGCACATAGCCGGCGCTGGTTGGCGGCATTCGTCCGAAGACACATTCGATGCATTCAACGATTGGGACGTAACATGTTTTGAACAAGATACTTTTTGCTGACAATGTTTTTTTTTCAGTTATATCAAGTATATTAACTAGACCAATTCGACTATTACTTGTGTTGAACAGTATTTTTCGGGAGAGAGAGGTGGCCGCAGTTAAGACAGTATGGACCGTGGTAATAATTCAACTTTGAGCCGTGCATGCTCGTGGGGTAAGCAACCGACGAAGACTGCTGGCGAAAAAAGCGCGGCCCTCTCACCAATTGCATTGACAGCTCGGCGGGAATGAGAGCCGTGCAGCCGGGAGCCATTTGTTCCATGAAATCAAATGCTACCTCGTCCGTGACCACGTGTAACACCTGCAACACATACCACACCCAAAAACGCGGGAACAACAAGGCGGATAGTCCTAAGGTTGACGAAAACTCATACAGAGAGCGTGATGGAACTACACCCCGTTTATGGGACGAACATACTTGGTGTTAGAGTTGAGTGCTTTTGCCGTAGTCGAAAGGTTAATACATTCAGCTGAAGGCTCGGCTTTTTTTGCGATAAGGGTAAGAGACCGAGCCGACGAAACGGTGCTCAGGGTCGGGTGCGATACCTACTTTAAATCTCGTAATGATACATGCTACGGTAGAGGTGCAACATTTTTTTCCTCAGGCCCTGCACTTGAGGAGCTGTATACTATAAAGAGTACACTTGAGGAGCGGTATACTATCAAGAGTACACTTGAGGAGCTGTATACTATAAAGAGTACAAAATTCCCCTTCGGGATGCGGGTAACGTGAAATCTAGGGGGCGTCGCAATGCGAAAAGAGGGACACCGACCCAGGCTACGGTAGGGGGGTCCCTATTTGGGCCTTTTATTTCAGTGGCTAGGGGTCACTCGCGCGAGTAACCCCTTTGTTCCTGTGCGATATTACGTTTTCTTCATGTTTTGCGTTGACGAAATTAATCCGCAATGCAAAGGTGATATAAGCTGCGCCAAAACAAGTGCCTAAACAATCCTCATCCGTAGGGTACAGAGCCACTCGTGCGAGTGGCTCAAACACATCCGTGAAAATGCGGGTACCCCCCCTACCGTAGCCTTGGTTCACCGGTAACATACATATACATATTTTTCTACCTATAATGGTGTTACGCGTACTCACATAGATAAACCCCACTGCTCTTCTTAGAGGAAACGTGTGGCATGAGCTAGTGCATTGCTCCAAAGAAACGGTAGTACTCAGCGGGAAGAGTGTGATAGCGGCGGGTGCACGTTGTACCGATGTACGCGCAAACGAATTGTTAGTGGTCACGGGATGCTGTGTACTGCACGTGGAATAGTGCTCGTTGCTATTTAGTACGTCACATACGTGTGTTTGCACTTGGTGGTAATGAATAGGGTTGACCAGCCAATGCCTGTCGCTCTTGGATGTTGTACAATAATTAATTGGGTGGCGGCAACAATGTCGGTAAGTGTGGCGTACGTGGTAGGAATTTCCGTGGGTTGGAGGTAGTTTTCGACGCTCTGATACTGTGTTTGAGGGAATCGAAACCTTGATGTAGTCATATCGTTTATCCCCGTAAAAAGTAGAGATAGATCGATACACTAGTGTTCCCGCCTGAACCCGCCACTACTTGATGCATGTGGTCAGAAATGTATATGTGTGTATGATATGTGTGTACGATAATAGCAGCAGACGTAGAACCGACCAACTCAACCAATCAGACGGCATACTGGGCGCGTGACGAACGCTGAAAGAGAACTGTACCCGATTTTGGCCACAGCAGCACCGTGCATATACCTGAGTTTGGCTATCACCAATAAGGAGTTATATATCCTTGAACCCTACCCATGGTTCCACCCTGCTCCCAAAACAATGTTTGGCCTGGTCGAGACTCGCGTGCATGCTGCGCTTGCGATGCCTGCCACCCTCGCCGCGCTCGGCGCCATTTTCCAAGCTTTCCCCGCTCCATGTCCCTGTGGGCCCCGTCTCCCGCGCGGAGAGATGCAAGCCGTGCCCTGTGGCGCTCGTTCCAACACTCGGCTGCTCCCGGCCTCTACCTCCCAGGCTTCTCCTGCTGACATCCGCTCTGTCCGGAAATATGATACGGGGATATGTCTTTTTGTTCAAGTGAACGCTCCGTACATTCGGACACGTCTAGTTACCCCGCAAGAGAAAAATAAACACACCGGGTCAACCACGCCCACAGACGCTTTCGCTCCTGCCTCGACGAGCGGCCGCCCGCGCAGTGGGAGAACGCAGGCCGGTTTGCCCTTGTCTGCACCCATGCCACGCACCCACGTCGAGATCCGGGACCGAAACGGCCCAGGGCGGCGCGCCCCCAAACTCCTCACTAATCCGATCCACATGTGTACTGCTGCAACGTCTGCTGTATGTTGCTGCTACTGCTGCTGTTGTGCTGCTGCTGATGGTAATTTAGTCCGGGCGGTTGCTGCTACTGCTGCTGTGCTGCTGCTGAGGTTAGTTGAGTAGCGGACCATTTTTTTACGAACAAAACAACGAAGAACAAAACAATTGTAAAAGTTTATCAAAATGTCAAAATTTGAAAAACAATTTGGGGTGTTCCAAGTGACCTCTGCCTGCTCGTCTCAGGGAGGCGGAACGCAATCCCTCGCCAAATAGAGCCAAACTAAGCGACGTTTAATGCGCCGAACGCCGCCACGGAGCTCGGCCGAGATCCAGACATTCTTCATAATGTACCCATGGCAGGCTAGCTTGCCCCGCGGCCGAAAGTACGAGAAGAAACGCTCGGCCGCCGGAGAACAGCGAGCCAAAAAAAACGAACATCACATTGTACATATACATGTACCCCTCTGAGACAAAAACTGTGATTTTGAGCGTACTTAAAAGTACAAACCGATGAACGAACCCATGGCCTAGGTATGTATGCAAAAACATGGTGAACCCAGAACAAGAATGACATTCCGACGACTTCGGGACAGAGGAGCTTCGCCATCTAGAAAACGCTTTGGCCAGAAATTGCCACTTCTATCATAGCACACGCGAAACACCCTTGTAGTAGTCCATAGTCGCTTAGTTTGTGCTCAATGGTAGCGCTAGAAATTGAAAACTGAGCCGCGACGCCAAAAACATGTGCTTCGTTTTAGCGAAGCCCCCGCTGTACCGACCCAACAGCGAAGTTGCCTTGGAGAGAACTATTTCGGTAGTCAGGGTTATACCCGAAACGACACGGTGGAGGGTGGGGAGGGGCGCGGTTGGAATGAACACAACTACCCCGTGCACAGGGTGTGGATGTCTGCCCCGAAAAAAACCGAAATATCGATTCCACACTCTTATCTATTTCCGAGACTCAGACAGAGAAGGGGTATACTAAACAAACTATCAAGCAGGGATGTTCTTTGCCACATCATCAACGAAAAGCAAACACCGAAAACATCCATACACCCAAGACAGTTTTGCTGTGATCATTTCGCTGATGTCGATCAAGAGTTTTCACCTTCGCACCGCTAGCCCGCTGCGCTGACGTGAGGATGTTTGTCGCACTGTATAAGTGCCCGTACTCGCTCCGACAAAACCCTTGCAACATTCAATCCACCCGTTAATGCTTGCACAAAGCACAATTTTGTTGATCGCAGTATCGATGTCACCAAACCACACACCCAAGGCACTGCACGTTTTTTGTTACCTTGTTCGTGACATCTAAAGGTCTCACGTATGTACTGCTAGCCCGCCGCGCTGTCAAAAACAAAAGGCGGGGCACTGTCTAACCGCCCGCAATTGCTGCTGCTCGAAATAACCAACCCCATGCCATCATCAATACGCCCCCCTTCATGAACGCAAGGTGCCTTTTACGGATCGCCCTGTCGACGTTTTCCAGCCGCGTATGCAAGGAATTGTATACTGGTCCCCCTGTTGATGGTGCCCAAGCGTCTCACCTTCGCGCCGCTAGTCCGCCGCACTGACATAAGGAAATTTGTCGCTCTGTCCAAGCGCCCGCAATTGGCGCTGCTTACAATGACCAACCCATTGCTGCCCTTGCTTTCTCCACCCCCCGTTTTGCGTCCACTAGCCACCGTTTCGAGCACGTACCTAAAACAGAATGTAGGCACACAATACGCCACGTGCAAGGAAATTTGGACGACAACAAGCAATCCAACAAAATAAGCGTTGTTATCATTTGGTCCGCCTTCCAATAGTGTGAAGAACGAGCTTAACCACGTCCATCGCTCACAAAACATCCCCAAAATTAAAACCAAGGGAAAATGAACACAGAGAAACGCGCACCTCATAAAACGCTACCACTAGAGGGGGAGACAACGCAAGTCGAAAATCACAGCTGACGGGGCTGTTTCAACATAGTTCACTCAAACAAAACGCTGATTCCGCGTTAATTTCATTCCTTGAGCTACTGCCGACGCCGGCGCTCCGGATTGCATTACGAGTTTCGGAGCGCGTGCCACCACAGCATCCTAAGGACGGAGAAGCGCGCTATGATAAGCGTACGGAATCATCCCACGCGCTATAGGGGTACAGCAGATTCTAAGAATTTTCTGAGCCCCTAACATGAGGAGCTCAACATCTCACCCAATACATGACTTCGGGGACGTTTGCTCGCCTAACCCGACCGGCTGTTTCTATGCCCTCTAGTGCTGATACAACCATGCTCGTAACACTTTTCACACTAACCGATCGTTCCACAGTAGTCGGGGAGCTCAACTGGTCAGAAACGTTTGACCCCAAGAGAGCGCAACCCCTCTAGTGCAGGTGTTATGAGGCTCCTGACAGCTCTAGACCTCACCGTCGGTTGAGCAGGCGGTGTACGTGCTACGATAGAGGTAGCGATTTTCAGCCTTTTGGATTTCTGAGAGACGGGGCTCCTTAACCCAAAATCGCCGGAACGTAACGGCTTGTTTTGCAGTGTGAACGGTTTTCATATCTACGCCATGGATTTGTTCGTCGGGTTGGACTTTCAGTTCACTGAAATTCAGTTTTGGGGTTGAGAAAGGTCAAGAAGGTATATGCCTCCTCAAGTGAAGAGCAGGATTAGAGAAAAAAAAAACGGTGCGCGTCCACCGTAGCATATGTCGAGCCTCGCCGGTCAGACATATTTTTGGTCAAAACGCGGCACAGTGATGGGGCACCCCACCACAGCCAGCCCCAACCGTAGCACACGCCAGAGATGGGTTCGAAACGTTGATATACTTGCGCTTGCAACGACAGTTGACCCTAAAACAACCGATGCGCCAACAAATTAATATGGCTACGCGACCATGAAGCCTAGCCCTGATACAAAAGTCAATTCAATATTCTTTGTTATTTCTGCTACAGGATATCCATTAGCAATCTTGATGCTGATGCTTTCAACACACCAGGTAGTATTTTTGATAATGTTGTGCTGTTGTCATCAGATTTAGCTTCGAGAAAAACGATGCAGTACATAAACACTCTTCCGAAATTATCATATCGCGCACGGCTGTTTAGGATGCTGCTGCTCTCTTTTTGTGTCGTGTCATCTATAATGCGGATGTTACCGCTGCGTTTTCTTGCAGGTTTGATGTTAACAACTTGTGGCAACATGCGTGCTGTGGTACCGTTACTACTATTGATAAGTATTTACTAGTAGTGTACGTGTTTAATATGTTGCTATCAACACTGGCGGAGCATAACAACTTACTGCCTTTGGATGAAGCGTATAGTTGCTGCCATAAACATTGATAGCATTTGTTGTTGATGTTCACTCTGAAAACATCCATCGGGGTCATATGCATTCAAGAAATAGTACATCTGTAAAAACGAGCGGCCGGTGTATCACGCAGCTTGCAAAAATGAGCATCGGCCCTACAATCATCGAACTCAAAGCATTTTTTTTTAATACACGCACGTTTATGGGGACAATAATATCTATCAATAATAGAGACAACACGCATGCTACAAATAGTCCTAATAGTACTAGTAGTACTATTAATAATAGTACGGTGGAGGTGCAACCAATTGTTTCCTGAAGCTACTTGCTGGAGGAGCTATATATTCCCCTCGCCAGTTATACGACTCACAGGATACATACTAAAATGGTGATTCCTTCCATAGCCGTCAGGTAGGTGTTGATCCCCTCAAAAACGGTTTTTTTTTTTAGTTTCCGCGGACAGATTTATCCCCCTCCCCCCCCTCCTTTCAACCCCCCCGCGCCCCCGCACCCCCCTCTCCTTAAGCCTCCTCCCTCCCCTCATCGGTTTTCGAATTGCAGGATATACTTGATACACTGATGCATCCCTTCCACAGCCGTCAGATTTTATCCCCCTCGAAAGCGGGTTTTATAGTTTCCGCGCATAGATTGATTAAAATCACCCTGTTGATCCTGGTACAAGCTACACTGTATGTAGTTCTAAGGGGAGTCGCCGACCTCACACCCAGTAAATACGCGCGATCGGATTATCACACACAGCTTGCAAAGATGAGCTTCGACGAAATCTTCCATCTGATCTCACAGCTGGAGTTTACTTTTTTATTTTTATAACATACCTTTTGAGGCGAAAAGGTTTTGGGGGGAAAATCAAAAGTGCTGTTAATACCCGATGAACAATCCCGTAGAAAAATACCAATAAGGTTCCGACGATTTTATTAACAGGTTAAGGAGCCTCATCATTCAGAAACCGTTTCAGCCGAAAAGTGGTACCAGGTATACCGTAATACCTCGACCATACCGTAGCACGTGTCATGGAGACAAACTACTTCGCTCGCTAGTGAGTCGTCCTACGGTAACCCCCAACGTTTCTGTAACGAAGTCGCCGGTTTCAAAACCAGCTACCGGTCGTATCATCTTCTGAAATACGGTGCGCCCTCGACACTCCGAAGTCGTCGATCGATCGACCTTTGCACACAATAAATTATATGGATACTACTTTTTCAATAGTATCCTCCCTTCCTTGTGTCGAGCAGCCATGAAATAAAATGCTCGTTAAAGAAAACCGCTGATTTGGGAGCGGGCTATCGTAGAATCACTCTAGTGTAGGGAAACATTGTTTCAGATGTAGAAAGTCGCAGGTGTTATGTGCGGTAAACACCTGGGTGGCCATGGAGCTTGCTCGATCCTGAATTCCTTGGCCCCGCCTTCCGCGCGATATCCAGCGTAGCCGAGGGCAAAGTTAGCCCGTCCGATGCGAAAATCCTTGTTGAGTTCGCGTTTTTCCACTGGAGAATTAGCCCGTCCGTCATATTGTTTACTGGAGGCAAACATCGACCTGACCGCATCCGAACCATCCACCAGCAGAACATCTTCTCCGTGCGCCGAAGCTTCGATTATTGAACCGATTGCTTCAAGGAACGGCGCGTCTTTCACCGCGCGCTGGTAGAGCCCCGCCTTCGTAAGCCTCGACGGCGTTAGCACCGAACGGTTGCACCACACCTGACCCACGAATTTATCGGAGAGCCACTCACCTTCCGCCTTGCTACCCCCGTCTCCGCCACCTCTGAGAAGATAATCACCGCTTAAGTTCGCCTCTTCGTCCCCAGTGCTCAACAGATGTCTACCGTCCGCCGTACCCCCTCCCCTGCCACCGCCTCTTAGTCGAGAGCGCGAGAAGATAACAGTCGGGGGTGTCCCTGGAGCAAGTGCTGACACTGCCTGGAGAGAGGTGATAGACTCCGCAAGACCGGGGTGGGGTAAGCTGCCCTCGCCAAAGAAGCCAAAGATGTTGGCCTTCTGCAGCAAGAACCGTTCCGCCAAAACCACGCCCCAGGATTTCTTGTTATCCGCGAAGAAAGTGAGGACGTTCGGCATGTCTCTCACGAGATTCTCCATCGCGTGGTTCGAGCACAGAACCCATACAGGCGGAAATTTGTTGCTCCATTTGCCGGCATAGGCTGACCACTCGCGGAGAGCTTCCACCCCCGCCTCACCGTCTTCGAGCGCTACCAGGAGGGCTGTCGGCGGTGTTGGTGGCTCAACCAGGTTTTTATTATTCACCCTGTCTTGCAATGGTGATGCTGTGCCTTCATCTGATGCTGTGATGCCTTCCTCGACGATGACCGTTGCGATTAGATAGCGGGGGAGGAGCAGGACGAAGAGCAGTAGCAGCAGCGGCGGGGGAGCTCGTTTTCCGGCGGCACGGTGATGCACCATCGTGAAGATGGTGCGATTCTCCCTCCCGCTTGGTTTCGCCCTGTTGTCGCCTGTGGTCACTTATCTGCCTAATTTTGAGCCTCTCCGCGAATACTGTCTCCATTGTGTAAATTAATTACAGCACTGGTCCGTCTATAGCGCCGTTTGCCCGCTATATGGCATGTGGAACCGCTTGACACAGGTGATAACAGCGAGTAGCGGTAATAGGCGGAGTAGTGCCGGTTGCCACTATAGTGCTGGGAGGTTGGCACATACCGGCGGTGTGGAGGACTTCTACTACCGTATGATGGCATACTGTACCCCCAAATTACCACATACAGTAGCGATACACCTGTAAATCGTTGATACCTCATATTTTCGAATAATAGTTATATGGTGCTCGCATGTGTATCTAACTTGTTATTGAGGCCGTTCTGAGCAATACCTGCACACCCACTACTTTTGTTTCGTCTCCGTGTGTGGGTAATTGTGCCGATTCTGGAATCCGCACATAAACACTTCGCACACTTTTTACCTGGTAGGTTTTGATGTTTGAACGGTAAATCCTATGTTGATATTTGTCAGTGATAAGGGGTCGGTATAGTCCAGAATACTTGATACAAGGAGCACGTACCCTGGGAGTCCAGAGAAGATATTGCAACTTTCTTATAGTAAGTACGCCATTTTTCCACGCCTGCTACCATATCAAGGGGGAGTTTTTTTCCCCAAACAGGATATTGCTTACCATTGCGTTTAACAGTTAGTGTAAGTCGTTATTATATACCTAAGCAGGTGAGCACAAAAGAAAAAAACTTCTCTACGCTTTTCTTTTAGGGAGGTTACTAAAACCAAGTAAAACAACGTAATAAAAAAAACGGTATTGTCTTGATTCGCACAGAAATCACATAATACCCCCTAAAACCCCCCAACACCTCCCCCCCCCCCCCCCCCGCTTTTTTGTTTATCCCCGCTCCCTCTTGCTCAAACGCCGCACATTGGCATCGAAATCACCTCATTATCTTTCTAGGGCCATCCATGCCGCTGTTCCAATTCACACGCACACCCCAACGCCCCCTCCTTCCCCACTACCCGCACCATCGCCTAGACCTAGCACCACGCGTATAGCAAACCCCTACATCTATGTGACCTCAAGCTGTAAAAAACGCTCTTGCCCCCCCCCCCCTCACACCCAGACCCACCCACCCCCTCGAACACCCCGCCCTCTACAGATTGAGTTGCCCCGCCCATCCCCCCCCCCTCCCTCCCGCTCCCTCTTGTTCAAACCCAGGCCTCCACGCCCTTAAAACCTCCGCCCTCCCCTCACCGGTTATACGACTTACAGGATACACTTGACAAACTGATGGGTTCCCTTCCACAGCTAGCTATCAGATTTTGTCCCCCTCAAAAACGGGTTTCATAGTTCCCGCGCCCAGACTGACTAACATCACCCTGTTGACCCTGATAGCTACACTGTAGTTCCAAGGGGATCGCCGACCTATGTCCTTAATGAGGACGCACAACCCGTAATACGATCGGAGTATCACACACAGCTGCAAAGATGAGTTACGACAAAATCTTCGATCTCACAGCTGGAGTGTATTTTTATTTTTATAATAATGCTCCGTTTCTTCTTTTATTTGTTATGACTTGAAAGTTCTAGGAGCATGGCTCCGATTAATGGCGTTTATTGTGGGCTCCCCCATGACACAAGCGATGCCATATTTCTTTCTTTGGACTCTTCAATGCGGTGTTTCCGTGAGGTGCAGAGTCTTGAGTGAAGCGCAAAAAACGCAGTACAGTACATGCTTTGACACTATCGTACAACCCTATAGTACTATGTATGGCCCGGCAATCAATACACTTCGCAGTACATGGCGGCCGTCGGACAGACTGCGTGGTCTACAGCAGTACCCCTACAGCACGTGGCAGGCACCAAAAAAAAAACATGCTACGTTGTCAATATGTTACTGTATGTAAAACACACCTTTCTCGACGTGAATTCAACACCCGTTTGGTATTCGCATTGTTGTTCGTTCAGGACGGAAACGTAAAGACCTTTTTTTTTGGTATTCACCTTAAAAAACACCACAGTAACGGAGTTTTCAGAAAAATGGGAACGGAGCCTCAAATGAGAACCAAGCGTTATCTCCAGAACCATGTATGTATGTGGTGTATCAGAGACACAACCGTTCTTCTTACCTGTTGCGTCAAAGAGTGGCGGGCAGCACGTGTTTCGACGGTGTGTGCATTTATTTTGAGTCAATGCACACACAGCAGCAGGCGCACATTTTTTAACCAAATAACAACCTGGGGGGGGAAAGCAGAACAACTAACTGATACGTATTGGTCTCGTATATATAGCGGAGTATCACACACAGCTTGCAAAGATAGATGAGTTTCGACGAAATCTTCGATTTCACAGCTGGAGTGTATTTTCATTTTTTATAATATAGCGGAGTAGTAACTGCCGCAGCGTGTCCGACTTTGACCATGAATTGAGCAGTATTAATAGTCGCCTTCCCGAGACGTCTGAATTATTATCCACCAGGTAGGAGAAATTATAGGAATCGGTGTTTGCGGGATACCAAATTTGGTCGGGCAGCCGGCCAGGAAAACAAACGCATAATAATATAGTTGACACCGAGGAATGATGGCATAACCCAAAGCCATAGCAACGAACGAAAAACAAACTAGGTTAGAACTTATTATGTTTTCGAATTCAAACCCCTTTTTACGTTGGTTGCGTTGGCCTTGGGTTGTAACATGACGGTTTCAATCGTATTATATTTTCTCCTACCCGACTACCACCCACAACCAAGCTTGGTGTCCCGCAACGCACCCTAGTATCCGGATTTCGGAACGTGTATACTATATGTACTATCTGTACCTGGTACCGTGGTGTTTCTTCGCCAGAAGTAAGCCCTGCCGTCTTGAAAAAAATAAACGCCGGTTTCAAGCCTTAGGGTCGTTCCTAACGAAGGCAAGAAAAAATCACAAATCCTGACAACATAAATGACATATGTCACGATTCCTGATATTTTGAATACCTAAATTGTCACGTTTTCAAAAAAAAAAATCACGTGTTTTTGTTCAGAAATCCTGAGGTCAATTTTATGGAAAATAAATGTCAAAACGATTCAAAGTCCGGCTTCCTGACAAATACCACGTTTTTTCGCGAATAAATATGCCACGTTTTTGTCACGATTCCTGACATTTTTTTGTGTTCGTTAGGAACGGCCCTAATAATGGCGACCATCGTGTCCAATAATAACGCCGTGAGACCGGAACTCCCAAACACAGGGGACAGCATAATAAGGGCCCTAAACCCCTGCCGAAGCGATACGAAGTCTAGCCGTAACTGACTAACAGCCGCGGTGTTCGTGGTATCTTCGCAGCTGCGCAGGAGATGGTGTAGGCCTCGTCTCTGTCCCTGCCTGTGAATATCATGTACAAAACATTTAGCCCCTGTCCCCTACCCTTGGGAGTTCCCGTATGAAGGTGTAATTTTCGGACACGATAATCACCATCAAGGCAAGTGAAGCCTTGTATCTCTACCCGGAAACTTCTGTCAGGACCACGACTGCGGAATGAACCACGTACATGTGGCACTGCTAAACTGTGTGCTGCAACGGTGTTCCCGCTCTGCTCCCAAGCAGTTGGTCCCCAAGACTTTGGTGCTTGAGCCTCAAAATGTGCTCTTTATCTCTGTTTTCGTCCAAACCCTTCGGGGAACACGGTAATTCCACGTTAAAACCATAAGTGCGGCCTTGATAAGAGCACGCATGGATGACATCCTCGACCGTTGCGGGCATGCGCTGAGCCGCAGGCGGGTGTCAGCCTGCCGAGACATAGCCCCTCTTGTACATGATACCATGTAACTGGTATACAAGTATCGTGGAGCTGCCCGCGGGTCGTACATACATATCTCCTTATTGCACTCTGGACACGCTCCCCACCCCAGCAGCCTGGGCATATCATACTTCGTGAGGGCGATGCTATCATCGCCATATCGTCACTTTTTTCAGCCGTTTTTCTCTCAGGAGCCCCAAAGACCCAGAGATATATTTTTTATAAAAATTGAAAAACGTCAGCTGTGAGTACGACCGATTGAATGGTTGAAGCTCAACTTTGCCAGCTGCGTGGTACATCTATGTTTCGCAATTCATTATCAATAACACCTGGTATACAGTAGTAGCTAGTTGCACAAAATTTACGGAAAGTCGTTAGGATGAGCTATGAATTGATTGTGTGAGTTGATCATGTTTATTTGAGTCGGTATCATCGCCGTATTGGATAATGCCGTTTTAGTCTGGCAGACACCCTTAAGATAACGATGTTCTTGCGGTGTGTGAAGTTTCAATATTCCGGGCTTTGGTACGACGTACATTTTTTTTGTAAAAATCAAATTGAAAAAGATCAGATGTGAGTACGACCGATTGAATGATTGTAACTCAACTTTGCAAACTGCGTGGTACATTCAATGCTTCGCTATTGTGCAGTAGTTGCACAAAATTTATGAAAGGTCGTTCGCGCGTGTTATGTATTTGATCCCCATGCAAGATATAATAGGTTGGTTGACTGATTCTACGACAGCCCCCCCAAAAAACCGGCGACTTTCTTTAGCGAACGTTTCAAGGCCGCTCGACACGAGGAAGGGTGATGTGAAGCATAAAAATCTTCACACACTTTCTTGTTTGCAAAGGACGATCAAACGATGACGTCGAGGTGGCAAGGGACATCGTATTTGAGGAGATACGGCCTGGATCTGGTTTCAAAACCGGTGATTTCGTTAACCCCTTTACAACTGGAAACCCGTTTTTGGGGACAAAATTACTTGGATTTAGTATGTGGAGGGGTTCGGGGGCTCTAGAGGGGTTAAAGCAAAGTTGGGGGGGCTACCGTAGAACGGATCCAGGGTCAACAGGACGATTTTCCACAATAATCATTCTGTGCACTGATACTATAAACCCGCATGGAGGGTAGATATTATTGCAAACATTATATTATTAGTCTATATAACATGATCATTTTTAAAAATTGAAAAACGTCAGCTGTGAGTACGACCGATTGATGTAGAAGAAGCGAACTGCGGTCTTACCAATCGTCTAACGTAATAGAAAATATCAAATGTTTAGCAAGGTGCGTGCAGCCGTACAAGCATCATCGTCCTGCGTGTTACACTGCTGCTGCTGTTGTGGACGAATTCCCTTTCCCACGCCAGCAAGGGTTAATGCGACTGCACCCACCCGGAACAAATGTCTTGTTATTAATCTCGGATACATGTTTGCAGTTCTACGAGGAGCCCGGGACCACCTACACTATCTGAATTTCAGGTGGAAGTTCATGAAAGCTTCCATGGAAGCAATGGAAGCTTCCATGGAAGCTTCCATCAACGCTTCCGTGGAAGATTTTGTGGAAGTTACTTCCACGGAAGTTTTTCGTGGAAGTTTCCACGGAAGTTACTACCACGGAAGCTTCCGTGAAAGCTTCCACGGAAGTTACTTCCACAGAAACTTCCTCGGAAGCTTTCACGGAAGTTTTCACGGAAGATTTCACGGACGCTCTCACGGAAGCTTTCGTGGAAGTAAATTTGCTTCCACGGAAGCTTTCACGGGAGCTTTCGCGGGAGCTTTCGTATAAGTAAGTTTGCTTCCACGGACGCTTTCACGGAAGCTTTCGTAGAAGTTGATAAAAAAAATGAAATAACATGCAATATTTTTCTTCCACGGAAGCTTTCAAAAACAAATCCCATGGAAGCTTTCGCGATAGCTTCCGTGAAAGGAAATTACTGTCACGAAAGCTTCTGTGAAAGCTCCCGGCATGTGATTGACATACTCTTCAAGTTATGTATACCCTTACCCTAACCCTAGCCGAATGAAACGTAACAACCATTGTACGGTGAAACCCCCTTCGTCTCGTACACAGTGTGCGTCAACCATGTTGTCAAAAAAGTGGTAAGCTCTACTGGAGGCACAGTAGTGTGCAATACACATATGTCCGTGGGAGCTGTCGTGGAAGCCGCTAAGATTCCGTGGAAGCTGTGGAAGCTTCCATGGAAGTAAAACGTGAAATTCCGTGGATGTAGCCTCCAACTTTTCGTGGAGGCTGCTTCGAAAGCTTTCGCGAAAAACTTTCGTGGAAGCTTTCGTGGAAGCCGCTGAGCTTCCGACCTTCCGTGGAAGCTGCCGCTTACTTCCATGAAGCTAAAACCGAAACATCCGTGGAAGTTCTTTCGTGGAAGCTTTCGAATCCGTGGAAGCTTCCGTGGAAGCTTCCGTGAAAGCTTTCGTGGAAGCTTCCGTGGAAGCTTTTCAGCAGTGACTTTTCAAGCCCGCGATGCCCGTTTTACTCCACCAAAAAAAAAAAACGCACACACTCTTCAAGATCCACATCATCGTATTTCGAGGGCTTTCTTGGGTGCCCACTCCTGCGTTTTCAAGAGTCCCTGTTTGATGTTTGGCGCAACCAATCATTTTCTCCGGATGGTTTTCGTTCGTCAGCACCGGGGCCGAAAACAAGGATTTTGCTTTGATACAATACATATTATAAAAACAAAAATACACTCCAGCTGTGAGATCGAAGATTTTCGTCGAAACTCATCTTTGCAAGCTGTGTGTGATACTCCGATCGCGCGTATTACGGGTTGTGTGTCCTCATGAACGATATAGGTCGGCGACTCCCCTTGCAACTACAGTGTAGCTATCAGGGTCAACAGGGTGATGATGTTAGTCCGTCTGTGCGCGGAAACTATAAAACCCGTTTTTGAGGGGGACAAAATCTGACAGCAGCTGTGGATGCATCAGTTTATCAAGTGAATCCTGAAAGTCGAATAACCGGTGAGGAGAGGGCGGAGTTTATAAGGACGTGGGGGCCTGGGTTTGATCAAGAGGGAGCGGGGGGAGGGGGGGACGGGCGGGGTAGCTCAATCTGTGCGTGGAAACTATATATTATAAAAATGAAAATACACTCCAGCTGTGAGATCGAAGATTTCGTCGAAACTCATCTTTGCAAGCTGTGTGTGATACTCCGATCGCGCGCATTACGAGTTGTGTGTCCTCATTAATGATATAGGTCGGCGACTCCCCTTGCAACTACAGTGTAGCTATCAGGGTCAACAGGGTGATGTTAGTCAGTCTGTGCGCGGAAACTATAAAACCCGTTTCTGAGGGGGACAAAATCTGACAGCTGTGGAGGGAAATGTATCCTTTTATCAAGTGAATCTTGTAAGTCGAATAACCGGTGACGGGGGGGGGCGGAGTTTTGAAGGACTTGGGGGCCTGGTTTTGATCAAAAGCGAGCGGGTTTGGAGGGGGGGGGGGGGGGGGGGGGGGGGGGGGGGAAGGGGGGGGAAATTTGTACATGTAAGTTATGATCCTTTCAAGGGGATAAATCTGACGGTTTTGGCACCAGTTTATTATTGGGGGGGGGGGGGGGTTGGGGCGGGGGTGGGGCGTGTGGGGCAGCTCAATATGTGCGTGGAAACTATACATTATTTTGAGGGGATAAATGTGACGGTTTTGGAAATAATGCATCAGTTTATCATGTATATCCTGGGGTAAGTCGTACAATCAGTGAGTAGAGAGAGGGTGAAGTGTTCGAGGGGGTGGGGTTGGGATGGGTTGGGGGGGGGGAAGGTGGGGGGTGGGGGCGGGGGGGGGGCGGGGGAGGGGGCAGGGGGGGGCGGGGGGGGGGGGGGGGGGGGAAGGAGGGGTTTAGGTGAGGGGTTTGTTATACATGTGGTGCTAGGTTTAGGCGATGGTGTAGGTGGTGGGGAAGAAGGGGGCGTTCGGGGCGGGGGGGGGGGGGGAGCAGCGGCATGGATGGCTCTCGAAAGATAATGAGGTGATATCCTGTGCGTAAAGTGTTTATTAATGTGGCGGATTTCGATATTTGGTGGGGCGTTTGAGTAAGGGAGAGCGAGAGGGGGGGGAGGGGGGGGAGGGGGGAGATTTTTAGCAGGTTTAGGTCACAAATAATATTCAAATACACTTCGGCTGTGAGATCAAAGATATGTAGGGGCTTGTTGTACGCGTGGTGCTAGGTCTAGGCGATCGTGCGGGTGGTTGAAAAAGAGGGGGCGTTGAAGGGGGGGAGTCGGGGGGAAAAGAATTGAAAACTACGTCATGGATGGTCAGAAAGATAATAACGTGATATCAACTGCGTATAGGTGTTTATTACTCTGGCCGATTTCGATTGTGAGTGGGGCGTTTGGACAAACTAGGCGGAAGGGGGGGGGGGGATCGGGGGACGGGGGGGGGGGGAAGGGTTGGGGTTTTTCATGAACAAGAGGGGTCAGGGGAGGGGGAGGGGAGGGGGAGGGGGGGCGGGGGGCGGGACATTTCAATATGTGCGCGGAAACTATAAATCCTCAAAGGGGACAAACCTGACGATTGTAGCAAGAAGACATCCCTTTATATCATCTGGCTTGTAATGTTTACTATTCTAGAAGGTTTGATGTTCGATGCAGCATGCAACCCAGTGTTTAAGTGTAGTAAATAACATGTTAAATCTTCATAAGTCGTTGTTGTATGATACATGGATCGAAAGCTAGAATATTTTATAGAATATTTGTAGTTACCATTATTTTCTGACATCGCTAATTATAAGAAAGAGATACGTATTGTCAAATACAACAGGCGAGGTGATGTGGTCATGCACTGTTTGTCACCACCATCACAGTTACCATTATTTTCTGACATCGCTAACTATACGAAAGAGATACGTATTGCCAAATACAGCATGCGAGGTGATGTATGTGGCCATATACTGTCTCCGCCATTGAGCATTAGCGGGAGGGATGCGAATCGTCAGTTTTTAAGGAACGCTTGGTATACATGCGCTCAATTACGTTACCTCGTTAGTCATACTTCGTTTGGCATAGGTTGGGAGGCGATATACCATGTCCTTTAACTGGCGGCAGGGACAAACAGTCCTTACGGCTCTGTAGAAACGGAAAAAACACACCAGAAAGCGTTCGGGAAAGCTCGGGAACCATCTTGAGGAGTCTACCCGGACCCCTGCAAACGGCAAAGGTTGCACTTACTTACTTTGCAAAGAGTCTTCACTTGCGTAGCTCTACGCAGATTTACACCTCACCCACGCACAAAAGTTGACAAAAAAACGAAAAAGAAAGTCCAACGCGATGATCACTCCCATGGCCTGAGTATACTACGAAAACTGTAGCAAAACAGTACAACGGTCATCCCACGGTAGGGGTTGCAGTTGTATGATTGCGCCAAAAAGTCCCTCTGGGGCGATTGAGCTCCTCAATAGAGTAACTACCGGTTAGTGAAGCAGTTTCACGAATACATATAGTCTAGAATATTGCTTTAGAACTAAGGCATACGGGCTTGGTCGGGTTGTTGTGCTAACGAATGCCTTCGAAGCCTATTTTATATAAATATTTCAAGGACGTCAGCCGTGAGTTCGACGAATTTGTCCAGGGGGAGATATTGAGCTCCTCATGCGAGGACCTCAGGGACTTATCCTGCACCTCTACCCTGGGATGGATAAAGGGCGAAGGACTGCCGTCACTCGGAAAACATGTTTTTCTTCCGAAAGTGGTCCCCCTACCGTGATACGCGGCCCTGGCGTTCTCGACCGCCCCGACAAGGGAAACGCGGCATATATTCGGCCTGAAAAAAGCTACTATTCATATTATAAAAAATGAAAAAACACTCCAGCTACGAATATTTTGTCGAAACTCATCTTTGCAAGCTGTGTGTGATACTCCGATCGCGCGTATTACGGGTTGGGTGTCCTCATTAAGGATATCTAGGTAGTATTGTAAGACCTAGAAATAGTTTTCGGTGGCATAAATAGTTGGTCTTAGACCACGAAAAAAATCGCACGTACGTACGTGTGGTCTGTGAGCCCCTGACAACACCGTTCGTTGCGGAACGCTTATTTCATCACTAATTTTTTTGTGAAAAATGGTTTGTTTTCGTTTTTTGTGGGATGATTTGGCCTCCTTGGACCCCAAGTTTCCTGCGAAACGAAAAAAAAAAAAAACACCCCCCATTATTATTGGGTCATGCTTCAGGAGGCTAAGGGACACGTTACGTGCGCAAATATATATGGGTTGAAGGCGTGGGTATCTGGATTTTTGTGCGTAAAAAACGTAAAAAATTACAGAACTGCCTCGTAAGTACTCCATCATAGGGTCGACCTTGGGCGCTACATCTTGCTTCACATTGATCCTACTCGGTGAGTTCTTCAGCTACGTATCTGCGCGAAGCTTTGGACGTACATGCTGTGGAATGTGGAGGGCCTGACGGCGGTTCACTTTGAAATCGTACAGTAATGAATGGTTTATTTTATTGGGCCGGTTTGTTTGATTACCTGTAGTAGTCGCTGGGATCCTGAAACGCCAAGTTTGCGGGGCGTAACGATACCAGGTATAGGCCTGCTTTTAGTAGAATGAAAAGTACGCCTTGCACAGCTGTGAGATTGGGTATTTTGTCGAAAAACTCATGTTTGCACGCTGTGTGTGATACTCCGACCGCGCATGTGACGGGACGGGATGAGCATGCCCAAGTAAATAAATGAAGGTTGTTACTTTTTCTTATTTTTTAAAAATCATTTTTTTTACTTCCAGCTCAACTCGTAAGAGGTTTTGCCCTTACTTAGCACTCTTTTGGACAAGCCATGGTTACAGGCGTCTGCCCTTCTTGACCCCGGCACGTGCCTTCGTTTTTATCGCGCATAGATAGGTATAGGGTCTTGAATATCCACTTTTTAGCTCTTTTCGCTCGTCGAATCTCATCGAATTTAGCTGACTCACACTCTTCTTGCCCTTTCCGGTAATCACCTTTTTACGCAATAAAAAGCCTCTATGAGGACGAGTGTGCAGTCGGGAGGAGTCGAACCAGCATCACTGCCTTCAGTAAGTAGAGGACGAAATTCACCTACTGCTGCACAGGGGGCGCCTGTCTATAGGTCGATGGCTCCCCGTTTTTCGAGCTGGTGCCAGGGTCAACCAGGCGATACAAAGACGTTCACCCCTTAATCATTTGCACACGGAAAGCACATGAATGACCCGTTTCGAGGGGAACAGAATATGACGGCTGGGGGACTCAAAAACGTTTAAATCGGCTATAGTCGTGCTACGGGGGGGGGGTGTTGTTGTAGCCGATATACATCTAATACAGTTTCATGCAAAATTTGGGCACGGTTTGCTCGGCTTCATTCAGGAGAGAGAAGGGGAACGGTCCTCTACCAGGTAGTTTCGTCTATTTTAGTAAATTGATCAAGTTTAGCTCATGTATGCGTTCTGACCAAATTAAAATCGACCACGCCATATTTCTGCCACCTCCGTTGTCGTTTTGCCCCTCCAGCCTCCGCAGTCATAGTATCCCCAGACGCTCTTTGTACGTTTGATTACTTCAGTTAAACGGAACCAGGGTAGACTATAGTAGGTACAGCAGTAGAGATAGTCGTTGAAGAGAAAAATGAATGTCAATTTTGCATGTGTAACCGGTATCTTTTCTTCCTATTAGTAAACTACCGAATGATAGCTGTTTCCCAGTAGTCGCACACGGGACAGTGTGGCGTTGTGACAGTGTCCCTTACCATTTCGACGTCATACCACTCCAAACGTCCCACCCTCTCGGTGACGGCTTGCGCGCACCCAAACAGCAACCCAGCCCACCTCCCATCCCCTCCACTCAACCGATGCTCCCACGCTGCCCGAACGTTGGTTCACGGCGGAATTTTCTAATGCCGATAGACGTAACGCCAGTGCAAGACACCAGGGGTCGGCATCTCTGAGTATTGACGGCGGTAGTAAACCAAACCACAAGGAACCGGCAGCGGGAAGGGCATCTCGAAGTACACTGAACATGCCATCGCACGGGATGGTGCTCACGGGGACTACTGACGTGGAGTGTGTGACCGATGACACGGGCACTCCGTCCAACCCGTTGCTCCCGCAGGCGGCTGAAAACGTGCACTCCGCACCGGCGAGAGAAAAAGTAGTGGGTTGAGCGCAGATAAAACATCGTCCAGTCTTCGGGTTTTTCATTCGCGATCATGACGGTTTGAGCCCAGCGTTTCTGATCACAATGGCCATCAGAGCGACGGAGGGGCGACTAAAAACGTTGTGTGTGTCAGAATTGCCGGCGAGTCTGCCGTGTTGTTCGGGCTCTCATGCGCCGTGCGCGCCTACGAAACGAAGAAAAAAGTTAAGGGCACTGTTTTCATACGACGGTGAATGCAGGCGACACAGTACCGTACCGTGTGGTAAAATGGAAGAGAACGACGACCCTTCCCGTTATCGATCTGTCCCAAATGGCAAATACCGCTAATCTCGGGCAATTCAGCTCGTCACACAACGAGCAGCAAATTATGGAACAGTTTTCGATCCGACACAGCTCGGTGCCAACTGACAACATAACTATGTTTCGTTCTGACCACGACACAGCAGCGGGTCACCGAGGTGACAGCAGCAACACCATTGCCCGTGAGCGAGGGCGAGACAGCGCCCGTGGGAACGGCGTCCACAACTCCCTGCGACGCGGTCTCGACAACCCCGTGTTTATCAGGTGAGTTTGGGAGCTATTCTTTCTCTGATCGTGATGGGGGGGACGGAAATCAATCCCGGGGTTTCTCTGATCAGGCATACAGCGCCGGTTTGCACTTGTCTTCATCCATGCCCACGTACCCACGGCGATATCCGGGGCCGAAACGGCCCAGGGCGGCGCACCCGTAACCCCGCACACCAACCGGAAGCGATAAAAATCGACACACAACAGCGCCGACAAAAAACAAATTGACATCACATATCAACGACACCAACGACAACAACAGGTTTCTGTGTTATATACAGAACTAGCGGGGGGGGAAGGGGTAGAGGCATCATAGAACGAGGGAGGGGAGTGTAAGGGGTGGAATCACTCGGCCTTGCTTTCGGAGCTTTCTCAGTAACTGGTGACCCTCCCACACGCGATGAGGAGATCCAGACAGCGTTAAAGGACGTACGTAGCGGGCCGAGCGCGCTGCGGGGTGCGTTGCGTTCTTTCTTCCGAGGGTATACCCACCCGATCAGGGCACGCTCTTAACTGCAGCTATAACTACGTCGTTCAAATCCCTTAGTAGGCGGGACGAGCTCCAATATATCGTTTCATCACGATGGTCTATGCTTCGTCAGAGAAACCACGGGAACGATTGTCCGTCCCCGCCATCAAAATCAGAGAAATAATAGCTCCCAAACTCACCTGATGAACGCGAGGTTGTCGAGCCCGCGTCGCAGGCTTTCCTGTCATTGCTTTCAATTCCCACGTCCCACGCCGCGACAGCTACCGGTAAAGGTGGGCCTTTTGTCCGATTGTCGACGATTTTTGGCGTGAGGATGGCTTCGAACGTGGGGGGCAGCCCTAGATCGCCATCATGGTGGGTTGTGGATCCGTGAACGGCGTCCACAACCCATCATGATGGCGATTTCGGGTTGCCCCCTACGCCCGAAGACGTTCTCACGCCAAAAGTCGCCGACAACCGGACTGAAGGCCCACCTTTACCGGCTGTCGCGGCGTGGGACGTGGGAATTGAAAGCAATGACAGGAAAGCCTGCGACGCGGGCTCGACAACCTCGCGTTCATCAGGTGAGTTTGGGAGCTATTATTTCTCTGATTTTGATGGCGGGGACGGACAATCGTTCCCGTGGTCTCTCTGACGAAACATAGAGCGCCGGTTTACCCCCGTCTGCACCCATGCCCACGTATCCACGGCGAGATCCGGGGCCGCTAAGGTCCAGGGCGGCGCGCCCGCAACCCCCCACACTAATCGCAAGTGATAAAAATCGACATACAGCAACGCCGACAGCAACATCGACATCACACGTCAACGGCGACAGAGACAGCAACAGGTTTCTGTGTTATATGCTAATACAGAACTAGCGTAGGGACGGGGGTAGGGGCGTCATATAAAGAGGGAAGGGAGTGTAAGGGATGCAATCATTTGGTCTTGATTTCGGAGTCTTCTCACTAATTGGGGTGTGTCCCACACGCGATGAGGAGATCCAGACAGCGTTAAGGGACATAGAGGGTCGAGCGCGCTGCGGGATGCCATGAAAATCCGCTGTTCGTTCTTCTTGGGGCATGTTCACGCGGTGGGGGTACGCTTCCAACTACAGCTATAATTATGTCGTTCAAATCCCTTAGTAGGCGGGACGAGCTCGGAGACATCTTTTCATCACGGTGGTCTATGGTTCGTCAGAGAAACCACGGGGAAAATTGTCTGTCCCCGCCATTAGAATCAGAGAAATAATAGCTCCCAAACTCACCTGATGAGCGCGAGGTTGTCGAGCCCGCGTCGCAGGCTTTCCAGTCATTGCTTTCACCTCCCACGTCCCGCGCCGCGGCAGATACCGGTAAATATGTGCTTGTTGTCCGGTTGTCGGCGATTTTTGACGTGAGGATGTCTTCGAACGTGGGGGGCAGCCCCAAATCGCCATCATGGTGGGTTGCGGACCCGAGAACGATGTCCACAACCTACCATGATGATGATCTCGGGTTGCCCCCTACGCCCGAAGACGGCCTCACGTCAATAATTTCCGACAACCGAACAACAGATCCATATTTACTGGTAACTGTCGCGACGCCGGATGTGGCGGTCGAAAGTAATGACAGGAAAGCCTGCGACGCGGACTCGACAACCTCGTGTTCATCAGGTGAGTTTGGGAACTATTCTTCCTCTGATTTTGATGGTGGAGACGAACAATCGTTCCCGTGGTTTTCCTAACGAAGAACAGACCACCGTCATGAAACGATGTTTCCGAGCTCGTCTCGTCTACTAAGGGATTTGAACGGCGTCGTAATAGCTGCAGTGTTGGGAGCGTGCCCCCGCCGCGTGGGTATGCTGTAGAAAGAAATAATTGCATATTCCCGCTTGTACGAGCTGCCGTGACGTGCCTAGTGCTTGCATCCGAGCAACGTCCTCGTATCCCGTTTCTGCCGCTCGCTAGGGGAAGAAATGGTTAATGGCATACGGGGACGGTGGTTGGATGCAAGCACTTCGTTCATCGCGAGAATGCGTGCAAACGAAGAACCTTGGTCTTACATGTTTTCAGAACCATGCACACACGATGGTAAACGCGTATCCATGACTATAACTAGTAGAGCGAAGACGTTCAAACCCTCAGTAGACATGACGACTCGGAGACGTAACCCTTCGTCAGGGTGGTGTATGCTTCGTCAGATAAACTACGGAAGCGTATTCTGTCGCCGCCATCAATAACAAATGAAGAACGGCGATGAATGCGAGAGTATCGAGGTGGCGTTGATGACCTCCCCGTCGTCGGTTACTGGTCGCACCGCGATTGTGGATGTGGCTCCGTCCCACAGCATGCGAACGCTCATCAACGCCGCCCCGACATCCTCGCATTCATCAATTGAGCTTGGAAGCCATTCTTCCTTTGATATTGATGGCGACAGAAAATGCTTCCGCGGTTTCTCTGGTGAAGCATAGACCACCGCAAACGAGTACGTCTCCGTGATCGTCCAGTCTACTGAGGACTTGAACGGCATGCCTCTTATACTTATAGCCATCGATATGCGTCTGCCATCGTGTATGTGGGCTTCCGAACCAACTTATGCACCAAGGTTCTTCGTTCGTATGCATTGTCGCAATGTTCCAAGTGCTTGCATCCGATCCCTGCGCCCATCCCCCATCAAACGGCCCCGACTATCGCTGGCAGACTACGAGAATGCGTTATCTTGCCTGTTCCGCAACACTGATGATACGGTGGCGATGCCGGTTACGACAGATGCACCCACCGTGGACAAAATCGATGGGGACCACGTTGGGTACAATTCAGGTGGGGCCGACAATGCGGCGCCCACCCGTCCACCAGTAACAACGGGTGCGGTGGAGAACCTTTCCCCCCACCCCTTTGATGGCGGGGACCGAAGACCCACCCGATTCCATGAAGAAGCATATACCACCGAGAAGAAACCATGTATCGACCCGGGTGATGGTAGGGCGGTCAACTTTGGGGGAATATTTTGCAGTGGGGCGGTGTCAATCGCGCGAGTCACCCCCTTGTTCTTTTGTGATCTTAAGGCTTAGGTGCGGTTTAAACTCGCATATGAAACCCAATGCAATGGTAAGCTACACCGCGCCGAAAACAATAATATAGTTTCTTCTTGCCCGTGAATTACAGAATCACTCGTGCGAGTGGCTCAAACCCGAGAGTGAGAACGGGGACACCTCCCCTACCGTAGCCTTGGTCTGTCATAGATCATCCCATATACAGAATGGGTTTGAACGATAGGGTTCCACTTATATCTTGCATTCGTTTGTTTGTGCGACGAGGCCACAACCACAATCGCGGTGCGCCCCGTAATCGACAACGGGGAGGTCATCAACGCCGCCCCGATATCCTCGCATTCATCTGGGGAGTTCGGGAGCCGTTCTTCCTTTGGTATTGATGGCGACAGAAAATGCTTCCGCGGTTTCTCTGGTGAAGCATAGACCACCGCAAACGAGTACGTCTCCGTGATCGTCCAGTCTACTGAGGGCTTACACGGCGTGCCTCTTATACTTATAGCCATCGATATGCGTCTGCCATCGTGCATGTGTGCTTCCGAACCAACTTGTGCACCAAGGTTCTTCGTTCGTATGTATTGTCGCAATGTTCCAAGTGCTTGCATCTGATCCCTGCGCCTATCTCCCATCAAACGTTTCCGACTCTCGCTGGCGTTGGTTCGGAAGCACACATACACGATGGCAGACGCATATCGATGGCTATAAGTAGAACAGCCACGCCGTTCAAGCGCTCCGTAGACTGGATGGTCACGGAGACGTGCTCTTTCGCGGTGGTCTATGCTTCATCAGAGAAACCACGGAAGCATTGTCTGTCGCCATCAATATAAAAAAAAAGAAAGGCTCCCGATGAAACACTGACATCTAGAGGCTCTGCCTCGGTGCTTAGAGTTGCAGAGGGAGCACCGAAGAGTCTGTTAAAATCACTTGTGAAGAAGAACGAAGATGGTTTGAAAGTGGCGCTTACGTTGCCAAAACATAGAAACGAAGGAGAGAAGCAGGAAGTAGAAGGGGAAGAGAAGAGGAAAGGAGGTGTAGGGGGCTTTACCGTCGGGCGGTTTGTTGGTGAGTACAACAACCCGTAGAGTACATCGGTCCGTAGCATTGGCATCGTGCCGTATTGATCAGGTGACGGTCAGCCCTACCTCCATCACTCCCTACACCTCATTTCCTCTTTTGTTCACCGCTAATTACACCACACGTGGTATTCTGTGACATGGTTACGTCCATATTACCGTTGTCCATACACAGAGATCTAAACAAGGCGTGCCATTTGTGTTTGTTCTTTTGAGTATCAATCTCCTCTAGCTACTGATTTCTCATCAAATGGGGCGTATTGGAATATCGACTCTGAAGTACATTAGTATCTATTTGATCCGTAGTCACAACCTTGAGTACACTAGTTATCTTAATCTAGATGCAGAGAAATACAATATGCTGGAAATCTCGGTTTGTTAGTTCCCGTCGGTATGTTGTATGTTCAAGTTGTTACTAGCTTCCCACCAAACGTATCGGGGAACGTTGCAGGGAATGTTGCAAGGAACTTTACTTTAGAACGGTTTGTCAATCGGGACGAAAATTACGGTTTTTGTTACCGTTTTAGCGCCCCCGCCTTTGACTGGAGCAGTTGCTGTTGTCATGGCGGTTCGTGCTATGCAGGCTGCACCATGGTTTCTTTCGTGGTGTTTGGAAAGATTTATTCCCGTTTGTCATTGCCATACGTGCCTGATGAATGCGAGGATATCGGGGTGGCGTTGGTGACCTCTCCGTTGTCGATTACGGGGCGCACCGCGATTGTGGTTGTGGCCTCGTCGCACAAACAAACGAATGCAATATATAAGTGGAACCCTATCGTTCAAACCCATTCTGTATATGGGATGATCTATGACAGACCAAGGCTACGGTAGGGGAGGTGTCCCCGTTCTCACTCTCGGGTTTGAGCCACTCGCACGAGTGATTCTATAATTCACGGACAAGAAGAAACTATATTATTGTTTTCGGCGCGGTATAGCTTACCATTGCAATGGAGTTCATATGCGAGTTTAAACCGCACCTAAGCTGTAAGACCACAAAGGTACAAGGGGGTGACTCGCGCGATTGACACCGCCCCATTGCAAAATATTCCCCCAAAGTTGACCGCCCTACCATCACCCGGGTCGATACATGGTTTCTTCTCGGTGATGCATGCTTCTTCAGGGAAATCGGGAGAGTCTTCGGTCCCCGCCATCAAAGGGGTGGGGGGAAAGGTTCTCCACCGCACCCGTTGTTACTGGTGGACGGGGGGGCGCCGCGTTGTTGGCCCCACCTGAATTGTACTCAACGTGATCCCCATCGATTTCGTCCACGGTGGGTGCATCCATCGTAATCGGCATCGCCACCGTATCATCAATGTTGTGGAACAGGCAAGATAACGCATCCCCGCAGACTGCGGGGGTAACTAAGTTAAGCATACGATATACTCATCCCGGCAGACTGCGGGGACAACTAAGTTACTTAGTTATCCCCGCAGTCTGCGGGGATGCGTTATCTTGCCTGTTCCACAACAGTGATGATACGGTGGCGATGCCGATTACGGCGGATGCACTCATCGTGGACGAAATCGATGGGGACCACGTTGAGTACAACTCAGGTGAGGCCAACAACGCGGCACCCCTCCGTCCACCAGTATCAACGGGTGCGGTGGGGAACCTTTCTTCCCACCCCCCTTTTTCCCACCCCCTTGATAGCGAGGACGGAAGACCCACCCGATTTCCCTGAAGAAGCATGCATCACCGAGAAAAAAATATGTGCGTCATAGATCATCCCATATACATGATGGGTTTGAACGATAGGGTTCTACTTATGGTTTGCGTTCGCTCTCGTTTGTGTGCTCTTCTGGAGAAACTAATCGCACGAAATTGCCGCATACTTGTACTGTCGTGATTTGTCGAGCGCTTGTATCCGATCACCGTGCCCATCTCCTATGAATCGCCCCCTTCCCTCGTTGACAGCCTGGAGAGAGCGAGTGTCTCGTCTGTTCGCTTACACGAGCAAGTTGCCGGCGCGGCCGAAAAGCATGGGTGCACCCGCCGTGGTCGAGGACGTTAAGGGTGCTGTTGAATGCGACAAAGGTGAGGCCGCGAACATGGTGCCCCGCCTATCGGCATCAACAATGGGTGCGTTCGGAAACCTTTCTTGCTCTACTCTTGGCGACGGGGACGGAAACCCTTCCCGCGTTTTCTGACGAAGACCAAACCACAGCGAAATATCATGCCTCATCGCTCATTCCATCCATTGTATGCTTGTACATGGTGAGATTGTACTTGTAGTTATGAGCGCGAGCCTTCGGGTGTGAGCGCTTTGGATAAACGTAAGCTCGCAGACAGCCGTTTTTTTCCGCCGTTGCGATGTATCAAGTCCATCTCCCACTAAACGTTTGCACGTTCTCACGCATTCATCTCTCACCAAACGTCCCGGCCCCTCTTTGACAGGCTTGTCAGAAGTCACGTCTCAGTTATTGACCTGGACGAGTGTCACAGCGGAGCCAACAATGACGACGGGTGTAACCACCCTGGGCGACAGAGATGGGGGCGGAGCTGACAATAATGACGGTAAGGCCGGCAACACAGTGCCCCTCCTGTTAACATCAGCAACGGGTGCGTTCGGGAGCGTTCACTCCCTGCCCTTGATCGCGGGGACGCAAATTTATCACGCGATTTCTGACGAAGAGTTTTGTTGTTGTTGTTGTTGTTGTTGTTGTTGTTGTTGTTGTTGTTGTTGTTGTTGTTGTTGTTGTTGTTGTTGTTGTTGTTGTTGTTGTTGTTGTTGTTGTTGTTGTTGTTGTTGTTGTTGTTGTTGTTGTTGTTGTTGTTGTTGTTGCTGTTGTCGTTGTTGTTGTTGTTGTTGTTGTTGTTGTTGTTGTCGTTGTTGTTGTTGTTGTTGTTGTTGTTGTTGTTGTTGTTGTTGTTGTTGTTGTTGTTGTTGTTGTTGTTGTTGTTGTTGTTGTTGCTGTTGCTGTTGTTGTCGTTCGGTTGTTTTGTTCTCACATTACCTCGCATAATCAAGTCCGTGGTCACAGGACAGGCTCCAGTCACCCTGGAACGGGAAAACACCCCAGGAAAAACAGGCAGCCGCGAAGAAACTTGTTGTCGACGCATGCTACCGTAGCGATGTCCCGTTTTTTTCTGGGGCGCCTCACCTTAACAAGCTCTCTACCTCTCCCAAAACTTAAAGCGCTACCCGATGAACAGTCCTGCGGTCTAGGCATACAACATGAAATCCTGTGAAAAAAAGTTGAAATTTCGACGATTGTGGGTTAAGGAGCCCCGTCATTCAGAAACCGTATCAGCCAAAACGTGCTACCTCTATCGTAGCACGCGTCTGTCGCCGAGCTCCTTCCACCTATTGAAAGTATGAACGACGTGGATCTACATATGGTCACAAACCTGCGCGCCCCCCCCTTGGCATGTGTGTGGTTTTGGAAAAAGTAAGTGCGCGGATGTGTTGTTTGTTTGCGCCGTTGCGATGTACCAAGTGCTTTGGCGTCCATCTCCCGCCAACCTTCCGGCCCCTCGTTGACAGGCGTATCCTTGACGCTCGTCTGTTTATGGAGACGGGCGATTTTGCGTTGCTGCAGAAAAATGACGGGTGCATCCACCGTGGTCGGAAGCAATGACGACGCTGAAGGTGAGTCCGAAAATGCGGTGCCCAGCCTGTCGCCATCAGCAACGGGTGTGATCGGGAACTTTTATTTCAATATTTACCTCCGATGGCGGGGACAGACAATCCTCCCGCGGTTTATCCGACGAAGCGTAGACCACCGCAAAATAAACCACGTCTCAAACCTTGTCCCGTCTACCGAGGGCCTGAACGATGTGGTACTGTTTGCAGTTATGGGCGTGTCCCCAAGGCTTGTGTATACTCTTGGGGAAAATATATATCCACGGAATCTCGCTTGCCTGCGCTGTCGAAGCGTGCCAAGTGATTACGCCTGATCACCATGACCATCTCCCGCAAAACGTTCCCGCCTTTCGTCGAGATATTTTTCTGCGTCGTTTTCTATGCTATGGCCCGAGGCGCAAACGGTCCCAGTAGTAGCGAATTGCTCTGCCTACTGGGCAGGAGGAAGCAAAAACGTGCGCCAGCGGGGCGGTCATCAACGCGCTCTCGACTCTGACAGCGAACGCTTTCCCATTAGCGTCTTCCTCTCCCACGACCGAGGAGCTGGTTGCCGCTGACGCTGTTGCTGCCCGGGAGCGGGAGGTAAGGGTTTTCGGAGTCCGCCACATGCAAGCGGTCTGGCACGCCCGCACAGAAGGACAGGTGGCGTGCCAAACGCATGCTAAACGGAATCGAAGGCTGCAGCTGCCCGGGAGGAAGAGGTCAAGGCTGCAGCCACCCTGGAGCAGCAGAAGAAAATGCTGGAGCTAAAGCTGAGGCAAGATGCTGCTAATGCGGAAGCGCAGAGGCAGGCATAGCAGGCGGCACGCGAGCAGGAGGCACAGGTACGGGCGTCTTGGATGGGGCCAGACGACGGCGTGCTGTTCGTATGCGCCGAGCAGCCCTCGAAACGATCGCCGAGGCTAGCAAGGACCTAAGATAATTGTCATTCCCGTGCAGTGGGTATCTGCGGGAACTGTGGCGGAACAGAAAGGTTGCGTCTCGGGGGGGTGAGTAGGTGGACTCCATTGGTTGCATGCATCGCGCAAGACGACGAGACGGCGCGTTGAAATTAACAACGAGATGGAAAGCAGATGGAGTTATGGTGGACAGCGTGGTGGATTTGTGCGAAAAATGTTCGGTTATTTCGTCCCCATCCCCCAAACCGATTGAAAGCAGAACAGGTAGACCTCAAGCACCGACCTTTTCGCGAAATAAAGAGGTGAAGTGATAGACGTCTTCGATATGGCAGGATCACCTCAGGAATGTAATCTACACGCGTTGCGAGGGCTACAGGTGTAGGGAGGTTGTGCGGAGGCGGAAGGGGTTCGCGCTTGTCATCCGGGTCAGTAGTACTGTACCCGCGTTCTCCTCTGTATTCCTTGAGTGTGTGCTTGGCAGAGGATGTACCTGTGAGGGCAGGCATGCCTGCGACCACTGGCCTCGAGAAGGGAGCAAACATACCGTAAGCCGTTGCCGTCTTGGTCAGAAGTAGGTGCACTAGTATTGGGCATGGTTTGGTTGTTGGGTTAACTGAAAATAGGCATCCATGTTGGGCAATATGCGGCGTTTGTCTGAGGGGGCTACGTCGACCGCAAGCATCGCATGAGACTGCCGTGTACATCACCAGTCGGCGCGTGCATTGGTGACCTATCAATAGATGTACAACACGGTAGTGACCCCAACGTTTATGGGTATGCCCGCCCATGGCAAGGGTAGTCGCACCAGATGGGTGGGAACGACAGCAGGTGCGTCAAAAACGAACCCATTATAGCCCTTTGCGGGCGTTGGTGGCCGCTACTTCCTCTGGGGGCATGCCGTTTAACGCCTTTAGACCTGCATCGGCATTTATGGGCTAAAGTACTTGGATTCAGAATGGGTTCATATTTGCAGTCGTAAAATGATTAAGCACGCTTTGCTAAATATAAAAAAGTTGATAAAGTAACCCCTTTCGAATTGTAAGCACGCTTTGGGGGAGGAAATACTTGGAATAAGCGTGTTTTGACTTTTGCATTACAAAAAATAAATATCAAGTTGGCCTCCAAGCAACCCTGGACACGAAAACTGTTCATAGCACGCGAAGTTTGTGTTATTTTGTCGCCAATATAGGGTATACCACGAGCGAGAAAAACGGCTAGGAGTTATAGTATAGGTTTCAATACCTGTTATGGAGGCGGGGGAAGCGGGGGGGGGGGGGGGGGGTACTCGATATGCATGCGTGGCCGTAGTCATATGACCTTAGGCCCTCGGGGAGTGGAGGGGGGATTCGGAGGAGGGGAGGGCGGGGGGAGGGGGGGGATTATCGCCTCGTTTGTGGTGCCTGGCCCATTGCGTACACGCCACTTGAAGGATCCGATAGTAGAGGGGGCTCTGGATAATGGTGGGACATGCTCGGTCCGGATCGGTGTTTTGGTGTTGTCTGCCACTCCTTGGGGGGTGTCGTGGGAGCAGTGGTTTTGCATCGTTTGTGTGGTGTGACGTTCTATATAACACCGCACGTATTGGCCAGCGAGGTGAGAGGTAGAGCCCATTCGTGCAAAACAACTCGTCCCCCTTTTCTTGGCGGACGACCGCGACCCACTGGGGGCTCGCGTGTGATTTGTTTACAGACGGGTACTTCTTCTTTCCCTTTAAGTGGGCGAAGAACGTACCGTCAATGAGTTTTGTCTTCTGTCGTTAAGGTCTTTTTTCGCTGGGTGTTTTTTCGGCGCGTGTTGTGCTGGTCTTCCTTTCTTTGCATGTATAGAGAAAAATATTTCAAGTACGGTGGCGTTTTCTTGTGTTTACGCTGTGCTGCGTCCAAAGCTTGCTCGGTTTCCTGCACTACATGTTTTCTGCGTCGAACTTTATGAAAGCTTCCATGAAAGCTTCCGCGAAAGCTTCCATGGAAAATATGGAAGCTTCCATGGAAAAAACATCCCGGAAACTTCCACGGAAGCTTTCGCGAAAGCTTCCATGGAAGTAGCTTCCACGAAAGCTTCCACGGAAGCTTCCATGGAAGTAGTGGAAGATGCCGTGGAAGGCACTTCCACGGAAGCTTCCATAGAAGTAGTGGAAGATGCCGCGGAAGTCACTTCCACAGAAGCTTCCACGGAATGCTTCCACGAAAGCTTCCACGAAAGCTTCCATGAAAGCTTCCACGGAAGCTTCCACGAAATCTTACACCGAAGTGCTTCCACGGAAGCTTCCACGGATTTGAAAGCTTCCACGAAAGCACTTCCACCGATATTTTAGGTTGCAGCTTCCACGGGAGGTCGGACGCTCAGCTGTAAGTTGGAAGCAGCATCCACGGAATGTTACGTTTTACTTTCCATGGAAGCTCCCGCAGCTTCCATGAAATCTCAGCGGCTTCCACGACTGCTCTCACGGATATATTTGTATTGTACACTACTGTGCCTCCAGTAGAGCTTACCAGTTTTTCGACAACATGGCTGACGCACACTGTGTACGAGACGAAGGGGGTTTCACCGTACATTGGTTGTGGCGTTTCATTCCGTTAGGGTTATATACAATTCAAAGAGTATGTCAACCACATGCCGGAAGCTTTTACAGAATCTTTCGGTGGCAGTAATTTTATTTCAAAGAAGCTATCGCGGAAGCTTCCACGGGATTTGTTTGTGAAAGCTTTCGTGGAAGAAAATTATTATTTATTATTTCTAATTTATTATTTACTTCCACGAATGCTTCCGTGAAAGCTTCCGTGGAAGCAAATTTACTTCCACGAAAGCTTCCGTGAGAGCTTCCGTGAAAGTTTTCGTGAAAGAATTTACTCCCACGAAAGCGTCCGTGAAAGCTTCCGTGGAAGCAAATTTACTTCCACGAAGCTTCCGTGAGGGCTTCCGTGAAAGCTGCCATGGAAGAAAATTTACTCCCACGAAAGCTTCCTTGAAAGCTTCCTTGAAAGCTTCCGTGAAAGCTTCCGTGAGAGCTTTCGTGAAAGCTTCCGTTTACTTCCACCAAAGCTTCCGTGAAAGCTTCCGTGAAAGCTTTCGTGAAAGCTGACGTGGAAGAAAATTTATTTCCACGAAAGCTTCCGCGAAGATTCCGTGAAAATTTCCATGAAAGCTTTCGTGGAAGCAAATTTACTTCAACGGAAGCTTCCGTGGAAGTTTCTGTGGAAGTAATTTCCGTGGAAGCTTCCACGCAAGCTTCCGTGGAAGTCCGTCGAAGAAACTTCCGTGGAAACTTCCGTGGAAGCTTCCACGGAACCTTCCATGGAAGCTCCCATGAAAAACTTCTGTGGAAGTTATTTCCACGGAAGCTTCCGCGGAAGCGTCCATGGAAGCTTCCATGAAATCTTCCATGGAAGCTTCCATTGCTTCCACGGAAGCTTCCATGCTTCCATGGAATCGCTCACAGCTTCCATGAAAGCGTCCATGGAAGCGATGAAAGCTTCGGTGGAAACCGTGGAAGCTTCCATGGAAGCGATTGAAGCTTCCATGGAAGCTGTATGAACTTCCACCTAAAATGCAGATAGTAGTGCAGGTGGCTGCACTCCCCGTCTTGTTGGTGGCTCGCAGCTTCCATGAAAGCGTCCATAGAAGCGATGAAAGCTTCGGTGGAAGCCGTGGAAGCTTCCATGGAGGCGATTGAAGCTTCCATGGAAGTTTTATGAACTTCCACCTAAAATGCAGATGGTGCGGGTGGCTGCACTCCCCGTCTTGTTGGTGGATGCTGCGCTCCACAGCGGATCGTTTTTACAGAAAGCGACTACGATTTGTTTTACACATGACGACTTATTTTCCTCCTAAGTGAGCGAAGAACCTCAACTCCGTAGGTTTGTCTTGTGCCGTTACTTGCTTGTGCTGGGTGTATATCGGCGCATGTTGTGCTGGTCTTTCTTTGCGTGCATAGAGGGGATTACTCCACCGTCGATGGCGTTATCTCGCAGTTAGGGTGTTGTGGCGTTCGGCTAAAGCCGCGATGTTCCGGCGACGAATCGCATTAAGAGTCAAACAGCGTTCGTTGGCGGGTTTGACGTCAATGCGGGGTCCAAAGAACCTGCTGCACGTCCCATATATTGTTGACGAATGACTGAGGCTCGCACGCGATTGACTGATTCTACGATACCCCCCCCTCCAAACTAGCGATTTTCTTTAACGAAGGTTTCACGACTTCTCGGCACAAGGAAGAGTGGTATGAAAACGTAATCTTCATGACTTTCTTGTATGCAAAGGACTATCGATCGATGACCGTCGGGATGGCAAGGTTCACCGTCTTTCAGGAGATATCGCTGGGAGCTGGTTCCAAAACCGGCGATTTCGTTAAAGAAATGCTGGGGGCGCTACCGTAGAACGACTCGATTGGCGTACAGACGGCGAATACCTTTTACTGCGACGAATATGCGAAATCGTTTGTTGGCTATCTCCTGTGCCGTTGCCTTCTCGTGCCTGTTTTTCTTAACCGCGTGTTGAGTTGATACTGCTTTTTTGTGTACACCAGTATCGGATTTTTTTTTTTTTTGTGTGTGAGGGATCCCGACTGCGGTGGCCGGTGAAGCGTTTATCCTGTAGTTATGGTGCAGTCGTGTTAGCCCCTTTAGAACCGCACCCACACTCTTGAGGAAAACCACTTGAAATTAGTGTGGGGCCATTCGTGAGGTGGTAAAAGGGATGCGCTATTATTGTAGAGCCGCGATGATCCATCGACGAATCGTTGCCCCGCAAGAGTAATTTAAAGAACATGGCAAACACAACAAACTACCAGAGTTGCGTGAGTGTATCGTCTTGCACCTCCATACATGCCACGAACTTACCTCCCATAATGCTCTACAGCGAACGGGTGTGTTCTACGAATAGAGATCGCTGGGTGACGCGCGTTTGAAATTGTGTGTTTCAAAGCCTGATAAATGGGGAAAAAACACCTACAGGAACAATGTAAGTGCTGGAAAACACCGCCCTTAAATTTATTGATGGGAGAGCCAAGTGTTTGCTCAGTTCATCAGAATGCACGCCGCATGAGAAACCCCACTTACAACGTGCGCACGCCACACGAGACAAATCTACCCGTGGGTGCTGGAAACGCCGGTGGTACGTGCGTACTGTACGGGCTTAGCTCTAAGCTCTCGCAGTTTTTTGTACACGTCAACTAACGGTACGGCGCAACAATAGCTAAATATAAGCGTCCTCGCATTGTATTCAGGGCGATGCCAGCGCTTGCTACGGATCATACGCATTTGGTGAAAACGCACGCGTTTGGCAACGCTTCTCCCCCGTAACCGCTACTACGACCAAAGAGAGACACAGCGGAAGCATCAGTTGCGTGCGCGCAATCGCCCCGCTGAGGCAATGTTCTCTAAAAAGTCACTCTGTCCATATAATGTTGAGGCCCCACAGTGTTGCGATGGATACAGCCGGCTGCGCAAAACGGTAACTGATTTCTCATCCCAGCACCAAAACTGGTGCAGGTACAAGCAGGGAAGCCTGTTCTACGAACAAGCAACTACAAGGCCGGAGACTTATCTACAAGGGGAACAAAAAACACTAAACCTTCTCTTCCGTAAAACTCCGGTGTAGAAGCCGCCTTTCCTCCCGAGTAGATTAATTGAGTACCCGAGTCATCTCAACAGTTAGGGGTGAAGCAAAAGTTTATGACCTCCTATTAATACCAAGAAAAGCTCGATGCCTCACCCAAAACATGAATTCGAAGACATTAGTTCGCGCAACCCGGCAACCCCGCCAATATTTGTATGCGTTAGCCATAAACCAATGTTTGTATGCGTTAGTCATGAAACAAACATCTCGTAAAGTTATCATACTAACCTATACTTCCACACCCAAGGAGGTCAATCGGTCAGAACCAAGTTGAGAAACATAAGTTAACCAAAAAAACTGCAACTCGCACCGTGGCATAACTCACCCACCCGGACCCGTTAAATACCGCGCGGACAACGCACGCGGTCTCTTTCACCGCTGAAATTAATATCCAACAATAATTGCAAGTAACTTGTCCCCATAAACGTGCGTGCCGCTCCAAATAGGTTCAAGTGGCCGCTCATCCCCAGGAAATCGTATTAAAAGACGCGAAGTTGTCAGTTAATGTTGTGGTATGTCGAGTTCCCAAACAGTCGTGCACCCCTGTCCTTATCTGCGGCTGGGGCCTCCCCGAGACCCCTCTATCTCGCTGCCTGTCCCCCTACCCCCGACTGAAGTAGCGCCTTCCCGCTCTGTTGTGCCTCCCAACTACCACATATGTACCAGGCACCTGGTAAAAAACTGGTTAAACATTTGTATCTCCTCTAGGAAGCGCCTGTAGGCTTGAAACACCATTTTTAAGGCGCGACTACCGAATGCGGCCTAGACAGTTTCTTATACAGCACGACAACAATATTCTAGAGCAGTAGCGGCAACACGCTGCTGACGCCCCCTTCCACCTGCAAAAAGGACAGGTATTGGCAAACGGGAGCAGCGGGGGTGATGTAGCACGATGTCTTAGTCAACCGAAAGGGCCGAGCAACAAGCGATAGTTAGTCGAGCCTTGCCGAATAAATAATTGCAACCAGCGGACGACGGCCCACTCGATCACTCAACTCTAAACCCTTCTGAGTTTCTTCCCCCCCCCCCCCCCTCGTGAGGCTGTCTTTACTACGAGCATGAACGGTGCTCCGTCTCGAACGGGATGCGTGGTCATTGGTCCAATGACTAAAGCAAGCAACAAAATGATTACGTCCTCCCCCTTTTGTGGAGACTTCCGAGCACACAAAGGCTCTGCACACGACTGCTGTGCCGCTATCCTTCCACCCCTGCTGTTGTTAAGCTTGCCTTCAACACGTCGAGGCCCGACCGTTCCGCGCGCGTCTCTCCCAGATTCACGACAACGACAGTTTTTCCCGCATCGGCCGCTCGTTTCACCAGACGAAACGCGGAGTACACCTGCACAAAAAGGCCGGTACACGATGCGATGCCGCGACACGTTACACAGGAGAGACTAAATTCGTCAGCGGGTGAGCTTGCCTCGCTCGCGGGAAACAATTGGCTTCAAACAAAACACGGTGAAAATGGATGTTCGGCGGTGGCCCGATCGCGCACCTGCATCGCGCGGCGTGCTTCCAAAAAAATAAACAAGTGGAAAGCTGCATCTGCGGACAGGAGCGCACACGGCTTCACGAGAAACGGCAATATCTCTACCAGTAGCAACTCCATCACAAAAGCAAACGTCGCGACAGTACGAGCCACTAACGATGTACTACGGACAGTAGCGGTAGCTGCGACACATTACCTGCAACGACGAGCCCGCAGCAACGAGCAAGTTCGACTCGTCCACCATGCGGTAGGTCTCCTCCACCCGAGGCCGAGGGATATTGTCCCC
Source organism: Undaria pinnatifida (assembly GCA_012845835.1). Lineage (NCBI taxonomy): Eukaryota > Phaeophyceae > Laminariales > Alariaceae > Undaria > Undaria pinnatifida. The sequence goes on along the minus strand of JABAKD010000015.1, from coordinate 5,294,402 downwards.
AAAAAAAACAACGGTCGGCTGCGCTTGTTTGAAAGATTGCGGCGTGCGGACGCAGCGTTGCGCGGGGGTGGGGCGGGATGGGAGGCAGGGGTTGCACGGGCGGTTTTAATGCAGAGAATGTGATATATAGCTATGTCAAGGCGCTGTAAAAATGAGTTGCTCACGGTATCCATACTCCAGACCAAGTTGCAGCTGCAGCAAGCCCGCAGTAAACGACTCCCAGGGGAGTCTCTTGCGCATACACTTTTGTCGAGCGACTCGCCTTTACCTTTAATATTCCTCCGCACTTGACGCAAGCGGGAACCACAAACTCCTCGAGATGCTCCCCGGGCTCAACATTCGCGTCTCCGTCTGGCGTCAACTCCACGCTGGGATCCCCGCCCGATGGCGCCTCCCCCGCTTGAGACCCCGCGGAGTGCTTGTCTATCCAGGCCGCGTTTAGCTGAGCGAGATCGGCCTGGTAGATGTCCCGACTAGACTTGGATCGGCACGACATGCACACAACCTGGGCGTGTGCGAGGCAGGAACCCGGGGTCGCTAAGCGTGAGAAAGTGGGGGAAGCGCCGAGAAGAAACGAGTTCGAGGCGGTACAGGGTTCGGCTACGGAGAGAGACGGACGAAAGATAGCGGGGGAGGGGAGGGGGTACTCATTTCACGCATAGCCATAGTCTTAAGACCATAGACCCTCGCACCCCTACAACGCCGGGATGGAGCACGTCCGGTTTCTACCGACCAGGCCGCCATTCGCTTGCACCAAGGGCGAAGCGCCGTGAGGTGTCCGGCGAGTCGCCTCAAGGGTGGCATGCATCCTACGAAGAACGGCTTGTGAAGCGGACTTCCGCAGCTTGTGCTTATTTTCTGGCATATGAATGCCAGCTTCGAATGGACGTGTTCGATTTCTGGTGTGGCCACTTCCAGAGAGAGCAATGGGGATGCTATATTAACTGCCTCGTGGGTGCCTTACCATGGGAGGGGGAGTGGGTTGAGTGGGTTGAGGCGAATTCCCTAACGCACACAGTGCTGTTGGCGTTGGGGGCAGACACAAATGGCCGTGCATGTCGTGCCGAGTACAAGCGCCTTACAAGTACTGCACAGGCGTCCTCGTCACCGCTGGCATCTGGTCACACATCGGATAGGTCACGATCTAGATCACATAGATCATGTAGGTCATGTAGGTCCTCTATCTGCCGTTATGGTATGCTGAACAGGGTATGTGTAGTACATATCCAACCCGGTAAACATATACTATTAATGGTGCTATTAACAGATCATCTGGCTTCCATCCAGTGACATGATCTATGGATCATGCAGATCAAATACTTGAAGTATCATATAGACAGGAACATGTCTTCCCTGAAAAACACAGACCATCAGTAGGAACCCGATCTGTCCGATGCAGGCATCCTCTACACAAGCTGGAATCATGACTGTTGGGCGCTCCTCCGGCGCTTGATACGTTCACGGTGATCGGTCATGCCTATCGTCGTCTCACCCTCCGTGCTAAATAATATCTCGTGTCGTAATTGCTTGGATCGTTTTTGCCTCCGCCCCTGAAGCGCAAGCTTCTACACCGTACATTACGCACCATGAGCCAAGCTTTGGGTGGGCGCCTGAGCTAACGCACCTTGTCGTTCCTTCCATGCAAGTCCACCACGTTGCGGCTCCCTGCTCGTTGATGAAGACCATCCACATTCTGCAAAACCCGACAGTCGCGCCCGCCCGCCAGCATGACCGCCCATCCCATGGAGCCACCATGGCACCAGGTAACAGCAAGACACGCAACAACGAAAGCAAATGCAGGAACGAAAACAGAACGGTTGTTGTGTTGGCTAGAGACGGACGACAACACAGGAACGGGGTCAACTCCAATGAGGACAAGGATAAGAGTGCGCCTTCATCAATGTACCGCGGCAGCAGCGTCTATTCCCGGGGGCGTGCGGCCAAGCCGCTACAAGGCTCCACGAAGGCGGCAGCGGAACTGGGTGCGACCACCTAGGGACAGCGGCAACCCGGAATAAAAAATATGATCTATGAAAAGATCTAGCTGGCTGCCGCGCTCACCTGCGTGATCACGCCGCCGAGCTTGCCCGCCGCTTCGAGCGCAGCAAGGGCGTCGTGAGCAGCGTTCGGTCTCGCTCTTCTGAAACTGCTCCACCCGAAGGTAGACCTGGCCCAGTACCTACGGCATTGGCGGCGGCGGCGGCGCCAAGACAAGCATGACTGACGGTGAAATCCCCACCATAAAAAAGAGAGAGAGAGCGGGCAAGGCACGACCAAACAGGAGCTTGGCCCAATCAAAAGCAAGCAGCCAAGCCACGTACCACTAAAGACAGCCATACTCGCTGCTCCGCTTCGTGCAGGTCATGGCGAATTTTCAATACGGGACTACTACTACTTGAGGGCCTGTGTGCGGCTCTACAAGTACATGCTTTCAGTATGAGACTTCTACTGTTGCAAGCCCTGTCTGCGGATTTACGTTACACAGAACAGCCCCCAAGCACGCCAAAGCCCCGACGCGGCGAGTGCATCCCCCCACCCCACTCCCCCGAACAAACATTGCGGCATTTCCCTTTTCTCTCCCTGGGCACCTCTTTCGGTTAGCTTCGGTTGACAAAAACTCATCGTGCGTCATTGGCTTGTGCCCTCGCGAGTAGGAGCCGCGGGGTCCACGGTAGTCAGGAATACCGCTGTCGGTAGACATGCCCGCGCCGGTGAGAGCCAGCGCAGAGCCCCCTGCCTCGTCAAGAAGTTTGCGAAGCCTTTGAACAGAATCGGACAAATTTAAGGCCTGACATTTAAAAAAAAAACACATGGCGATGGATGGAAGGGGCGAGGTTACGAGCGGGTTACGCCGGGTTACGGCGTGATGCGGATACCCACGACGACACCAACGATACCAATCGCGCGCGATGATATTGCCGTTTGTGCCTGAAGCGCCGCGCTGCTGCTGGGCAAAGGTTCCATCGAATAAGGACCGGACTCTGGGCAGTGGGATAAAGGCTGCAAGGTCGACAGCAGCGTGAACGTACGTGCTAAGTACGTAGCTAATGTAACTAGAACCTAGAGCCCTGGATCCTACCACTGCAAAGCAAGAGCACAAGAGCAAGAGTCTACGACTATATTTATGTCGTCCACTCGTGTCGTATGATACCGCTATTCGAGTAGATGATCTTAATAAGAGAAGCCTAGGCCTCGATGCTCGCAAATCGCTCGTTGGTTAGAAGTACGATGAACTAGAAAACACCGCAGGAACGACGTCGAAGCTAAAACGACCATCGTTCGCATGCAACTAAAAAAAACGTAAAACTTGGCGAAAGTAGAGCCAGTGCTGTGGTTGCTAACCTCGGGGTCTAAAGAAGCAAAAAAAGCAGCACCCCGCCTCAAGTAAGGGACACCCCGAGAACACCCCAACAAATGCCATTACGCTCGAACTGGAACACCTTTAAGACCTGCCATTTAGGGAATGGACTGTATATAGAATAAGTCAACTGAAAGAATGGAAAAGGAAAAAACGAATCATTGAGCCAAATGTCCCCCAATTTGGAGCGAAAACTATGAATGAGCCGTACGCGTCCCGGTTTTTTTTTCTTTCCGGACCGATGGGTAATTCGATAAGAACGGCCCTACATTTTTTTGGCCATTGGAGTCGATCCAGCCCACTTATATAACAAGTTTTAAAGAGCATTGAGCCAAATCCTGAAATTTGTCCTTCCTCAAGACGTTTTCAACCTTTCTTGAGCTTAACTTTTCCATTTACGATCTAAAACTTTGTGTGGTATTTCCTTGTCGGGTGTGGGGACTGAATCATCACCCGAGTTTATTTTTCAACTCTCTTTCCGGCACTTCGGGCCATTTTCATCAAAGTTCGTGGGAGAAGTCGGCCGATAACTCGAGGAAAAAACGGAAACAAAACCAACAATATTGTTGAACAGCCTTGACGAGAGCACAACGAATCACGTGTAAAAAATTTCAGCTCAAAATTCGAAACATGAAGTTCAAAAATCACAATTGATAATAAACCTCTGCCGAACAACTGGTATTTTACTTCGGGAAGTGTATCTCGCTAGAACATTTTTGTGGGAAAACGAACTAGGTTAGGCGATGAGAGTATCGTCTATCCCCTCCTTAACTCATCAGGAATATGCCCACTAATTTCGATCTGGATCGATCTTAATCTGACCTGTCGACGAAAAGTTCCATCACACGGAAATTTTCCTCGAAATCTCTAGACAACAGCAGACGAATCGACTTAAGGTTGTTGTTCGACGAAATCGTGCCCGATTTCATTTCATTTTTATATCGTTTGTCGGTTTGTGGCGATATTGGGGCTTTCGTGACCATTTTCAGGTCTGCTCGATTGAAACCGGTGGCTTTACATACGATACGATCGAGTGTTCAACACATTCTTAGCTGGACTACTCGTACTTGAAAACATTTCATGCACGACAAACACCAAAAAAAGGAGGAAAAAATACTTAGACGGGAGATTCAAATTCCAGCCAAAGGAACCTATCCGTTCGGTCATACCAGGCAGTCCACTAAGCTACCGGTACTTGATACCAGTAAAAAATGTATATGCTGCTCATAAGTTCCGCCTTTTAACGCTTTTAGCACTGCGCTCCCAACATGGGGACAAAACACTTGGAATTAGACTTGGAACCGTTCTGGAGTTGGCAAAGGGGTTAACTAGTACCTTATTAATAGTTCCTTGTCCCGATTTCGGGTGTTTGGTCAATTTCGAAAAAAAATATACAAGCCGTTCGTACGATGCTGTAGGTCGTCGGTGATGGCACATATTGTGATGCGGAGTAGCTAAAACGACGCGCCTTCGTGCTCTGAATTCTATATACATCTTACTTTTTCACCGTCAAGTTCGGTGATAAAAATACAGGGGATTAAAAAAAAAGTGTCCCTTAATTGATATTGCCCGTTAGTAAAGAACGTTATTAACACGGAAAAAAATATATGCTTGCGCGAAATTTCCTTACGCTGTCGTTCGCTTAAAACCCGTTATTTGCGACTCATGCTTCAAACGTGTTTTCAAAACGTCACCGAAAAGCCCAAAACATGTAAATAGCTGATAACAACGTCACCGAACAGCCCGATACTGTCAGCAGCCGTCAACAGCCAGGCTGTACACCAGGCAGCTGTACCGTTCGCGTGTATAATACGTGTTGCTCAATTCTGGTGCTGGTGGAGTTATTTCCATTGCTACTATACGAGTACCGCGATCTCTCCCTGCCGCTGCTTCTGCTGCTGCATGCCGCTGTAGTTGCTGTTGTAGTTATGTTCTGCTGCTGAGGTTGTTGTCTCTGTTACTATTGAGGTCATTTCTCTTTGGCGCTGCTACAAGCACAACGGCATACAACACCCACCGCTGTTTGCCATGTTAGACGTTCGTGTACCCCTCCGTGCAGCACGTCTGTGTGTATGCGTGTTTCCTCTTCTGCTGCTACTGCTGTAGTCTACCGCTGTTGTACTTTCTCTGCTGCGGTCGCTGGTGCTGCGGCTGTGACACTGCTTGTTGCTGCTGCTGTAACGCTGCTTGCTGCTGCTGGCTCGTTGCCTATGTTGTTACTACCGCCATCCTCTCCGTTGCAGCTGCTACAGGCACTAGTCATTGTTTGCTTCCGCCATTGACGTTCCCTTATCTTACGTGTGTCCCTAAAACTGAAAGTCTATCCATCGGTGACTAAAAATAGGCACTACCGTTCGTCCTGCTAACAGCAGCAGCGTGCAAATATGAGTACCGACCTTTCAACTCCAGTACTCGAATTCACAGCTGGCGTATTTGAAATAGCTGTACTAAATGAAAACACGCACTCCTGTACGCCATACCGGTACAACGCGTTAATTCCTGGCCTTTATCGTCACAAGAGGGGGTTTTCCCTTCAAAAATAACCAACCCAAAAATCGACCATCTCTAACTATTAGCCTGAACTTCGAAAAAGGTTGTTCTCCTAAAATTTGACTTCGTCAAATATTTAAAACCCTTTTCATGATTTTTTTTTTAATATCATTTTAAAAAATCGTGTCTTTGGCACAAAATCCTAACCCCTTTTTTCATACGTATGGCACACGCGGGCTTGTATAAAATCAGCTGTCGATGCGGCGTCAACTACTTTATGACATGGAATATAACCAAACACAAGCCCGGCATGTTCCGTACAGAGCAAGAAATATAACACCACAGCACACCATGCCCCATCCGCGATAGTCCAGCCTCAGCAATCTCTTCGTCCTCGCCATCCCCACCTCCCCCTCCTCCCGCTCGCCCGCGACCGTCTCGCAAGCGTCCGGCCCCGAACGCAAGTCGCAAAAAAGAGGCTTGCTGGCTGGACAGGAAACTATCGTCGAGGCCACGGGGCGAAGTCTTGCCTCCTCCGGGCCTTTTGCGTACTACGCCGACCCCCCCACCGCCCGTCCAGCGTGCTCCGGCGTCCCGTAACCCCCACGCTCATCCCTTCTCGGAGGCGTCCTGTCGCGAGACGACTGCCTCACACTGCTTGGAGTATAGGGGTCGCCCCTTTCGCTTGCCGAAACAAGTCGTGCGTTGTTTCTACAGTCGCAGGTCGTACGTAGGCGAAGAGGGCTGGAGATACTGTTGCACCAGGTCTTGACAGCGTCATGGCGTCGGCTCTCGTAATCCCCAAGCTCGTCCCTGCTCGGAGACGTCCTGTGGCGAGACGAGCGCCTAACACTGCTTGAGTTATAGGGGTCGCCCCTCCCGCGTGCCGACGCCATGCCGCTGTCAAGACCTGGTGCTACAGCAGTATTCCCCTTGACCGTGGCCACTGCACTGACACAACATCAGCAATCAGCACACATCAGCATCAGCGAGGGAGTCCGCAACCCTCTTTTTTCAAACAAGCTAAAATAGGTTTCCTAATACATCGCAGGCATTATTCCTGTCGAAGTTGAAAGGCGCTATACACTCTCGATAATTGCGGCAAATAATTAGAGGTGGTCGGGCGTTTGGGGGTTATTTTTAGAGGGCGTTTCAGGGGTCGGTTGACTGTTCGCAGGTCGGGTCGGATGAGGGCGCCCCGACCCGACTGGCGATAGTTAGAAGATATTAAGAACATCTCCTCACCCAACCTGACCCGACTCGTGAGACCTCGAACACCTTCTACTCCCAATCCAGTCGGCCAGGGAGGTTTTGAAAGCGTCCTGACCCGTGAAAAGCCCTGATGTCTTACGGGGAAACCCCTATTAATGGACAGTACCTATCTGCATTTTCGGTGTGAATAAAAAAAAAATGCACAACTGGATGTGATGGATTGAGGCCTTCCTTCCGGCCCGCTGATTGTTTTCGGAAAAATGTCTACAAAACACGCCACGGAGCCGCGGGACCGCCCCTGCCGACCTCGAGACCCACAAAGGGTTGGGGTTAGGGTCAGGGTTAGGGTTAGGGTTGGTCGGGTTGGGTCTGGGCCGACGTGTAAGATAGAAAACGGCTAAGGGTCGTTTTTAAGGAAGAGATTTTTGCAGGTTTTTACGAAAGTTTCGGTGTTTCCCGAAATTCTTTCGGGAAAACCGAAGAATTCCAACCCCGAAAAAACTCGCCTCTAAGGTCAATTCATATGCAGTCGGGCTTGTCAGTCGAAATCGGCCTTTTTCGAATGAAGCCCACATCGGGCTTTCTCACAAAGTCGAAAAAGAGCTTTTTCGACTCAACGTTTTGTTCACTGAGTTTCCCGACTGGCGGATCCAGTCGAAAAAGATTACTTGTTCGACTGGATTGTTGGAAAACCCGAAAGATTCCAACCCCGAACAAACTCGCCTCTAAGGTCAATTCTTATACAGTCGGGCTTGTCAGTCGAACTCGGCATTTTTCGAATGAAGCCCAAATTGGGCCCAAATTGGGCTTTCTCACAAAGTCGAACAAGAGCTTTTTCGATTCAACGTTTTGTTCACTGAGTTTTCCGACTGGCGGATCCAGTCGAAAAAGATCACGTGTTCGACTGTATTGTTCAACTGGACCTGCCAGTTGAAAAAGTCGGTCGAAAAAGTTGCCACGAACGTAGCTTTGGCGTCTTTCAGCTAAGTCCAACGCCACCAACCGCTTGGACGAGGGTTCATCGCGCGAAAAGCACGCGTTGCTCGCGGAGAACGCACGAAGCACAGAGCTTCCAACCTATTTTCGATTGTCATACAGCAGTACTCCCTCACACGAACCGCCTCCAGAAAGAGCACAAAAACTACAAAATCGACTCCACAGTACTTACTCCCTCACACCAACCGCCTCCAGAAAGAGCACAAAAACTACAAAATCGATTCCGCAGACGATAAGAAGGGGGCCCAGAGGAATCCAGTCGAAAAAAATCTAGTCGAAAAGAGCGGTTTTCGACTGACGGAATCCAACTGTATAAGAAATGGCCCAAGTTTTTTAGTTTTTTACAGGAAAACAGATATTGGGTACAAGATCGGGCAGTCGCACCGCTCGAGCTGTGCCACCACTCGCGAGTGCACAAGACTGGGCAGCGTCGTTTCCAATGTCATTGGTAGGTCATGACTAACCGCAGAAGGCGCAGTGAGTTGCTGAGCTCTCTTCGTCGAGTTGACAAAGTGACCACACTGAGGCGGCCGACCATATGAGCTCGCTGAGGGCAGTAGCTGAGATTTTTTTGTCCCGTTGGGCGTTGTAGCGCGACGAGTTGGTGATTAATTTGACTCCCAAAAGACACCGACACCTGCCTACAAGTCAGGCCGACTCCAGTGGGACAACCACGCGGGTGACTTTCGCGAGTGCTGCTGCTGTAGTGATGGTTCTGTGCGGGGTGGACGATTGTTTTGCGAGTTAACTGAGGCTCGTACTAAAATTCAATCCTCGTTGATTTCGGTCAATATTAAACCACAAGTACCAACAAACCTGACCGAGCCATCCACCCACAAGCCATCCGCTATACATATGATACCTGGTAGAGCAGTATAGCGGAAACTACAGTAATATATTTATACAACAGATATTATGTTGGATCTAGCTCAAAGTTCGCCACCTAGAGCAAAAATACCAACACCAGCCATTATAGTGGAGAAAAACAAAATATAATAAATGCTGCACGTACAAAATTAAAAAAAACAAAATAACAGGACCCCTCCCATTAACTGAAAAAAAACACCCACATAGTACACTACACGTACCAACAACGCAGCTTGCGAAGATGAGTATCGACCCTAGATTCGTCGAACTCACAGCTGACGTCGTTAGAATATTTTATAAATAACCGAAATTGCAGTAAAAACACTGAAATGCTGTACGTAAACCCTAAGGCGGTGTGCAGTCATGTTTTTTTCACACCAATCATGCAAATAGGGGTTGCCTTGTTAGTGCAAGCCTTGAGTCGCCCGCTTTGTTTGGCCTCGACCTACAAGTACCACCTACACGCGGAAGGGATATCTTTTAGTTATTTGGGACACCAAGTCGAATAATACAGTGCCATGATACAAATATATAATTAGACTTACATTTTCTCCCAGATTTCTTTAAACCTTATTCACTTGACTAATGGGACTCGCTTCGCTCTCAGCGCTCCCACGCAGAACACGCCTGCCTAAACCCTCCTACTCGAGAACCTTCCCGGGGGCTTTCTTTGCGTTCCTTGCTTTCTTCGTCTCCTTCGTGATCCCGATCGCCCACGCAATAAATCCAAGGCAAAATCTCCAGCACCGCTTCAAGATAAGTATCCCACAATCTTTTCGACATGGTTTTTCGATACACTAAAATCAATATACCAGGGTGTCTATTTTTCGAAAAGTCGAAAAAAAATGAAAAACGGATCTATAAAACTCGACTCAGAATCGAAAAAGAGTAAAACTGAGCAAGATAGCCGTTCCTACACTAAACCCAACATAAAAAGTTCCGATAAACAAAAGCATGTACAAAAAATGCTGCGTTCCTTGATTTCTTCGCCGTCTTCGTGTTCTTCGCGACCGCCCTAGCACTAACTTCAAGACAAAATCTCAAGCACCGCTTCAAGATAAATATCCCTAGACAAATTTCAAGATATTGTTTCCACATTGAAAAGTCGGAAAAAGTAAAAAATATATCTTCAAACCTCGATTCAGAATCGAAAAAGATAAATAAACTATTAAAAATCAAGATAGCCATTCCTACACTAAGTTCAACATCAAAAATGGCGATGAACAAAATCGAGTACAAAAGTTCGTACGAGTACGTAGAACGTGCACGTTTATTTTGCACGTGTCATATCACATGATACGCTGTTCGTAGACTAATTAAAGCACTACACCTTATAGTCTACACATCCTGTTTCTCCTGCTCAAATCACAATAAAAACACACCCACCAGCAGCTCTTACAACTACAAGAAAACATGCAGCAGAAGTAGCATATTACCGTTGAGCATGTATCACAAGAACAGAGAACAGCACAGCACATCACCCAGCCATCGAAGCATCATAGACATATATACATTTGTCTCTCAGCATTCTTTAAAGTTTATTCACTTGATCGATGGGGCCCGTTTCGATCTCAGCGCTCTCACTTGGAACACGCCTGCCTAACTCCCCACTTTGGAGAACCCTTGCCGCGGCTTTATCATTTGCGTTGCTCGCGAGCAGCAACGTTTCAATGTGTTGGGTTAGCGGGTCAGATCTGCGGGTCCGACCTGCGGGTCAGAAGAAAAAACCTCGCGGGTCGAAGTGGTCCGATCCGTGAAATGACCCGTACCTCACGCGTCATGACCCAACCCGACCCCGTGAGATTTGAAAACCTCCTGACCCGACCTGACCCGAACTGACTCGACCCGCGAGATTTCAAAACCTCTTGACCCGATCCCACCCTACCCGCGAGGTTTCAAAACCTCTTGACCCAATCCGTGAGATTTCAAAACTTCTTGACCCGACCCGATCCCAGCCGACCCGTGAGGTTTCGAAAATCTCCTGACCCGTGAAAAGCCCTGCTAAGTAGCTGCTGCGCGACTACGTAAGTAGAAGCATCTTCTACAGCTCATCGTGTTTTCAAAACGAGAACGATTGCATCGAAATCTATCTGCCCGTCCAGAGAACGTATACAACCACAAACCACAAGCAGCAGCTGCAGCTAGCTGGTGATGTGCGAAGACTTGCTTTTATTTCCAACTCATTGAGATACAAACTACTGCTCTTCTCTTCGTCCTTTCTTTTTCGTACGGATGATGTGATGCATCCGTGAATACGACCTCCGGGTTAATGTCCTGGAACGCTGAGCTCTTGGCATTTTCAAGTCGCAAGTTGCACCAAACAACGGAGCTCTGCCCGCTTCACGTTTTTTTTGTTCCGTCTGAGCTAGCGTAGCGGGCGGATGCCGCCCGCGGAGCGGAGCGCGGCATCCTTTGTCCCGCACTACTTCGCTCTTGGCATTTTCAAGTCGCCCATTACCATATCTTGGCATTTTCAAGTCGCCCATCAACATGTCTTGGCATTTGCAAGTCGTAAGTTGCACCAAATGATGAACCTCCGTCCGCTTCACTTTGTGTTCTATTTGAGCTAGCGTAGCGGGCGGATGCCGCCCGCGGACCGAAGCGCTTTGTACGTGGTTCGTACAGAAGTGCAATCAACTCTGGACACTGGACACTGGAACGCACTCCCTGCTCGTCGAAATTCAAACACAATCTTTGGTCCAGTCAGAGCATCGATTCAAGCACAATAGGCAACAAACAGCAGCAGCTCAAGGTTCGTATTTAGCTAGAGTATGAGAAAATCAGACTGGTACACAGCTTATAGTAGAGTCACCCACCTCTTGCTCAAGACTGGCAGAATCTGAAGGGCAAGCAGCAGCCGCAGACGATAACGGGAGCTTCCCGATGCATCGCGACTGCTGCGAACATGTTCTCGAAAAAGCTCCGCTTGTAGCTCTGCGATTCGCAGGACAGGGAACTGTGACACGAGTGCCAACAAGAGCAAGTGGAGCTCGAGTTCCTGACACGGCAAGTGTACCTACCGTGGTGATGCCACGGACACGTGCCATATCAAGAGAGCGTAGCACTTCCAGCGGCGTAGTGGCGTGGTGTGCTGGCGGAATTCAAAGCCTGTGGAGTTCCAGGAATGCTCGTGGGCGTTATGGCGAGAAAAACGTTTCATACGACGACGTACGATTTGACATGTTCCGACTCGACTCTCGACCCGACTCGAGGACACATCACGCATCACACGACAGAGACGAACACTTCGAAAACAGAAGAAACTGCACCCTGAATGAACGACTACGAATAGCCCGCAACTGCAGCCGAATGATAGGGCTATGGGCGAGCATGACGACATGGCTGGGAGGCGCTGGTCCGAATTCCTGCTTCCCGCCGTACGGGGTGCAGGTGGCGGTTCGCCGGGGGAGGACGGAGAACGCGAATATTTAAAATCGGAGCTTCACCGTCACGACAAGGAGCAAGAAGAGAACTGCGAGGGGGAAGGGTGTGGGACGAGTGGAGACGATAAGGAGGACTTCGGTTATAACACGTCGCTGAGCCTGAGAAGCAGCGCGTCGTTGGCTTCGCTGCCTTCGTACATGAGGGCAAAATCGGGCTTGGAGATGGACCCAGACCGGGTGCGTTGTTGTCTTTCATTCCTCCGCGTTGCACACAAGCGTGAATATAATGCGCGCGTGTAGAGCTCGGGCTTTGAACTTACCCACTACCGAATATGTCATATTCACCCTCTCTTCTCTCCTTCGTGGTTGTTTTATATGGAAGACTCCGTACTGGGAGTAGTTCATCGTACGCAAAGGACATCCATCCGACCAACGCCTGCCGGCGCATTCTCCGACCGGTGTATACCGATTGTTCTAGACTACATATTTTACGTGTAATCTTTGATGTGGGAACTAAAAACATGTCAGCTGTGCGTGAGTTCTCCCGTTTAGGCCGACACACTCGTTTGCAAGTTGCGAGTACTCGTACCTAGCATTCACACAAGCAATGCAAAACACACGTGGTTGGGCGTACCAGGCAGCTTGCCAACCTGAGTATCGACTATTAAATTGGTCGAACTCAGCCGACGTATTATATCCAAGAAGTTACATAAATTTGTGTAGAGTTGTTTTCGTGTTGACTACAAACAGTACAGAGAATGAACCCGTGTGCGCTTCAAGGTTGACAAGAGCTTCGTTCCGTTGTGGGCGCCGTGTTGTGGTCGTTCTGCTGTCAGCAAGCATTTTTTAGCACCCTCATGCACTAGAGGTCCCTCTATAGTGCCGGTTGAGTAGTGCCAATCGCCCGTTATAGTGCTTGTGGCATCGCTTGGCACGTATAAGAACAAGCAGAAGTGGCAATATTCGGAGTGCTAGTTACCGCTATAGTGCCGATTTTTCCCCTCTACAGTGCACATACCGGCACTATACATGGAGGGGATCACATTTCCTTCCACAGCCGTAAGATTTTGTCCCCCTCAGAAACGGCTTTTATAGTTCCCGCGCACAGATTGATTAACATCACCCTGTTGACCCTGGTACAAGCTACACTGTAGTTCTAAAGGGAGTCGCCGACCTATATCCTTAATGAGGATACACGCCCAGTAATACGCGCGATAGGAGTATCACACACAACTTGGAAAGATGAGTTTCGACGAAATCTTCAACCTCACAGCTGGAGTGTGTTTTTACTTCCATAATATTGAGGCGGCCACTATTGCTGGACCTGGTACACACTAGTAGTAGCGACCTGACCCACGGCCGGTGCAACAGCACAAACATGGTGCAGCAACTTTGGGTGACGCCGAGCTCGACGGTTTCATGAAAACTGTTTTATGCGATTTTTTTTGTTTCCGTGCACGGATTGGTTAACATCACCCTGTTGACCCCTGGAACAAACTAGTTCTAAAAGGGGAGTCGCCGACCTTCATCCTTAATGAGGACACACATTCAGTAACACGCGCGATCGGAGTATCACACATACAGCTTGTAAAAATGAGTTTCGACGAAATATTCAATCTCAAGTTAACTGTACAAGTATCAGTGCTCTTTTTTTATAATATATGAGCGTGCGGTAAAGATCGAGCATCTCTGCTTCCAAGTAAATTGTCCCCATGATCTGGGGTGCAGATAGTTCTAAAGCGGTTTTCACCATTCACACGTCGGGACAGACCACCGATCCCCACTTGATGATCTACTGTAAATCTTTCAGGGAAGACCTGCGTACGGTCCAGCTCATGTTACCCATCGGGTGGGAACGGTACGATCTGCACGATCTAACACATGTGTATTGGGTCGGATCTGTACTCTATAATGTGTACAGTTCCTGCGCAACATCTCATTATATAGCCAGATAGAGGATCTACTACCGTAGATGATCTAGATGATCTAGATTATCTATCCGTGGTGTGAAAGCACTGGAGGGGTTCCTTGATAGTTGCTTACGGGCATCAGCCACACAAGCACGTCTTTGAAATGTGGTGTTTGTTAGAGAAATTGAGGCGGTCAGGTTTACCGACAGCACGCCCCACCCCCCCCGAATAAGATGTTTTCCTGTAAGCAATTTAAGCTCGTTTTCCCATCTACTCCGGAGTACCAGGTATATAACACTTAAAACAATCGTCGTACTAAGCATGAGCGATTATCATATTCTCCAAAGAGGTACTCGAGTAAGAAACGGTTGAAGTAAGAAACACGAACCATCAAGCAGGCGTAATCGAAACGGGCCTTGTAAGATACCGCGTATAGGAAACACTGCTCGCTTCGTCACAAAAAAACAAACACGCACAATATTCGGCCGGGGTCGCAACAAGCGTTTTTCTTATTAGAGAGCCCGAACTGTACAGTCAGTAGCACTACTAATAGCCCTTAACAAAGCACTTCGGGGCTCCGCGCATAGCCACCGAAACAAACGACGAGGAACGTTTTATCAGGAGTCATCTGCGTGTGAACAGCGTGCATCAGGACAAGTAGTATCATGCTGCGCGCTTGCCGTGCGTTCCAGCTAGCTCCTTACATTTGCTTCGAACACATCCCCTAAACCCAGGCCGTGATCGGGGGTTCATTTTGGGAGGTTTTTCTTTTGCGGTGGCCCGCGTCACCTCGCACGAGTGTCGCCCCTATTCCCCTGGCGGTCTTGCGACTTCGCGCGGTTAACATTCGCGATGTGAATACGTACTCGAATGGCGAGCTACGCTGTGCCAAAATTGACGTCTAAGGTCCGTGGGGCCGTGAGGTACGGAGTCACTCGAGTGCGAGTGGCTCAAACACGGCAGTGCAAAAGGCGTACTCGCCCCCAACCGTAGCCGTAAGCATGCCGTGATCATCGTGTCGTCACGCTTTAGGCGACGTTTTTCCCGTTTGAAGTCCCAAAGGGGTTGGATGTGGAAAAAAGTCACGACCTAAGTTATTGTCGGCAGCGGGTTGGCTGAGACGCTACACCAGCGTTGGACAACGTGGTCGAATGCTCCCCCCCATGGTTTATCGTGCGTTCAGATAGTGATCCGGGCATGATCATGCGAGCATTTTTTTTGTTTTTGCAAGTTGTGAGTTCGCGGTCAGCGCCTATGTGGAACCAACCGCAGTCTGTGACCGCTGCAGAAGGTATTCCATGCTACTTTTTTCTTCGTGTTTTTTAATCATCACTTTTACTCTCCAGCTCCACTAAGAAGTGTTACCGTCGGCGACCTTCTGCGACAACCCGCGGTCACAGATGTCTTCCCTCCCCCCCCCCCCCCCCCCGGTACTGGCCTTGATTTTTGTCGCTTTACACTGTTTTCAAGTAATCCGTCCTCAATAGGTGGGTGCGGTTGTAAAGGGTTAGAACACCCTTGTCCCCTACGCAACCTAAACTTAAGGATTGTTGCGAAAATGACTCCAACCTCGAATCGTCTGCCATTCACACCACAACGCATTGTGCTCAGTTCAACACACAGTGGGTACCCCGGTTTAAGAGCGCCCCGTGACAAGCCGAAACAAGCGCTCTTAACTAGGCGTTGCTCTTATCTGTGTCGTAGTGGGAAATATAGAGCTTTCGGTATATGCGAGATATGCCGATTTGAACGATCTTAACTCCCGATGTTCGTAACAAGACACTCTTAAATCGGACTATCCACAATATGGCCTCCCTCTAAGAGTACCATAAAATATAACTGTTGGTCTTGAAATACGCAGTACGGACGAGTTAAATCGAACCTTGAATCTTCCGCCATTTCAACCACAGCCCCGAAATGTATTGTGCTCAGTTCAGCATATCATCTCCCTCTATGAGTACACCGTCAAAAAATAATTGATAAAAGTGTCTTAAATGAGCATGGACGAGTTAAAATCGAACATCGAATATTCCGCCATTCACACCACAGCCCCGAAATGTATTACTGTGCTCAGTTTAGCATATCGTCTCCCTCTAAAGAGTACCATATCAAAAATGAAAACTGTCTGGAATTTCAACCCCCCCCCCCATCCCCCCTAAATTTAACGCCTTCCGGCGAACATGGGAATTAATTGCCGTCTTGAATTAGTACGAGTTGATTAGATTTGACTCTCCTCCCCTAATATCATCTCCCGCGAAGGTGCAAAACATTGAACATCTTGAATTATTAATGGTACGAGTACATGATTTTGTTGTAATTGTTTCGCTCCCCCCAATACACCTGCGGGATCTCGTCGGTGCATTGTGGGATCTCACGGAGTCCCGGCAAAGAAAAAAACACGTTGCGCACCAGTCTCAGCCTACTTTTCAGACACGTCCATGTAGGCTTAACAGTTGCGCAAAACGTTGCTCATGTTCGGACCCACAGCAACCAAGCATGCTGTGCATCACCCCGTTATGCATCACCCCTTTGTGTCGACTGCGGACCCCTGCAAGAACGTGCCGTAAGCGTCGAGCTGAGCGTCGAGTCACGGTTGTACCTTGTCACTGTCCCACGTCACAGTTTCGACGGCGGAAGCAGATGCTTGCCTGTCTCCCCGGGGCCGCTTCAGCGATAAAGTGTATGCAGCGGGTAGCTACAAACTGGGACCCGGACAAAAATGGACCTCTCTTGGGTGAGTGAAGAATGCCTCTTTTTCCAGCGATGTCTGAGGGAAGGAGAGGCACGGACGAAGTACATGGCGTAAGCATCCTCACAGCAGTGTTGGACCCTCTCGCCGAGCTCAACGTTTTCGGCGGCTTCACCTTCTGAAAGAACGGGGCTGGAGCAAGTTCCGGCTGATAAACTGGGCGCTATTTAGCAGCAGGTGGCGTCCGTACAACTGGCGAGGGAGGCGAACCGACCACACGTGTCTGCATCCGAGTGTTTGTAACACTCAATATATAATAGTTATCGCTAGGAACACCCACCAATAGGGCACTTGTAACTACTACCACGTGTTAATACTACTGTCGTCAACTTTTTTGTGGGTCAGTTAGGAAATTGGAGGAGAGTAGATGGATCTGGATCGGCGGCGCACATAAAGCCTACGTTTCTCGAAATGGTTCACTATTAATACTGTTAAGCGCGGCGTAAATTGGAAAGTTCGCTTTCGTTCGTAATTTTTGCAATTAACAGCACCAACCCCATGCTGAGGTTAACACCTCGTATCGACACAACCCCCGTCACTCCCAGCAATAGCAGCCGCTTGGACCGCAAGCATGTGGCGAGTTTGCCAATCACAGTCTTCATTTACGTCTCGTGCACCGTTTCTGAAAACACTCAGCACCTGCACGCTTAATTAACACGAAGCACGCAAATATGCCACAGAAGTCAATACAATGCGTATTCTCGGCGCTCGGCACGCCCGGAAGAGCGTGCAAAACGGCGGCTGGGGTGGGAAATGCGTGTAGTGCTGGCATCTACCAACCGAGGCATCGCCCTTCTCCTGTCCTGTCCAGATCAACCCCGCTAGAGCTGCATGCACGTTTTAGGGCGCAAACTACGTGGAATTTTGTTGGGGATAACATTTGCGATACTGCGGGGAATCCCCAATAGCGCCGGTATGTGCCATTCCAATATACCGGCACTGTTCATGGCACCGGCACTAGTGGGAATAGGGTTACCATGGAGAGTTACAGTCGCGCCAAGCGATTCCGCCGGCACTATAGAGGGTAGGAGCACTATTTCAGGGCACCGGCATTATCGGAAGCCCTCCACTGCAGCGATTGGGCTAACGTGTTAGTGCTAACTATACCTTCCTTCGTTGCGGGGGTCGACTCATTCCCCTACAGTGCGATAGAGTTTGCATTATTTGAGCCAAAAAAAGGTATACCTTTTCGGTTGAGCTCCTCAAGCGTGGAACTACCGGTCAGTGTGACAACTTTACGAGTGTATTTTTTTGTGACTAGCGCATAGAAAATATTGGTCGCGTTGCGCGAACGAAAGCCTTCGAAGTCATGCTTCGGGTGATGTTGATATTGAGCTGGCTCCTCATGTTGGGAGCACAGAAAAAATCTTAGAACCTGCTGCACCCTTTATAGCGCGGGATGGCTCGGTCGACCATGAACAGGACCACACGGCCTGGACCTATCGACTCATTCCCCTACAGTGCAATAGAGGTTGCATTATTTGAGCCAAAAAAAGGTATACCTTTTCGGTTGAGCTCCTCAAGCGTGAAACTATCGGTCAGTGTGACAACTTTACGAGTATCCTTGCTTTACGACTAACGCATAGAAAATATTGGTCGAGTTGCGCGAACGAAAGCCTTCGAAGTCATGCTTCGGGTGATGTTGATATTGAGCTGGCTCCTCATGTTGGGAGCACAGAAAACGTCTTAGAACCTGCTGCACCCTTTATAGCGCGGGATGGCTCGGTTCACCATGAACAGGACCACACGCCCTGGACCCATCGACCATGCTCGTACAGAATGTAACAAGGTCTGCGTCACCCCAACCGGTCCGTCCGTCCGTCCGATCTCGACGCTCGCGACGGGTTGTACCCGTTTCGAACCCTGTCTTGTGCCTTCCGCGCGTACCTTTTTTGCGTGACAGGGTTTGACTGCGTATCTCTAGACCCGACCCAATTCAAGGAGCTGTTTCGGAGACATTTCGGAGTGCTCTTGAACGCTCGAGAACTGGGAATTTTGGTGAGAGCTTGGGGACTTATGCATCCCAGTTGTAGCGCACATAGACCTTAAATGGCCGCAACTTGGCCCTCTCTATGTAATCGCGGGCGGTACGAACATGTATTTACGCTTTGGCGACATTTTATGGTGTCAGCTGTGACGCCCGAGACCTATTTCTCGCTACCTCTACCGCTCGTCGTAGCGCTGTGTTTCTTCCTGTGAATGAGGTTAATTTTTTCGAAGAATATTTCACAAATCAGTCGCGACCAAGTTACCACACGCAGCTTGCAAATGTTTCCGGCGGAAAATTCTTGATCTCACAGCTGAGGTGTCTTTTGAATTTTTGTAAAAGTCATGCGCGTGTGCGGGTGTTTTTTTTCTCGATGGATCCATGTCCAGCTCGAGGGTCTTTCAAGCGTGCGGCTGCGGGCCCTGCAAGGTAGAACGCGACGAAAGCTGGATTTCGGCCGCGCTGCCGAGGTATCAAATTGCGTATGCAGTTACAAGCTGCTGCGGCCGGCAAATTATCGCGGGCTTATTTTCCCATGTCACAATGAGTGTCTACCGCTTCTTAGTGCAGCGACAAATGACAGGGTGTCACGGTGTAATAAATGGGAGCCGTGCGAAAAATTTCAGGAAGAGTGATGGTGTGTCTGAGACATACTTTCCCACCATCTTATGCTGCAGAGTAAAGCTTTCTCCTGCGTCTGGATTCGCGACGGGAGGAATAGCCGGAACCCTCCAACGCACGAGTCGTCACCCGAAAGACCGTTTTGTGCCGCGTACACCACCGAAACAGATCCATCTCCACCTCCTCTCCCTCGGACATCGAAATTTAACTCTTTGAGATTGTATGGATGAACTACTCTCTTGGCGTTCTATGGATACAACAGTGGGCCCTTTATAGTGCCGGTATGCAACAGCGGCAAAAATCGGCACTATAGCGGCAGAGCCGGCGCTACTCCGTGTACTGCTACTATGAACCCTACTGTAACTGTTCCCATCTGTGCCAAGTGATTCCACAGGTGCTACAGCGGGCAATCGGTACTCCTCAACCGGCACTATAGACGGACTCCACTACTACTGCAGCGTTATGCCCGTGGATTTTTTTTTTCTGTGCGTTCGTGGCAGCGATAACTGCTTCGCTTGACCATCCCCCACTTCTACCCAACATACGCGAAAGGTGAGCCTGTACGACAAGGCGGGAGAAGGGAGAGCAGACAGCGCTGAGTTTCTCAAAGACTTCTGGCAGATGGGCAGGGACGGGCGTGAGTTTCAGTCGCGACGGAGGGTCCAGGTGGTCCGTAAACTTCATGTGAGTGACGGTGTTCGTCTTGGAGTTGGCATTATCGGTATTTTCTGGGGCGATTTGTTTGAGCCATGCTCTGGTCACCCAAAGCAGTGGCAACTCGTCGCGCGTGATTTTCGATACTCTCTAGACCAGAGAGCTGGTTAACCTCAGGTGACGTTTCGACTCCCATCAAAAAGCAGACTACCCCACTCCTAACGTTTTCGCTGTTGAGTGAAAACCTTGCCTTCGTTGTCAAGGGCAGACGGCTGGTGATCCTCAGGTGGCGCTTGGATCTCATTCAAAGAGCTGCTAGCACGGTTCAAAACGTTTGCGCTATCGAGCAAGAATGCGCAAAAGAGTGAGCCAAACCGGTGCAAAGCGAGCCAGACGTGGTCACGTTCGGTATCTCAGAGATATGATTTTTCTCGCACAATATTTGACCCCGGACCTGAGTTACGAAAAGGAAGGGAGACGGAGACAAATCACAAAAACAACAGATGGCACAAAAAAAACGTGATGAATGGGACAGAAGAAACAAAAGCAAAAAAAAAACGTAGGCACTTGCTGTGCTTGAAGAACGCCCACAGCACCCACACAACCAAAATAACAGCCATTCCTCCCAACCCTCGGCGTTTCCAAACCATGCTACGGTAGGCAAGACAGAAAAGGCGGCATCAGGAGCGCGCGGACCGAATGTCAAGGCTTAAGGAGGTAGCCGTCGGGGAGCACACGGAAGAGGATGTGGAAAGGGCTCTCGCCAAGATCACAGAGGTACGGCGTCGTGACAGTGTGGGTCTCGCTAAGATCGCCGCAGGTACGGCGCTATAACGGGTGAATATCAGTGTACTTGATGCTGGGATATTTTTGCTGTCCTGCTCCCCTTAGGACGCGGGCTACGGCAGTAGGGGTTCACCACAGTTTTCTGGGGCTTTAGAATTGCACCGTCGTATTTGAGGACAACCCACTCGGAATTAGTATGCGATCGTTTTTTCGGCGGTAAAAAAAAGGGTTAAAACAGCGATCCGACCACTGACGGTGCGAAAAAAAAATATTGGGCTGTTCGATTAATGATCTCCATCTGGTCTACTAGGTACACTGCGAATCTTTCATTAAAACATCTAGCGATGCAGGGTAGTCTTCTCAGCTGTTGGGGAGCTCGCTCCTCCCATGGGGAGTTCGGATAGTAAGGCGTGTTTTTGGCCGGAATATGGTGCCACTATCGACAAATGCTACGGTAGAGGGGAGGTGCACGATGTGTGTGTTCTGAGGCTCCAAACCTCTCGAGGAGCTCTACAAGTATACCTTTCTTAACCCCCCAAAAAAAGTGATTTTGAGAAAAAAAGAAAGTCCAACCCCGATGACCGAACCCGTGGCCTAGGCACACAAACAAAGAGTACTGCAAAATAAATGGGGCGTATTTTCCGACGATTTTGGGTTAAGGAGCCCCGTCATTCAGAAAACATTTTCGCCAGAAAAAGGTATACCTTAGTACCTCTACCGTAGAACGCGCGTCTATCGCAGCATGGGGCTAAGTACGTCACAGCAGCAGTACTCATACGTACGGAACGACCGAAGAATCGGATGCAGAGGAGTCGCGCGCTCTGAAGCACTGGTACTGGCGACGTACGCTTCTGCTGTGTGCTGTCTGGCAAGAGAAGCATGTTTACACTGCCGCTGTGACCGCTTTTGCGTGGCTTGTATGGTATAAAAAACCTCACCATCGATGCCGCCGCAAGGTGCGACGTGTGGCGAGAGGAACGAGCTCTTCATCTCATCCATGCGGGCTACCGACGGAGACAAACCAGCAGCCCTTAAGAAAGACTTTCCATCTGTACACCCACACCTGCCTGTAACGACCGCCGTGCGCAGATGCGAGAGGTCTCACCCCGCCGAAAAACGTTCACAAAAATACACGGCAGTTTAATGAAGGGCGTGTTGCATACGAGCAGGACGGGGGCAAGGGGAGAAACGAGTGCTGGAGTTAATACCCAAGCTTACCCCCTGATCGTTTCGACGACGGCTTGACCCGTCCCCCCAAAATATTTTTTTCTCGCTTGAAAGTGCTGATTCCCTCCCATCGTAAACACCCCCTCATCGCCAGACAAAGGCCTACGCCGTCCCTTCCTGCGCACTTTTGAGGGTGTACGATGCGATGCTTGGTTGCCAGAGACGGAGGCCAAAGGCGGGTGGGCATTGGTCGGTTTTTGCCGTCGCGCTGACAACGAAAGCAAAACAGTGGGCGCACTCTTCGTATTTCCACCCCCCCCCCCACCCCCGCATGTGGACAGGTAGCTGCACGATACGACACGTCGAGGGACAAAGGTTTCCACCAGCTAGAGCAAGGAGGCGTGATGGGGCCCACCACGTTTCGCGAGCAACTGCGGACGATTTTTGGGGCAAATCTGACCCGCGGTGAAGTGGGGGGACTCGTGTCAGCCTTCGACCTCCACCGGGACGGCATGGTGGACGCAAAAGAGTTTGCTTTTAGATTCCACGCTTTGGGGAGGGAGAGGCAGTACGCGAAAGTGGCCGAGGGTAACCGGCGGGACGACAGGGCTAGACGGCGAAAGCAAGAGCAAGAAGAGGCCCTGATGTTGAGAATGAGAGAACAATCAAAGGTGCGCTAACCGCCCGCATTCGTCGCCGATGTCGATGGGGCCGTCTACGGTGCCTGTTGTTGTGGGTAAAAACATCCTAAAAAACGTACCTGGTAGATAGTTGATGGATGCTTTTTTGTAACAAGATACGGATGCGAAGTAGAGTCGGGAGTTATATGGGAAACCAGGTGTCTAGGAGCGGAAAAATTTGGGATGTCAGGATGATGTTTTTCCCGAGGTTCCTACTCTGAGCTTCTCCCCGCATGCGGGGCACCTAGTTGCTCAACTCTACGTAAAAAAATACAATGCATATCTGGTTTGAACCAAGGGATTTCCAAGCCACGGTGCCTCTCCTCTGCTCCTCTGGACAAGTCCTGAGAAACGCCTTAGGGTCAGTTGAAAATACAATGTTTTGGTGGACGCCCATTGTTTCGTGTTTCCAGTTTGAGAAGCTTGTTCTTACTCACGCGCGTCGTCGTTGGTAATCCTAGCAAACGGGCACCAGGTGCATGACCGCGTTCTTCTCTTCAGCTTGACGGAAAATGGTTTTTTTGCGTGCCTAACGCTCTATCTTGCAAACGCTCGTCACCGACGGGGAGAGCCGCACGCAAAAGACACATCGGATCCAGCGTGCGTAGAAACGGGTCAGCTGCTGTAAAAAATCGTCTGAAGTTGGGGTTTAATCATGGGTTGGCCTACGAGTTTCTCTAAATACGAGCAGCGAACGACGAAACTACGACACCAAACTTGGCTTAAGACCACTAAGTCCAACAAAATATGTCCTGAATTTCCTGGCTGTCCTATCCGGTTTTTTTTGTTTTGTCCTTGATTTCTTCCGTATAGGTTCCTGAAAGATCATTGCAAAACCTTCCTAGTTTTTCTTTTGCAACTTGTTAAATTTTTCCTGGTATAGGAAAACACGAAATCCCATTTTCGTGTAACAACAAGAAAGGAGAAAGATCAGGAAAAAAGCTCTTCGATAAGAAGGGGTCTTAGGTGACTGTTTTCTCCATCGTTCCTTCCTTCCTTTTCCAACTGCTCCCGCGGCTCAACGCTACGTACTGCGACCGCGTGTCCACAGTGCAAGGTCAAGTGGGACTACTCGGAGGAGGAGCTGCAGCGGGGGACGGCCCTCATCGCACAGGCAGCTAGCACGTACGACAAAGTCCGTCTTGGCGCCGACATCGATCGCATAGCCCAGGTTCGCCATACCATACAGTTGTACGAACGTCAGCTCAAATGCATTGTTGTAGGTAGCTTAACAAACCAAGCAACAAAACAAACATCATCGCCAAACTTGCGATGGGCGCGCTCCGTTGAATGTGGACCCACCGTTGAAGGAGGAGGGGAGAGTTCGGCTCGTTTCTCGATCCGTGGGTCGTCTCGGGGTTTTGGAACGGCTGCTCGAGTGCATCAGCACTGGATCGTTGTTGCCAGTGTTGTCGCTGGCCAGGTGCAACCAACTTACATTCCAACCCCGCCTTGAAAATCCGAGCGCACTTATTTTGCGACAATAATGCACCAGACGTTCCAACGACGCCAAAAATACCGACGTGGGCACAAGCTTAATACCGTATAGCACACAAGATAACAAACCCCGTAAGGTATATTTCAAGAGCCGATATTGTTCAATACCAGGTCGCCCCGGTGGTCTAGTGGTTACCCTCGAATGCTGCTAGAGTTGGCGCTGGAGTTCAACTCCCACGTGGATGGAACTTTGGAGATTTTTTTTTTGGCAAAGAATTAACATAAAAAAGAAACCACCTGCGGAGAGTGCCTAGCAGCGTGGGTAGGCGCAAGTCGACGCAAGTCGACGAGGGAAGAAAGGACTAACGTCTTGTCCATATGAAAATGAAGGCGCGTACCTTAGTGGAGAGGGAGGAGGACAGCCTGCTTAGTGACCCCGAACCTGATTTACGCCTAAGAAGGCAGGAGAAAGAGAATGAAAAAAATGCCAAGATATAGCTGGGCTGAGCAAAAAAGAAAGATCAAAAAGAGGGGCACACATGACAAAAATGGACGCCTTGGGAAGATCTCATCAAGACATTCCCATAGACGCGTCGCTCAATGTTAAAATTTCTTCAACCCGTCGCTCAGAAAAACTACTTTGCAAACCCGGCCGTGGGAGGCTGTTATCTTCCACTGTGTACGGTAACCGTCTAGATCTACTGCTCAGGACGAACGTTCATTCTCTGGTATGAGATAAGCCAGAGCGATGCCCCCGGACACTGCCCCAACGCTAGGAGTAGGCCACAACTCTTCGAGCTTAACCCCCGCCCTCCCGACCCCCGCCCCTCGCCCCCCGCCCATCTCCTCTCCTGGAAACTCGGGGCACGCCCGCACGGAACTTGCCGTTGCGCGGCAGATGAAGATGGACCCGACCGCATTCCGCGCGCAGTTGCTGCAGAACTTTCGAGTCAGACTGTGTCCCGGAGAGCTCGGAGCGATCTTCACGACGTTCGACAAGGACAAGAGCATGCTCATCGACGGGACGGAGGTGCTGGATTTGCCGCGTGACGCGTCGGCGTGCTACTGCTGCTGAAGGGATGGTGTCCAAATATTTCGTTCGTGGGGCTCCTCGCGCTTGAGGAGTTCTTTCTTTTTCTTTTCCGCTGACTTCTTGAGAGAAAAATTAAAACCGTGCAAACCCGATGAACGATCCGATGGCCTACTCTAGGCATACTTTTGAGCAGGTGTTTCACGGTTTTCACGGCCCAGGTCATTTCTTGCGGGTGGGGTCGATTCAGGGCATAACCCGGCCCGGCCAGTAAAATTTCAAAACCTGCTGAGCCAACCCGACCCGTCCCGTGAGATTTCAGTAACTTCTCGCGGGTTGGGCCGGTTCAGGGTATAACCCGGTCCGATCAGTGAATTTTCAAACCTCCTGATCTGACCCGACCCGACCCGACCCGACCCGACCCGACCCGACCCGACCCGACCCGACCCGACCCGACCCGACCCGACCCGACCCGTCCCGTCCCATAAGATTTTAAACACCTCCTGACCCGACCCCACTCGCCACACGAGATTTTGGAAACCTCCCGACCCGACCCCGACCCGACCCGACCCGACCCGACCCGACCCGACCCGTCCCGTCCCATAAGATTTTAAACACCTCCTGACCCGACCCGACTCGCCACACGAGATTTTGGAAACCTCCCGACCCGACCCGACCCGACCCGTGGGACGGTTCGTGACCCGTGGAAACCCGTGGTGTGGAAACCCGTGGTGGTAAAAGACCCAATATGGTGATTAAAAACGGGGGAATATATAGATTTTGGTGCGTATCGTGGGTTCTTATTACACACGCAGCGATGCCAGAGTCATCCCACGGTAACGGCGCCGCAGATTCCAAGAAATTTCTGCGCTCCTGCATAGCATGAAGGGTTCGATATCCCACCCCGAAACACGGCGGCTTCGAAGGCGTTTGCTCGAGTAATCTGACCAAGCACGCCTGTGCGCTAGTCCCGAAATTACTTGACTAATGGCTAAACCGGCGGTTCCCCACATTGAGGGGAGGTCAACCGGACGGGTACATTATTAGTTAATTTGACAACTGCAACTCCTAACGTGGGACGACTCCGCGACGACCAAACGGGCCATCAGGCGGCCAGCCAGGGTTGTTGGGCCGTACCGTGCTGCTTCCGTGGAAACACGCGCTTGCGTCGGGGCTGCGAGTTCATTGGCCGGTGTGTGGCAGTCTTGTTGCTGCCCATGTTCGGCTTGCGGGTTGTTTTCACAAGCGGAGTGCACGATACTTTTGGCGCTGGAAGATCGAGCCCCGAGATCAGGGATTCGAACACGCTGTGTTCGAGAACCAGGCCATTCTAGCTAGCAACATTCACGGGAACCAAAAAAAGCAACAACAACAACAACAACAACAACAACAACAAAAGCGTAAAGGACCGCTGTTACCCCGTTTGATCTTAATTTGTCACACCTGCCAAGGGCCAATCTTATCGCGGAGCATTTTCCTAGTTTTCCCATAGATATAGTTTGCCTTCAAGGAAAACAAGGAAAAATAACAATCCTAAATCAGGACTTTTTTGTCAGAGAGCAAAAATCATGAACGCTTCCCATTCCTCTTCGAAGAATGTTGACGGTAAAAATCAGGATGGAAGCTGGGACGCCTTGATTTATGGCCATCTCTTCAGCTAACACTGTCGTGTCTCGAAGTTCTTCGAGCGCGGCTGGGTGCTCTGTCTCTTACGCTGATCATCCTGTTTCTCGGTTGCGCGTGTCGCTCGCACACCGCCGTGCAGTTGATGCACGAATTCTTCCGGCTGGGGCGTGAGGAGAGGGGGAAGAAGCTAGCCGAGGCGAAGCAGCAAAGGCGCCGCATCGACACCCGCGAGAGGATGTTTCGACGGAAGCTGGAGAACCGGTTCGTGGAACAGACCTCAGCCAAGGCAAGGCACAGAAAAGCACGCGCGCAACAACAAAATCGGTAGAAATTGTTTTCGTGTACGTGTGGGCGTTCCCCAAAAAGGAGGTATGTCGATATAAGGCGGTATCCCTACATAAGGCGGTCGAAACCCCTTGGGCACGACTGAAGAAGTGCACTCACAACGTGGAATGAATAAGGCGGCCTCCCCCTACAAGGCGATCGCATTGCTCGGGCACACCCACCGCCTTGCTGGGGATGATATTTTTTTTTTCTATGTTTGAGGAAGGTGTTGGAATGGACCATCCCACGGCAAAGGTTGAACTTTTTGGGGGGGGACGCGTGCTACAATAGAGTTGCACCACACTTTTTTTCTGAGGTTCTTCACCTTTAGAAGCCTTCTTAAGACGCGTCCTTCTTAACCCCTCCCCCCCCCAAAAAAAAAAAAACTGATTTTGGAGAGAAAAATAATTACTGCTAGTACCGGACAAAAATAAAATCCCAATGGCCTAGGTGCACAAAGAGAGTAAATCGTGCAAAAAGAAAAAAAAGAGGACCTGCTCCCGACGATTTTGGCTTTTAAGGGAGCCGGGGCGTCATTCAGAAACCTTTTCAGACAAAAAGTGCTATTTTTTTATACCTCTGTCGTAGCACTTTTCGGGGCGAAGTTTTTTTTTCCCTATCCGGTTGACCTCCTCAAGCGAGGAACTGCCGGTTCTTCTGATGCTGCTGCGAGTGAATCTTGCCGTACGACTGCCGTAGCGCACAGAGGTGTTTGGTCGGACCGCGCGAGCGACTCGCCTTGGGGGTCATGCTTCGGTGGGTGAGATACTGAGCTCCTGGTGAGAGGGGGCTCAGAAAGTTCTTAGAATCTGCGGCACCCCTCTAGCGGGGGATGGCTCGGGTCCCACAACATAACACATCCTACCGTAGACGTGTGCACCTTTTTTTTTTCTCTCAAGGCTGCGGTAGAGGCGCATCCACCATTGTTTTCTTTTTATCTGGAGCTCCTAATTTCAGTCGGCTTGTATGCTCCGGCCGAAAGCCGATTTCGAATGGGAAATTGGAAAGGGCAAAGTCCGATGAACAAAATCCCATGGCCAACGTAACGTGTTTCGAGCAACAAATTTGCGAAAAAAAAAGAGAGTGAAATTCCGACGATTTTGGGTTAAAGAGCCCCGTCGTTCAGAAACCATTTTCGCCAAAAAAAGGTATACCTTAATACCTCTACAACGTATTTCCGACGATTTTGGGTTAAAGAGCCCCGTCGTTCAGAAACCATTTTCGCCAAAAAAAGGTATACCTTAATACCTCTACAACGAATTTCCGACGATTTTGGGTTAAAGAGCCCCGTCGTTCAGAAACCATTTTCGCCAAAAAAAGGTATACCTTAATACCTCTACAACGAATTTCCGACGATTTTGGGTTAAAGAGCCCCGTCGTTCAGAAACCATTTTCGCCAAAAAAAGGTATACCTTAATACCTCTACAACGAATTTCCGACGATTTTGGGTTAAAGAGCCCCGTCGTTCAGAAACCATTTTCGCCAAAAAAAGGTATACCTTAATACCTCTACAACGAATTTCCGACGATTTTGGGTTAAAGAGCCCCGTCGTTCAGAAACCATTTTCGCCAAAAAAAGGTATACCTTGATACCTCTACAACGAATTTCCGACGATTTTGGGTTAAAGAGCCCCGTCGTTCAGAAACCATTTTCGCCAAAAAAAAGGTATACCTTAATACCTCTACAACGTATTTCCGACGATTTTGGGTTAAAGAGCCACGTCGTTCAGAAACCATTTTCGCCAAAAAAAGGTATACATCAATATCTCTATCGTAGCAGGCGTCTTTCTGCCAAGGCTTCTCGCATGAGGGGCTAGTTTTACACCCCATCCAAGAAAACAAAGGTTTTTTTTTTTTTTTTTTTCATCCTCCGGCGGATGGGGGAAGAGTAAAGCCTAAGCTCACCACACTTCCTCGTGTATTCGTACACGTCGTGGGACGTGACGATTTAACTCGATTGCCTTCGCAATCCAGCGCTAGCTGGCGTGTCCTTCGCTTCCCACTATAGCGATAGCGTGAGCTGTCCCTACCGGCGGTCTTCGTTACAACCCCGGCAGCGCAAAAGCTTCCGTTGTATACGGATGCGTGAGTATGTCGACCCGGCCTGCTCCCTGAGGGTCAGGTGCGTAGGAGAAAAGCTCCGGATAAAAGTGCAACTCCCGATGAATAATTCCATGACCACCACACGAAGGTATTCAAGAAATAAAGAGATAAATAGTTTTTGCAAAACAAAAATGACATTCGGAAAAAAAGTTGGGTTTAACGCCTGTACAACCGGAAACCCTTTTTTTGCGAAAAAATACTTGAAATTAGTATAGGGTGGGATTTGGGGGCTCTAAAGGGGGCCAACAAGGAGCCCCCCCCCGTCACTCAGAAAATATGATATAATACCCCTATATCGCTACCTCTATCGCGGGCAGCAGCACTTGTCTGTGTTATAAAACATATTATACTTCGTGATCATGCCCCGGTCAAATGATTGCTCACTGCCCGGGACGTTCAGTTTTTGTTTGGATCGGAGCGCTTATCTGTTGTCTTGCTAAAATATTGTTCGTGGTTGTTCGTGCCCTGGCCGTGGAATTGTTCATTGGCCGGCACGTTCTTTCTTATGTTTTTTTTGGCCATTTTTTTTTTTTTGCTTCTCAAGTGATTATGGTTAGGAGCCTCAACAACAGGGAAACACTTAGGCTTCTCCTGCCTCCCCGTTCGCCCGGCACACAACCGCCCCCTCTCCGCATTATCAGTGTTCTACGTAAGGATTCCATCCGACAGTGTGCAGCATGAGCTTCAGCAGCGATCACTCATAAACAAAGCCAGAAAGAAGGCGTTAACCGGGGGAACCCCCCAAACAAAAAACAAAAAATACCTTTGCGCACAATCTACGCGGCTCCCTTCGGTTTTTGATTTTAAACGGCGTGGCCGAGTTGCGAGGCAGTGCCAGGCTCGTTCGAAATGGGCGAATGTATGCCATTCCAACCTGCTTTGCTGCGAGCGTCTTGCCTGGTAATTGTGCCTGGTAGTTGTATTCCTGTCGAAATGGGACTCGAACCATTTTTCATTTGCTCGAAAGACGCGTGCTACGATAGAGGTGCGCCACTTTTTTTCTAATACTAACCCCTCAATTTGGGAGCTTAAGACATGTCCCTCCCAAAAATCTGATTTGGAGAAAAGCAAAACTGCTACGGGATGAAAAAAAAAATCCAAATGGCCCAAGGTACACGACGAGAATCATGCAAAAAAAAACGGCCAATTTCCGACGATTTTGGGTTAAGGAGCTCCGTCGTTCAGAAACCGTTTTCGCCAAAAAAAGGTATACCTCTATCGTTGCACGCGTCTCATCGTGTAAACCAAACCACCATGTCTTGATATTTTTCCCCCTCCCTTCCCCCTCCAAAAGATGTTGCCCTCGCTGAAATATGTACACCTGGTGTATGCATACTTCGAAGCATGCTTTAATCCTCCGGCGGACAGGGGGGAAACAGAGCTCAAGCTCACCACATCCCACGTATTTTCAAAACGTGTCGTGTTTGTCCAGTGATCTCAATCGTGCTCGCAGTCCAGGGCTAGCTGGCGTGTCCTTTTAGTGTCCGTGGTAATGACGGTGCGAGCTGTCTGTCCCCACCGGCAGCGGTCACCGCTTCTACTGCACCACAGCATAGCGGGTCTCCAGGGCCTCGCGCAGTGGGATATTTTGGTAACGGCTGTCAACGTGTATGCCTTGGTGCTCGGCGGACGTTTCAAGTAGCTTGAAACACCAAGGCTGCGTTGGCGGAGGTATCCCCCTTTTTCTGCTGGATTTGAGCCACTCGCACGGCTGACTCTGACGCGTGCTACGATAGAGGTATACTTTTTTTTGGCGAACATATTTTCTGAATGACGGGGATCCTTAACCTGGGCAAAATTGTCGGGAAAAATAGGCCGGGGTTTTTTTCTTCTCATGATTCTCGTTGTGCGTGTACCTAGGCCAGATGGGTTTTTTTTTTCATCCCGTATTAGCAGCAGCAGCTTTAAATTTTTTTCTCCAAATCAGTTTTTGCCTTGCATCCGCCATACCTCAAGCTCCCAAATTGAGTTACCTCAGAAAAACAGTGGTGCGCCTGTATCGTGGCGTGCGTCCTGTGCACCGCACCGATAGAATGACTTTGGGCAAGTTTCTTCTTGGCACAGCGCAGCGCTAGCCCCTTCTGTTGCGGGTTCCTATCGTAAAGTATCGAAACAGCACGAAAGCTGACACCGCGAAGGAACGAGGGGGTCACTCGCGCGAGTGACCCCGAGCTACCGCAAAACAAGCCCCCAAGAACGACTCCCCCGCAGTACGTGTAGCATTGGTCGAAAGGGTTCCCTTTATGCAGGCGCTGTCAAATTAGAAGCTCATGTTCGCTCTTACGATATCACCAGGAGCGCCCTGCCTCCCCTCCCCCCCCCCCCCCGTCCCCCCGCATACAAACCCATTCGAAGATGCCATCCGACCTGCAAGAAAATACGCAGAAGATGCCGAACCCTCCTGACAAGTGGCTCGTAGTAGGATGCAGCTCTCACCTTTCGTGCAACTCGCCGAGCACCTCACGGCGCTTGGTGCACGCAATGTCTGTCTGGTCGGGGAACAACCGGGGTGCTCCGTCCCGGTGTTGTAGGAATGCGCGGGTCAATGGCCATATGGCTACGACTGTGCACGAAATGAGCACCCCCCCCCCCTATTTTACATGAAGGTTGGGTTGGCGTCGGTTGGCAACGACACTGTGAAACATGTCGCTCACTACATGAGCTAGGCCACCAGGGTGGCGTGTTCGTTTGTTTATATATTTTTGGCAATTGATCACGGCTGGCGGCCGAGTTACGTCATTTGTGCGGGGGTGGAGAACTTTTAATCCGCACGAGGGGAACGATCGTATCACGAAGTGTTCAAGGTAAGGCACCCACGAGGCAGTTACATAGTACTCCCATTGCTGTCTCTGGCAGTGGCCATACCCGAAAATTAAATTAACCTATTGAAGCTGTCATCCACGTGCAAGTCCGCCTTACGAGCGGTTCTTGGAAGGATGCAGTTCACCCTTTATGCAACCCGTCGAACACCTCACGGCGCTTCGCGCTTGGTGCAAGCAATGCCTGCCTGGCCGGTGAAAACCCGACATGCTCCGTCCCGCCATTGTAGGGATGCGAGGGTCTAACAGCTATGATCATACGACTACGGCCATGCATGAATATCGAGTACACCTCTCCCCCCCCCCCCCCCCCGCTCCTCTCTTCCAGGTAATCTGGCCCACTCTGGCGCACGATCCTTTCGACGAACACCAAGGCAAGTGCGGTCCCGGTTCGACGGGCCGACAGACCGCCCAAACGCGGTCCTCAAGCGATGTATCGTCCGGCGGTGAGCCTGTCGATGGTGGTTGCGACCTGCCCCCCCCCTCCAATCCGACCTTTTTTTTTCCGTCACTCTGCGTTTTTTTTTCGCAACCAGCCGTTTCAAAATTGCTCCTGATGCGCGCTGCGACACGGGTGTATAACGTAAAACTTTTGGTGAAGCTTAACCCTTTTAGCACCTTTTAGCAGCGCAGTCCCGGCATGGGTACGAAACACTTGGAGTTTGACTAAGATTAATTTAGAAGTCGGACATGGGTTAGCAATCTGACTGACGGGAGTTTTCAACTCAGGAAAAACCCATTTTTTCGCTGGACATTTCTCAATTTCTTTCGTTCTATCGTTAGACCACGGAATTGCATCGCTCGTCGGGCTTTGCACTTTTCGTATTTTATAAAAATTACCCTAAATACGTCAGCTGTGAGTTCGATAACCTTAGGGTCGATACTCATATTTGCAAGCTGCGTGATACACCGACCGAACGTGTTTGCAGATGCGTTATCCTTTGAATATTTTATGACATGACATGTCAGTTCTTGGGTGCAGCGTAGAATTGGTCAAATGGGAGAGCCTCGGAAAGTTAGGGTTACCTTCTATCGCGTCAATAGTGCGTGTGCGTCTCATGATTTGCGATGGAATGGGTTGGTATACCTGCCGGTAGGCCTTGGGATTGGGGGGTTGTTACGGTCGTTTTTCTAAAACAAAGACAGTTTTGGGGTGACGCAAGGAGAGCCCCTCGTGGGAGGCACCTCGTTGCAGTCATTTTTTTTTCCCTAACAAATCAGTTTTTGGGTGGAGTAAGAAGAGCTCCCCGCGCGAGAAGTCTCGCAGGGGAAATTAAATTGTTTGCCAACAGCTGTCGTACTCGACTCATCTTTTTTTTTTAATGTTTCGTCTTCAACGCTCATGCCGACTGCGAAACTCTCGAGAGAAGGTCTGAAGAGCGCGAGTCGGTCGGGCACGAAAGGCTCTAGTGGAAAATCTCGCCGACGCTTGCGTGAAACTGTTGGCGAAGGCGGCGAGCCCGGCAGTCAACCGGTGCGCAGACGCAGGCCTAAGATCAGCGCCGGTACAGCGGAATTTCTCGCCCAGATCGACAAAGTGAGAACCCAGGGGAAGGAATCCAACCATCCCCCTCCGCGTATCCTAAATGCTGCTAGTAGGCTTAGCGCCGTCTCACCTATATGATGCTCTAGGCGAAGGGTGTGCTGAGATGTTGTCTGAAACATACTCTATTTTTCTCGATCTCGGAATGAACTTAACGTGGACGCATTTTCCCTGCCAGCTTCCAGGTGGTGCGTGTGTACGGTACTGTGGTCCTGCGCCGCCGTTAGTCCCGAGTACGCACGAGCATGTTCCTTCGCTGGGTTGGTACGGACCAATGGTATGGTAGGCGGGTTATGTTGTTTTTGGGGGGGCTCTTTTTTTTTGCAGCGGCTTGGGGTCACTCGCGCGAGTGATCCCCAGTCCCCTACTGTCATGTGCGTTCATGCTGTTTTAGTTTTCTTTGCTGTGGATCCCCGATGGGATGGTTTGCTACGCTGCGACAAACAAATCGCACCCTAACGTGTCTTTTTCAGAGCTACAGAGTCACTCGCGCGAGTGACTCAGACCGCGGACTTATTCTACCATAGCGGCCTCCAAAAACAGCGATTTTCTTCAACGAACGTTTCATGGTTGCTCGACACGAGGAAGGATGATATAAAGAACAAAATCTTCACATATTTTCTTGTTTGCAAAAGAACTGTCGAAAGATGACGTCGGGGGGGCAAGGGGCACCGTATTTGCGGAGATACGGCCGGGAGCTGGTTTCGAAACCGGCGATTTGGTTAAAAAAATGTTGGGGGGGCTACCGTAGTAAGACTCGGTGGTGAAAAGTGGGGGTATTCCTCTACCGTACCGTCGATATAGGGAAAGGAGTATCCGGCGCCTCCTTCGCCGATCTCCTGTTTGATTGCGCAACGTCACGTGCATGGGTGTAATCGTGCTGCAGGAGGAGATGACGATCCGTGCCATGAGCACCAACGGTAGGCGGCGGCGGAAAAACAACAACAAGGAGAACGACGCAAGCTTTTTTGCCCCCGCGCAAAGTGTACGAACAATCGCACCGGCCCCACCACCTGAAAAATGCTTGCCTGGGAACAGCGATCGTCCATGCGAGGGCAGCAGCAGCGTGGCGGCAAGAAAGGGTAAAGGCGGCGGCCGCACCGAGTCAGCCTCCGGTACTGACCTCCGCTTCCACCCTGACGTTGAAGTTGAGGGGGAACGACGACGCAGTAGCGCAGACAGCAGTTGCAACGTGAAGCGAGCCGCACCTGCTGTTGCCGCCGGAACTCCCGAGTCACAACCACCATCCCGCCCAAAGTCGCAGGTTCAAGCAGACACGCGCTCTGCGAAAACAACGTCTACACAACGCACCGCGTCGGAGCGAGCAATAGACGGGGAAGACGGGGAGCGTTCCGAGGACGCCGGGTCCGGAATCTTAGCCCGGCTGGGTTCGTGCGCGGTTGGGTCGCGCGACAGCCGACGTTCCACTGGCAGCAGAGGCTTGGAGAGTCTGGATGGTAACAGGTGAGAGAGACGAGGTGGTGTGGAAAAACGCCAAATTAATGAAAGGGTGGTTTCCCTCGCGTTGTTCCTCTTTTCGTTCTTGAGGAAACTTTTCCAAAATCAGTAAAGTTAGCTGAGATGGGGGAAAAAAAACAGCAACGAACGGTTCGCATTCCTCTTTCAGGAAGTTGTAGTGGGAACATCGGAAGAAAAACGAACAAGACAGGAACATCAGGAGCATTTACAGGATAAAAGTTCTTCAATAAAACCGGCCGTAGCAGCGCGACACAGGATCGCGCGCGAATGGGGGTGTGCTCCATCGCCACGAATGAGCCATGAAGACTAACTGCCTACCGGGTATAACTACACAGGGAGGGCTCGTTTGGATCGAAAAAATGCACTGCGGTCAGTATTAGCGGTAGCCCACAGGGAGGGGAAGAAAGCACGCACTACCTGTACGAACGGTTTTTCACTGACCCTTTCGCGCACCTGCCATCAAAACAACTGAGCGAGACAAGAGAGATAGTTGGACTGGAATGTGTAGAGACGCGGTTCTAAAACATACGTTTTGCCATCATTGCCTTGTTCCGCCGTTTTTTCCTCTCGCGACCAATCGGTTTTCATCGGCTAGCGAACCGTCAACAAGTTCACGTCGAGACCTGAGTACGACAGGGTCCACTGCCCCGAGCAGCAGGGCGGGAGAGTATCGATCAACCTCCATCTCAGAGGCGTTCGGGAGCAGAGGAACCAAAATACCCGAGCACAGCGACGTTGATTGCGAGAACTACAGTAGCTCGTAATGCTAGTCTATATGGGAAGTAGAATAGCTCGTATCTGGCCTTGAGTGGGGTTAAAGCTACGCATGGCGGTGTATACGAAGCTTTTAGTGGAAGAGGCATCTATCGACGCTTGCAAGCACCAGGAGGACCACCCGGACGGCAACAAATACCTGAGAGTTGACTCTCAGGTTCTCCTCATCGGGACAAAAAATATTTTGAAGCTTTTATCAAGAGCGTTTGTGCAAGAGTTTTCGACATTGCCATCCTGTCCTTGAGTTCTGGTACATGTCGCCGCTCGATTGTTTCTTGGGTTGTTCTTAGATGCAGGTTTAACTTCTGTAGGAAGGGTGCCTGCGTATGTGGTTGGGAGGTCAGCCTTCGGCTTGTTCGTTCGGGTGGCCGTAAAGCTGTACTTTCAAAGGTTAAAACACCTTTCAACGCGGTTGTAGCTCTAAAGCAGCGGCAGCCGAGAAGCGACGCGCTCAGCCGCGGGTGACCTTCTAGAGATTAAAATTAAACGTGCACTCGAGGAGCACGGTCCTACCACCCGGAGGTATTCGATGTCAAACGGAAAACATAAGGGGGTTTCGCGGATCGGTCGCTTTTCGCGGGTCGGGTCGAATCGGGTCACGGTGATCCGACCCGACCCGACCCGACCCGCGAGATTTGAAAACCTACAGACCCGGCCCGATCCAACCCGTGAGCTTTTGAACACCTCTTGACCCGACCCGATTCGATCCGCGAGATTTTCCTGACCCGACCCGCGGGTCCCACCGTGACCCGTTAAAATCCCCGTAAAACACCCGTGACAGGATGTTCGAGAATAAAAAGCGGAGGACGCATGACATCTGACACGGTTTGCTTGTTTTGCCGCCGGACTACACCATTCACACAACTATTGTCGAAGGAGCGTGTACTGACAACCCCGTCTATACCAACGACAGAACTCACCCCACCAGACAAAAGCAAAAGCACATCTCGCATATTATTTGTACATTGTTAAAAAAAAGTGACACGTCCGTACCAAGCGTCTCGTCCGGGCACTTGCCTCGAGGGCGGGGAGGGCTCGACCGGAGTTGCGCCATGCTAAAGGAGCCCTTTCGCCACCGCAAAATCTACACCTGGTACTACACTACGCGGAAATAAATCGTTCATCCTACACTAATCCAAACCATTCACACGTCAGACAGATCGCGGATCCTCCTCACTCGATTATCTAGATACTTCAGGTAAGATCTGTATGCTTAAGCTCATGTCACCCACCGGGTGGGAGCCGAGTCGTTCTGAGCTCCTGAAATCAGGAGTTCAGAGCCATCCCACGGCAGGGTTGCCGCATGAGTCCCTGAGCTCCTTACATGAGGAACTCAATATTTCACTCGAAAAATGACTTCGAAGGCATTCGTTCGCACAACCCGACCAAGCTTTATCTATGCCTTAGTCCAAAAATAAAATGTACTCGTGAAATTACTTTATTGACCGGCAGTTCCTCACATGAGGAACTCAATCGCCCAGGGACTTTTAGGCGCTATAATACAACTGCAATCCCTACCGTGGGATGACTCTTCAATAATAAATTACTTCACCCGAAAAATCACTTCCAAGACATTCGCTCGCGCAACTCGACCAAGCATTTCCATGCGCTAATCCTAAAACAAAAAAAATCCTGTACAACGAGCATACAAACCCACAGTTACACACGTGAGGAGCTCAACCGGTCAGGTACATTGGTAGTAAAACCAACAACTGCAACCCCTATCGCACTATAGAGGGATGACTCAGCCGTATGATCTGCATGATCTAGCAAGCGTGCCCAGGGTTGGTTCTGTACTACACTATATACAGATCCTGCACAACATCCCTTAACGGCAGATATAGGATATATATGATATATACTATCTATATAATCTATACGATCTGTATATGACCTACATGATCTGTATATGATATATGTGATCTATATGATCTACATCTCATAACGGCAGATACAGGACCTACATGATATGTATGATCTAGATCAGATGATAATCTAGATCGTGATCTGTCCGAGGTGTAGATATGATCTAGATCGTGATCTGTGACCAAGGCTGGTACCCCCCCCCCCCAACTTTCACTTCCGGGTTCGAGCCACTGGCACGAGTGACTCTGTATTTCACGGAGGAAAATGCTCCAGGCGCCTTTTTGGCGCGGTGTATCTTACCAACCCATTGTGGATTAAATGAAAAATTTGAACTGCGTACACGTAAGCTTAAAATTGCAAAAGGAAAAGGGGGTTACGCGCGTGAGGGGTCCTTCGCTCGAGTAGCCTAGAGCTACCGCAAAAAAGAGTCCCCAAAAGTGACCCCCCTACCGTAGCCTTGGTGTAGATGATCTAGATCGTGATCTGTCCAGATCGTGATCTGTCCGAGATGCAGAAAAAACAACCAAAAAACGCGGGTGCACTTCTAAAGGAGCAAATTATGCGTGGTCGATGACGACGCTGATCCGATCCCTCGCTCTCCTTCTCCCACCGTTCCGCCACCGCACCCTTCCATCGGCGCTGCCCTTGAAAGGCACATGCCCGTTGTCGGCAGCGCGTCATGCGCGCGTTTCACGACGACTTTCGCTACTGGTAGCAGCTGCTGTGCCGCAAACAGTCCCACTCCTCTTTTCTCGTGAGAACCCTCGGCGTTACCGCCGGCGCTGTCCAGGCAGTCGCTTCTTTCGACATAGCCAGTAACGCCGGACGAACAAGTAGAAGACGAAGAACGGACGCTACCACCACCACCAACAACACCATCAACACTACTAGCGGTAGAAACAACAGCGATAGCGACAGTACCGCTGCAGCCTGCGGTGGTGATCGCAGACAGTGGTTGAGTCGACGCTGACTCCACCACCCCTGACTCCTGGACTTGCGCCTGGCCCTTCTTCTCTTCCTCGTCTCCGGATGAATCACACAGATCTACGAACATTTTCTTGTCGTCATGCGTCTGCTTCTGCTGCTGCTGCTCCTGCTGCTGTTGTTTTCGTTGTCGCGAAGAGCAGTGCGCATCTCGTTGAAGAGAATCACTCCTGGTACATTCTGCTCTCGTCTCTGTTGGGGGGGCGGTGCCACGCTCCCTTGGGTCGGTCGCCGCTGACGACGAAGGCGGTGGTGGTCGCTGCGGTGGTAGCCGTGGCGGTAGTGGTCGTGGTCGTGGTCGTGGTGATGGCGTCACGCGGTAGAAGAAAGCATGCCGAAACGTTCCGTAGTCCGCTGCACGAAGAAAAACAAAAACATACCGCGCACATACAACAACAAACGAAGAAAGAAAACGAGGGAAATTTTCGAAGGACGGAGGCGATGGGGCCACAACGGCCACGTCGAACGGTTACCAAACAAAAGGAGAACCTCACCAGTTCCACCACGGTAGTGCTAGTCGCCGTGCGAGTTACACACCCATCCACCCATCTACCCACCCAACCACCCAACCCCCTACCCACCCACCCACCCACCCACCCACTCGCCCACCCATCCACCCTCCCACCCACTCGCCCACCCGCTCACCTATCCACCCCGGAAAAGGCCAAGGCTACGGTAGAGGAGCTACCTCCAATTTTTACTACCGGAATTGAGCCAGCCGCACGAGTGACTCTGTACCTCACGGACAAAAAAGCCTTCCGGCGTTTTTTCCGGCGGAGGGTAGCTTACCATTCCACTGCGGATTCCTATCGCAAAAAATAAAATAAAGCACGAACGTGGTTATAGACTGCAAAGAAACAGGGGAGTCACGTCACTCGCGCGAGTGATCCCGAGCTATTGCAAAAAACATGCCCAAAAAGGACACCCCCTGCCCTAGCGTGGGGTCTGGGAAGGAAGTCACCAGCACAGTCATGGCCAGACGGGTCCACCCGCTCCACAAGAGAGGTGGGCCAAATGACACGGCAACCCCTATTAAACTGTCGCCTCATCTCATCTCCTCCACTACAACCCTTGCGACTGCTACCGCCGAGGCGCGCTTACCGGTTCTCGAGAGCACCAAGACTATCTTCTGGGACGATGGCGGGCACTTTGCCCAGACGCTGTTCGAGTCGGAAGTCGGCGTCGGCGCGCGAACGGTGCCCCCCTCCAGAAAAGTAATCGTCAGGTCTAGTGCAATCTCCGTCGAGCTATTGACAAAGCAGAAATACCGTCGTGATGGCAAAGAGGAAGTAGCGTGGAAAGAAAGCAAAGCAACGATGGATGGGGCGAACCAACCACAACGAGCAGCATCCAAAAGTCTTGTTTTGAAATATGAAAAAGCGCAGCTGTGCGGCGGCTGTCACGTGCTTCTTATGGCACACGCAGGCTCTAAGCGGATACCACTGCGTGTCGCCGAGCAGTGATGCAAAAAACAGTAGCAGGTCGTCGCCGTGTTAGACCAGGTTGCTGTGTTAGGTGTCTACTTCGTACGTGGCGGGGAGTTATATCCTCTCCAAAATCAAAGCGACAAGTCGATTATTATTTCACCCTTAAACAACAACGACCCATTGTGGAAATAATCAGAAGGGAAGATAAAACTTGCCAAACACACGAGTGAGTAGGTTTAAAACGCGCGTAAACCCCACGAACGACAACATAGCACGAGCCGACACGCACAGTCGTTCAGCTTGATGCCTTGATGGGAACGGCTTCACGCAACGGACTGGATGTAGATGCTATCCAGAGAGCGCAAAGCGACCAGCCGAACAGAAACTTTACGTTCAGACAAATCGCCTTCGCCAAATGAGCCGCAGTTGTCACCGGTTTCGTGGTAGCGCAGTCGACGTTCTCGCAAACTCAGCTGGTATAATCGGATTACATGTGGCCTGGACACATTCGTACGTCCATATCACCGAAAAACCTGGCGGCACACCGTGACGGCTGTTTTGGGCCATTATATTTTGCTGTATGTAGTCTTTGTTGTATTTACCCTTAACCCGTTTCTAGCGCAGACGCATTAATAGAGAAAAAAATAACCACAAGAGAAACAAATTGGCCAAAATTCAGGGACGCCCCACACTGCTCCGCACGACATCTCACCCCGCATTCATCAGCACGAAAAAGACCGCGCTGTCTCCCGCCGGCACCAATACGAGGGCGGCTTGCCCACGCAGCGCGAATGACTCAACCCGCCCGGTGTCTGCCTCCTCCGCGAAGCCTCCAAGATCATCCTGCCACGGCACCACAACGCAAGATTGGCCTGCGTTAATGATCAGGGGTCGGGGTTAATGGCAGAAGAAGCTAAGACCAACGTCCTACGAGTGTAGGAGGGTGACGCCTCTCAGGAGGAACACCCAGGGACGCCACACCCTGAGTTAACCCCGCCGTCTTCGTCGCCGTCTGATCATCTCCAATAAGTCTCTAGTGGAATGCCCACCCGCAGCTACACATGAATATCTACAGAGAGCACGGAGACGTCCCGCAGAAGAGCGCATGTCCCCCTTCTGCCCTATCCAATAACCAGTTCTGGAAATCTCGCACGCGTAGGATGAGCGCATGGGGATTGAGTGCCCATGCCCACAGACTTCTCGACGCATCGTAAGGATGGATAACTTCTCGGAAAAAAACCGGGGTAACCCTCTTAGAACTCTGCCGACGTTTTTAGAGACAACAAGGGTTAAGCTGACCCGCGGGTTGACAAAGGTAACGCGCGGTTCTTAAGAAACGGCTTAAACGCCTGGCTTGGCTGACCAATTCAGCGACTATCTCGTGTCTGCTCATGTCATCAGCAAAGAGCCCCAACTCGCTTGCGTTCGGCGTGCGCTTGCTAACCTGCAAGCGACGAGGTCCACACGAGACGGATCGTGGGGGGCTCGTTTCTCAATTCTACCATATCCTCTGACCCAATTCCCGATACAGACATGCATCATCACACCAAAACAAACCATGTTTGGTGCGTTACTTTGGTTTCGCATGTTTACAGACAAACCTATCCGATAACCCCTGTAGCATTCTGCCCACGTTTTTTAGAGACACTTGAGTTGGAAAAAACGAGTAGGATTATGTTGGCAGCTAATAGTAAGAGAGTTAAGCTGACCCGAGGGTTGAGAAAGGTAAAGTGCGCTTTTTTTCGGGTTGGTTGGGGCCACCACTCAGAAAAATTGAGCAGTGACCACTGCGCCCAACGCATGTGGCCATAAAACATGGTGAACCGCAATACCATTTTACGTAAGCATTCTAAATACGTCAGCTGTGATTGAGGTCGATAATTTAGGGTAGATACTCGTCTTTGCAAGGTGCGTGATACACCGGCCGATCGTTGTTACAGCTGCATTATCCTTTGAATATGTATGACTCCTATGGATGTTGTCAGGGCGAATATCAATAAAATGTTATCAATAATAATGGTAGCTATTGTACGTACTTTTTGTCCGAAGGCAGTAATTGTCAAGCCAAATACCTGGCACCCAACTCTCGCTCCACACAGCAAACATACTACCATTTTCCGCCGTCGGAATACCGGACTATAAAGGGCAACCATGCCACAATATCACAGGAAACCAGCTTTCGGAACCGTGAAATTCACTCGTGCACGCCACTGCATGGTAAAAATTTAAGTGAAGTTTGGGTGAGACGACGACCCCAGTCCGGTAGCCGATGCAGAGTATAAGAAACAATGTAAGTATGGGTAGGCCCACCGGCTGGGGGAAGAGGCCCAATCTAACCCAATACTTACTTTAAATGATCGGTGAAGCCGCAGAAGAAAACTGAAGTGTTATCCTTTGAATATATATTACCCCTATGGATGTTGTCAGGGCGAGTATCAATAAAATGTTATCAGTAATAATAATAAAGGTAGCTATTGTACGTACTTTTTGTCCGAAGGCAGAAATACCTGGCACCCAACTCTCGCGGCACACAGCGAACCTACTACCGTTTCCCGCCGTCACAATACCGGACTATAAAGGGCAACCATGCCGCAAATATCACAGGAAAACAGCTTTCAGAACCGTGAATTTCACCTTGGACAAAGGCACGAAACAAAGAGGGAGCGGTCTACCGACACCGTCCTGCCGCCGAACGCGCGAAGACGCCTTCTATGCTAGAGGTATAGCCCCCTATTTTCTCTTGTGAGGATCACCGTTCAAGGAGCTCCATATGTACATCACCCAAAAACTGGTTCTGATTGAGAAAAAACCAAAAAAAGTGCAACCCGATTAAAAATCCACGGCCTAGGCATGAAATAAATTGTAATGTAAGAGGCGTAGTTACACCCTGACGGCGACCAATCTTTCCGGAGGGTTTGGCCGTGGCGCCTAAAGTCGACCCCCCAACCCGAACTCTAAACCGAACGCTACATGGCGTGACCTTTGCTTGGATGCTGTGGCTTATGAAGGCTCTAGGTTGACTCGGCAGGAGGAGATGATGGGCTCGGAAATACTTCAGGTTGATTTCGGCCGGACCATCAAGCTGTGGCTCAGAAAGACGCTAGGTTGGTTGAGCCGCTTACAAGCGCGGAAATAGCTGCCTTTTGGAAGATTCGGCATCCACGTGCATCTATTATTACGGAACACAGTAATCGGGACCCACGATATACACAAAAAAAACTGTATATATTCGGCTTTTGTTACTCACCATATTTAGTCCTGATCAATACTGTAGGTGCCCCAGTAGTACTGTATTGTAAAACACAAAACGGTGCTCCACCGATATTCGGTTGTTCTGCAGATGAACAGCCCTGTCCGTCAAAACCGTCTTGGCCAAAAAAAAAAAGGGCCATATCTATCGTAGCGTGCTTTAACGGGGAGGACCGGCGGTGGCGGCCGCGACCACAGCTGTTTTCACTCACCCCAAGGCAACGACGCAACAAGGCCTGGTGAAGGGAGGGGCCAACGCGGAAATATCCTACCGCTTCCGGCCGCATTTCCGCAGGAGTCACCTGCTCGTGTCGCGGGCGGGCCCCAACGGTCGCAAAAAACAAACAAACAAAAAACGACGACGACGAACACGACGGCGGCGGCGACGATAAGGCTCGACGACTCGGGATAGTGGGAAACGGCGTGTCGGCAGAACGGTCTCCGCGAGAGTCACGACCGTCGACCACAGGATCAAGCGGCAGAGTAGCCTAACCTTACAAGAAAAAGAAGAAAAAAAAAAAAAAAAACACGCGCGAAGCGATTTTCTAACT
Organism: Undaria pinnatifida; assembly: GCA_012845835.1. NCBI lineage: Eukaryota > Phaeophyceae > Laminariales > Alariaceae > Undaria > Undaria pinnatifida. The sequence continues at coordinate 5,250,331 of JABAKD010000015.1, read as the reverse complement.
TACAACGGCACCAAACAACATGGTGGCTCCTTTCTAGTCTCGCATGCCCGAATCTCCGCGTCCCGTGTTTCGTCCGACCACCGGAATCTCCCTACAATAACAAACAGAAGAACGGTCCCTATTGCATATTACGGGGGAACATAGCAATCAGGACCGGTCCCTATTCCATATCACCGGGGAACATAGCAAAAAACAGGACCAAATAGGGTTAAAAAAAACAGGGGAATAGAGGTTTTGCGCATATCGTGACTCCTAGTTACTTTGGTGCGCCGTGATATTTAATATTTCAAACACACCATCCTGGTGAACAACAGCAGAAGAGTCATCCCACGCCAGGGGGTGTAAGAGCAGACTCTTCAAGAATTTTCTGAGGGCCTACGTGCCATGAGGAGCTAGCTCAATATCTCACCCATCGAAACACGACTCCAAAAACGACATTCGTTTCGCGCAACCCGACCCGACCCGACGCTTCAATGCGCCAAAGCAGTCCTAAAACACAAATGTACTCGTATTATAAAAAAATCATACCAGGTACTGCTACTTGATGGTCCCAAACATGAATTGGGTAAACCCGAAAAGTTTAACCCGTACCGTGGGACGATTATTTAGGCCACCAACAGCGAGCTGCTGCGGCGGCAGCTGGTGGCATGGGAACGCTTTCCACCAGAGACAACCCGCACAGTTGACGACAGCAACAAGCATCCACTAGTGCGAGCTGCTAGCAAAAGATACGTTCAGTTTCTCACTGGCTACGCGTACATCTCTGTTTTTCGTACGGTACCACCGACGTAAAAAAGAAGAAAAAAAAAAAAAAAAAAAAAACGCGTAGGCATCGAGTGGAACAACAGTGTGTGTCTGTGTGGGTTTTCTTCACGCTGCACCGTTCTTTCTACCCCAAAAAAGCATCCAGCAACGTTCAGTGTCTGTGTTCAAAGGAAAGAGGCGCATGGTTAAAAAACTAAAACACGAAGCAATCTTAGAAAAGTTAAAAAATAATAGCCCTTGGGGACGAAAAACAAAAATAACTTTACGAAGAAACGTAAAAACGAGTTAATGTCAGGAACGTCCCAACGAAACAACTTTGAAAACGTACGAAAAAAAACGAAATATCGTTACGAACGAAAACATTAACGAACGCTAGAAGCGTAAAACACGCAACAGTCTCACCTGCACAGGATGGGCACTATAAGCCATCATGCGAAATCCTCGAAACCCGGGGGTCGAGGGGGCGGAGGCAAACGCCGACGACGATGAAGGAGAACACCGCGGCGAGATCCCCTCCCATTGAGGTTGCTTGGGCTGAGCGCTCAGGCATACAACTGAGGCCATGTACGCCTTGCCCCTCTTCAGGAACACCTCACAGGACACGGACCTTTGGGTTTGGTGCGCCGCGGGGCGGGGGAGGGGGGGGGGGGTCAGGACAGCTTAACCCTTTAGCTACTGCAAAGCATGCCCCACACAAATTTCAAGTAGTTTGCCCCCAAAAACGCGGCGTTGTTCTAATTGATTAACAGTGGGTACCCCGATGTGAGCGCGCCCAGGATAAGAGCGTTCGGGGCTTATGAGCGTTCAAAAAGGCATGTCCCGCCTATACTAAAGCTACGTATTTCCCGCTACAGATATGAGCAATGTGTAGTGTAGAGCGCTTGTTTCGGCTTGTCACGGGGTGCTCTAAAATCGGGGTACTCACTGTAACACTTTGCCAGGAAAGCTTTAGAAAAAAAAAAAGAGGACACGTAGCAGACTACGGCATGGGATTACCGCGGACGTTCGTTCGCCTTGACGGTCGGTCGCCTTGAAGGAGTCTGTCTGATCGAGGTCACGTCTGATTGACCAGCTAACGTCTGGCCACATGCTTTCCACGGCGCATGCTCAGCGACTAATTTCGAGTAAAAAAATGCAAAAACAGCCGTCGACGCATCGTCAACTAACTGATAGCTTATTCTTGTGCGATCGCAACCAAAGGGGCCAGCGTAAAGAAGCCCTCCCGGTCCAGACATCGCACGACACCCAATACGTTCTTCAGCACAGGCAACTGCCGCATTGCTCTCTTTTTCCTCTTCTCGCGAACCGACTTGCTGATAATTCCTTGCTTTTGACTCAACGGCGAGCAAGGCGAGGTGAGACGCGCGCATGGCGTTTCCGTTTTGTCCGAACCTTTTTGCGCCGCCGAGACAAGCCGCCACCATAATTCCACTGTTGCTGCTGCCATTGGCTACTCCGGAATCACCCACCTCGGAAACGAGCAGTCCCAGCGCCCTGTACCAGTAGCTTCTCGCATCAGAGCAGGACAGATCAAGGAAGGACCGAACAGGAGCGTGTTTAAAGACAAAAAATCGAAGGTGCCCCGAATGTTTCGAGAGCTCGACTCTTCCCTGCCGTGCTGGGTGTTGCTATCTGTCCAGTTTCCGCCCCCTGCCTCTCGTCAGCTTGACTTCCCACATACCCTCTCCCTCGAATGCGGACATTCATTGATAATTTCATCCCCACACTACAACCTACATAAAATACGTGAAGTGCATGATCGACTCTATTATTGCAAGGTGGCGGCGGTCGTTTCGCGCCCCCCCGCCCCCCCCCTCCCCCCGCTCACGTCGTTTGCAGGAAGACACACGACTAGCTGCTTACAACTACACCCAACGAGAATAACACGTGCAGCTATTCTCGGCCGATCCCAGCAGCGCAACATTCTACAATTCAGGCCTACGAATAAAAACAAACTACTGTAATATGTCGACTGCAGACTGCGAGCGGGATAATTTTGGTGGGTCGTACCTGTCCTTACGTCCTCGCTTTGTCGGCTGCACGACGGTAAGGTACGCCCACGTCGTCGACGTGTCTCCTTTTCCGCGTTTCGGCGGCGGTCGGACACGAAAAGAGCTGTAAAGCAGCCAGAAACAAAAAAGACAGAATATTGGCAGCAGCAGCAGCAGAATAAAGGAAGTGCGTCAAAAGAACCACTGAGCTCAACAAACCGAGGTACTGCAGAGAGCTACCGCAAAAAATATATATATATATCTGACAAAGGCAACAAACCAAAATGCGCCACGTAAAAAGAAACACCGAGCTCAATCATAGGGCTACAACAGAGCGCTACTATACAAGCAATGCTCTTCGATACGAGGATAAGCTGTGACGATTATTTCTGTGACGAAAAAGACTCGAAAATAACCAGCATGCGTTTGACATGGTTCCTATTCTGGTAAACAACTAAATAAGCATGCTTGATCAAATTTATTTTGCTTGATATTTTAAGCATAATCGAAGCAACCATGTCGTGCTATTTGCTTATTTTAGCTACATGGATTTTAGTGTGGTATACTAAACGCCATACAAAGAAAGTGTATCGGTTTAAGCATGCCTCTACAAAAAAGGTGTACAGTATGTGTTTTAGTGTACACATAATCGAATGGGTTTGGGTTATTAGCATGGCCATACCGAAATTCCATATGATTACATGTACATAGGATTTAGTATGCACACACTAAACGCCGCAAACGAAATAAGCAACAAAGTTGCTTAACTAAGCAAGCTTTCTAAGCAAAATTGTCACCAAATAAGCAATAACAAAAAAAGCAATCCCTTTATTTAATCACTTACCAACACTATTCCTATTCCTATTCCGATATTAGCCTCGAGAGCCTTCGGACAAAATCACAGCTCTAAATCCCTCCGCCAAAAACTCTAATGTGGCATGGAGACACACTACAACGTATGGCGAACGTCTGTGCGACACGCTGTGCCCGTCGGACGTGTTTGTGTCCCGTTCCCCACCTGAACCCTTCCAGCCCTGGCAACACCTGGGTTGCAACGCTAGCGTGTCCCCAGTCTCTCCGCGCCTTGCATACGTCCACAAGCTGAAACCGGGTAATGAAGTCTGGGCAACAGGGCGGCAGAGGCAACGGCAATACCGGAATAAGAAAAGGCGGGACGCGTGCTACGATAGATATTGCACCTTTTGACTATTGTAACGCGCTATCTTTATGACAGAGTCGCGCAACCCAAAATCGTCGAAAGGTCGTTCTTGTTTTGCCACGGTAATGCTTTCATACCTAGGCCATTGGCCTGTCCATCGAGTGACACTTTCAGTTGACTCAAAACTCACTTTTGGAGGGGGGGGGCGAGGTATGCAGCGCTTCAAGTGAGCAAGCAGCCTCAAGAAAATAAACGGCGCATCTCTACCGCGGCCTCAAGGCGCTTCAAGTGAGCAAGCAGCCTCAAGAAAATAAACGGCGCATCTCTACCGCGGCCTCAAGAAGAAAGAGCGTTCCACTATTGAATTTCCCAGGACCCGCAAGGATATTGGTTCATTCTTCTCCCGCAAGATACATGCCTCCTACAGCAGGGGGGCACGTCGTTTTTTCCTGAGGCTCCTTGTCCGAGTGCATCGCCATAAACAACGCCATGACCTCTAGGAAGGTAGCGAACAAGGTCTTGAAAAAAATAAAAAAATAAAAAAATGAGATTCGCATCCTACGATAAAGGTATAGAGATATTACTGCTGCAGCACTTCTTGGGGTGAACAAAATATTTCATTTTTGGACGATGGAGCGCTCCTTAACCAAAAATCGTCGCAATCTTCCCATTCTTGTTTTGCTCTTGTGTTTTCGTTTATTTGTATATACCTAGGCCACGGGTGTGTTTCAACAGCTTCTGTTTTTGTTTTTTCTGATGAAAAAAAACAGTTTTTCAGGGGGGGGGTTCTGGGTGGGGAATAAGAGCTCCTCGAATGAATACGGTATACTTCGAAGTATATAAATATATATATTGATCCTCCGCGGATGGGGAAAAAAAAAGCTTAGGCTCACCACGCTTCCACGTATCTTCCTACGCGTCGTGTGTCAATTTAAATCAATTGCGTGCAAACTTGATTTTGCCAGAGCCAAGCGCCATGAAGTCCATCACGACGCCCGGCAAAGACGCAGGGGACGCGGCGCCTGAGCACCACGCTCCGAGGATTTTTTCTTTTTTTTCTTTCTTATCCTCCGGCGGATGAGGGAAAAATAAAGCCTTAGCTCACCACACTTCCACGTATCTTCATACGCGTCGTGTGTCGATTTAACTCAGTTGCTTTCGCAGCCCAACGCTAGCTGGCGCACCCTTCGGGTCCCACTGTAGGTATAGCGTAAGAGGAACAAATGAATAGCCTCAAAAAAAAGTGTGAAACTCTATCGTAGCATACGGCCCCGAATGAGGATCCCTTCCTTCCAGGAGGAACAATTTGGCCGAAAAGCGCCACCCATATCGTAGCGCGTGTAACGAAAAGAATTGTGTGGATGCCAGGCCCTATCCCCTAGACCGTACCGCCTCGTTGTCACTAAAATCCTTCGGGGCCATCCTCGTTCCTCGGACAACTCCACACCGCCAACCACCGTTACCAACAAGTCATATACCAGCGGAGCCACCATTTCAACGTGTAAAGCCACCATCTCAACGTGTTGCTATCGATCTTGCGGACGATAAAACAGTTTCACAAGGTTGCAAGTGTGTTTTGTCAGTAGTCGACCATCTGACGCGTTTTGTTGATGGTAAAACTAAAAATGATATTCCAACGATTTTGAGTAGTCCCCCGCTCGCTTGAAGGAGCCCGTCCCAGGTAGAAGCTCACCACTACTAAAGGTGCGTACGAACGGAGAGTTTCGAACCTACAAACTAAATCGACAAACAGAATCGAAGGATGAGATAGCAAAATTCGTTTAGTCCTGCGGGTTGGCGAAATATCCACACCGAGGTCCCAAGGGCCCGACGAATTACTTTTTGATTTTTGGGTTCATCGGAGATTACCAAACGAGTTGGCCGCCCGGATCTTTGGGGCCGTGGGTTGCTCGCGTTCGCGAGCAGAAAGCACTTCCTGGTAGGATCGAGGTACGGGCGTAGACCCAACCCACCCCCTTGTCCTAGCCCTAACCCTAACCCTAACGCCAACCCCAACCAGAAACGGGCGAGAAACGCGGCTGCGCCGCTTTCTGAACTTTTTATTATTCTGATCTGCGCACCACCGCACAGCCCTCAGCCAATGAGAGAGCGTAAAAACTACCCCCCACGAACCGGGCGGCCACATCGTTAGGTCTTCTGGTTTCTCGATATTTTTAATTGCTTTGGGGATTAAAATCGTCGAGTTAGCAAAAGCTAATAGCGAACGGCGAAAAGTCATGACCTGCACCCGATCGAGGACCGACACCACGCCGATAACTGCATCTACCGAGGCCCCGTAGACGTGATATACAGAAGACAGAGAGCAGGTAATAAATGGACAACACGCCGCTGGTGCCAGTCAAGGCAGTGTCCATCACCGCAGCCAAAACTGTGGCCCGTGGCGCCGTCCCTGTTTGAATCGGCTGCTGTTGTACAACCTAAAATCGTATCTTGTAGCAAATGATTAAGCTGTTTGGTCAGAACCTGTACTTTATCCAGTGCTAATCTCGCGCTTCAGGACACCGGTGCTCTTCCAGCAGCCGGGTGTGGTCGGCTAGTTTGTGCGGGCACACTTCACTGTGTTTTCAGGGCTGGGGGTCGCCTCTTCAGCAGCTTCATGGTGCATCAGTGCTGACGCCCCACCTCAACCATCGTCTTCTTCTATTTTTTTTGTTTTAGCGTACGAGTTTCAGGTGTTTGCTGCGTTCGGACACCCCCCTCTTTTCCCCCCAAAAAAGCAAAGCCTGTTCCATTTTCAGGTCTAGTGTTGAGTTTTTAGTTTTCAGGATTTTTTTTCTCCGTTTGTACGGGTGGCCTTAACGATGTCTCGGTTGACTTGGTCTGCACGGGGTACTGCGACGTTTCTCCTCTCTTGATCCTGCCTAAGCAGCGCGCTTCCTGGCCCCGGCTTCCAAGGTTGGGTTGCTTGACGTCACAAGCTTTCCTCGTATCAACACATCCGCCACTGTCCTCGCCTACCTCTGTCTTCCAAGGCAACAAATGTCTACATCTGTCTTCCAAGGGAAGATACCATTTCGACAAAAAGCGCCATCCCTATCGTCGCGCGTGTCACAACAGCTAACTTTCTGCTCGCGCGCACTCGTCACTCCCTGTGCCGGGCACACCCGACGACCATGTGTCCCGTCACTGTTGTAGCCGGCCTTTCGGCTTCCAGGCCGGAACTTTCAATCACCCTGGGGGTATGAAGATATGGAGGATTGTGTGCAGGATGTCAAGAACCGCGTTCCCCCCGCCACCCTGCCCCACAACCGAAGAGCGAGGACCAAAAGGGGTCGATAACAAACAAATGCGACAAAATCGATGACTTCAAGCAAAAATCTCTTCACATCTGCACCCACGTTATCGGGGACAAAGCTACTTCGAATTACGGCGGCAGAATATTTTATCCAAACCCGTTTCTAAATTCGTCAGCTGTGATTGAGTTCGATCAAATTAAGGGTCGATACTCGTCTTTGTAAGCTGCGCGATACTCCAATCGCGTGTTTTTACAGACGCATTACCCTTTCAATATATATGACGTTCCATTTTTGCACGTGGAAAAAGGGGTTCTGGGCAGGGAACCCACCCCGAAAGGAGTGCCTCGGGGGGTACAGGGGTAGGCCACGAACGAGAGCGTAGAACAAACATCAAACGCTCGGGAAGGAAACGAGCATACCTTTGAGATGGTAACAAGAACACCCAAGCGGTCCTTACATTCCCGCCCAGAGTGGTACGAGTTACGTACGCAGACCAGGCCAACCGCACCTTGCCACGTCATCCAAAAGGTGCCGTCGTTCTTCTTGCTCCAGCCTAGCTCCCGACGCACGCCGTCGCTCCACTTTTCAGACTTATCGGACCAGTCCCCCGTCCACTCGCGGCTTCCCCTGTCCCCAGCCAAGAGCGGCAATCGACAGGGCTGTGAGCTGCGAGTCGGCTGGATTAGGCCATGATGACGGGGAAACACACCGTATTGTAGGACCAAACATGGTTCGAAAAAAGCAGGGGAATATATGGGTTTTTGTAGAGCTGCGAGTCGGCAGGGATGCCGTTAACAAACTATCTGACTTTAGTCGGCAAGTCGGCTGGCGATGCCAACTGATGAGCAGCCGGCTTGCCGACTTAAGTCGGGGAAGAGAAGGGAGCCAAAGAAGCTCCCCGCGGCCGAGGTGGCCCCGGCCCATAAAATAAAAAAAGCATCCCACATTAAACAACCTTCCTACAAGTATGAAAACCCAATAAGTCGGATAGTCGGCACCTCCGGGAAACGACTGACTACTTGTCCGACCAATAACCACTTGGTGGTTTAAATCGTGTCGATTCACGGCTTCTAGGTTTCGGTCTATATCATGGGTTCTGACTCCCATGGTCCTCCATGATACTGGTAGCAGTATCACTACAGGGTTGTCATTATCACTGAAAAGTTGCCATTATCGCTGAATAGTTGCAATCATCACTGAATCAGTTATCATTATCACTGAATGGTTATCATTATCACTGAATAGTTGTCCTTAGCGCTGGATAGTTACCGTGATCACTACAGCAATACAGCAGTTAACAGTATGCCGGTCGCCCCGGTGGCGTATCAGGTTATCCTCGAGCCTGGTATAGGTCAGTTTCGTGAGCTCGAAACTCCCCGAGTGCATTCTCGTATAAAATTAATTGGGAACTTTTTCTTGAGCACAAATTGACTTGGGGAAAGCGCGAGAGCGTGAGTTAGCAACACTCGATGAAAAATCGACGAGCAGCGGGATGGCTGAACCGCATGCCCGATAAAAATTGAAGACAAGAACCGAGGGGCGGAAGGAACGACGCCTGTGACCACGGCTTGTCCAAAAGCTGGAAAAGTAAATGTGTGTGAAGAACAAAAAAAAAAAGTATATGAGTAGTACAGAAGTTGTCACTATCACTACACTTGTTCTACCGCTATCAGCAGGCTATAGCATTATCATTATCACAAACTAGTTATCAATTTTGCAGGGGTAACAGCAATAGTCAGTAAAAACAGGGGAGCACATACGTTTATGCTAGGGCCGTGAGTCAGACACCTTACAGAGATATACTCGTAGCGCAAGTTAGGATCCGTACATCATGCGAAACGTAACGCCGACAGGTGCAATGTACGAAACGGTGCAAGTTGTGCCGCTCGATTGTTGTACGTTGATTGGGTAACAACATAACACTGAGAAAGCCATTGCTAGCAAAAATGTCGATTGACGGCACTCTTGCCCCTTGACGGACGGACAGCCGTCAAGTCAAGGACCTCCTCATACTAAAACTAGTATGATAAGTCCAACGACGCCTTGACGGGTCAAAACTATATAGTCAACCGACGTCTTCGATTCCTACTGGCCATCGATAAAATCACTGAGTACCTATCTAACATAGAGTCGTGGCGCTACTCGACCGGCACTATTGGAGACACCCCACAAACATTGGATTAACCTTTGCGGCAGAAAAAGGACTGCAATCCTCTCCCCCAGACGGGACCATTTTCCTCTCCCGGTTCCACCGGGATTTTTTCTCACCATGGATTCCGCACCCTGACGAGTCGGAGCGGTTGTCCGGGCGCTTCTCCCTCTCTCTGCCTCCCTTTCTCCGCCGCAGCAGCAGCGCTGCCGAGTCCCGCCCAGTCCCGAATGGACGGCTGCCTCGCCCCTCTCAGTCCGGGGGGTAGTTCTCGGACCTGCGTTGGTGGGCAGTCAAGGTTGGAAAGCGCTAAGATATGTCAACGTTTGGTTTGGCACCTGCTGATGTCAGACACTAAAGGTGCTTATCTCCTTCCATTACTTGCCAGGAAGGAGAACATTCATACAGCGAGAAGCAGGAAGAGGAAGCGAGCCGCCGGCGTGTACCAAGAGACAAACACAAACAAACGCCAATAATAAGAGAGGATTGTTAGAGATCGGGAACCGGACCCAAAAACAATCCGTGGTTTGTTGGAGGAAAAGCATACACACCAACAAAAACGATTTTCTACGTAAGTGTATTGTATGCACGCGACAGCCCATTGCCACGCCGCCTGAACGCTGGACGCCAGAGAAAAACATGGGTTTGTACGATCTCGAAGGACCTCCTGCACCGCACCACCGACAAGCAAATATACCAGGAGACAGCAATTTCACCGCGTGATAGACAGCACGCTCGCGTATTGTTATCGAGGCACGAGAAAGTAAGGGTTTTGAATGTACGGAAGAAGTTTAAGATTATAGCCTGTTGACCAATGAGATCAACAAGGGCCGTTACCTGTACTCGTAATGGTATAGCTAAAAAGCGGGCACCATGGATCCGTCTAGTCGGTCGGTGACATGCAAACGAAGCACTCAGAAAAGCATCTGTTATCGAGACAGGTTCAAGGTGCGATAAAGACTGGTCGATTCGTGTAAACTTCTGCCTCCTGGTCGCCCGGACTGTCGACCGGTGTTCGGGGGCCTTCTGTCTGTCTGCGACCGGTGCTGCTGTAGTTCGCTGTGACTGCTGCGCTGCGAGTCGTACGTGCCGCCTACTTGATGATGGGTGATTCGCTTGGTGCCGCGGCTCGCGCTGCAGCCAGCGCCGAGGCGGAGGCTGCTCTGAGAGCGCGGGCCGGCGCATCGCTCGCGGGCTCTGGGTCCACTTCCGGAATGCAAGTGCTTCAATTTTCCTATACGGATGTCAAACTACTGGGTTTTATTGTGGAAGCTTGACCCTAACCCTTCAACTGGTACACGTTTTCCCTTAACGGGCATGTCTCGGGCATCTTGGCCCCCAGAAAATGCCTGGGAATTCTTCCAACCTCAATTTTCTGTGATATTTCCACTTTAAATTTCCACCTCATGGACAAGCCGTGGTCACACTTGCCGTCCGTTCCCCCCCCGCGGTGCGTGCCTGCCTTCGTTTTTATCGCGCAAAGGGCTCAGCATTCCCACTGCTCACCGATTTCCACCGAACAATTTGCTTACTTACGCTCTTGCGCTTTCCGCGAGTCAATGTTTGCACAAGAAAACCCCTACGAGAAATACGAGTATGCACTTGGGGGGGGGGGCTCGAACTCTCGAAAAGATGGGCTTATCCGTACACGCAGTAACGGCCTCCGCAAAACGGGGTAGTAACGGAAATACCGGTGCTTACTGAGAAAGAAATAGACATGTCTGTGTCGGGGATCGGGGTCCTCGCGAAACGAGGACCTTAATCTCACCTGAAGAACGGAGTACGCGTGCGTCGACACGAGGCCCATATCACGCAGTCCGCTGACGACGAAAAAAAACAGAGTGCCGGGGGGAGGAGAGGGGGGGCAGGGGCGCTAAACGGTTAGGTGTCGCTACAATGCGCGTAGGCGTTACAAGTCAAAGGATACCCGGACAGATCAGATCCCCATTAACGATATTTTCCTTCCAGGGCAAGATAGTAGACAGATCAGATCCCTATTATTAAGGATCTGTCATGTAAGGCAGACAGAGCGTTAGTCTATATGATCTGCATCGCCTACAGATCATCATGTTGCCAGGTGGGAACTGGGTATATATTATTTGCATGGCCTATAGATTATCATGTTGCCGGGTGGGAGCTGGATATATGTAACGATATTTGCCTTCAAAGGCAAGATAGATCCTTAGTCTATATGATCTGCATGGCCATTAGATCATGTTGCCGGGTGGGAGCTGGATATATATGATCTGCATCGCCTGTAGATCATGTTGCTGGATGGGAGCTGGATATGTATATATGTACATGATCTGCATGGTCTATAGATTATGTTGCCGGGTGGGGGCTGGATATATATTATCTGCACGGCCAATAGATCATGCTGCCGGGTGGGATCTGGATATATATATACGATCTGTATCGCCTACAGATCGTGTTGCCGGGTGGAAGCTAGATATTTACATATATAATCAGCATGGCCCATACATCACCAGGTTGTCGGGTGGGAGCTGGATATATATTATCTGCATGGCCTACAGCTCATGGTTCCGGGTGGTAGCTAGACAGTCTGAATGATCTGCATGTCCAATAGATCATGTTGCCAGGTGGGTTCTGGATACTCTAGTCTGAAAATATATTCAGTAGCACAGTTTTCTTTCCTTGATTGGATGTGCGCTATTAGTACACAGATCCTGCGCAACACACCATGGCGACAGGTATAGGATTATGTACATCATCCAGTAGATCATTTAGGTCGTGATCTGCCCGTGGTGTACAATTTTTTAGAGGGCCTCAGAGGGCGAAATTGCCGAACAAAACTGACGACAATAGGATCAGCCACAAGAAGCGACACTGACTGCTGGCTTAAAGGGGTGATTATTTTCATGTCGGGCTCCAATGCAAGATATTGCGCGGCATGCGTCTAGTCTAGTGTTGGCGCGCTCACGCTACCATACCACCGCACTTAAAAAAAGCTTTTTTATCGCCTATACATGGGCCTCACAAGGGTTAAAGTGGCTGTTGACGTCCCAGGCGGACACGGCGCTGCACTCGGGGGTCAAGGGAGGACGGCATAACGCCTTCAGTCGATGCATTTTAGGAAAGAACAACCGCCACGTCTCGCCTTGTCTTCCACGGGACACAAAGCCGACAGGACCTCCACGACCCCCTCCCCGCCCGCCCTCGACCCCGACCCCGAACTGGTATCAATCAAAGCCTTGTTCATCAGCTAGAGAGGGGGTTTCCGGAATGTGCCAGCCCAGTATGCCGGCACTGGCACCGGCACAAGTTGGGAATAGTGTTACTATAGAGAGTTTCAGTCTTATCAAGCGATTTCACCGGCACTATAGAGAGCGGTGGCACTATTGAGGGCACCGGCACTCTTGGGAATTAGGGTTACTATAAAGAGTTTCAGTCGTGCCAAGCGATTTCACCGGCACTATAGAGAAAATAGGCACTATTCAGGGCACCGGCACTATTGGAATAGGGTTACTACAGAGAGTTTCAGTCGTGCCAAGCAATTTCACGGGCACTATAGAGAGCGGTGGCACTATTCGGGGCACCGGCACTGCTGAGAATAGGGTTACTATAGAGAGTTCCAGTCACGCCAAGCGATTTCACCGGCGCTATACAAAGCGGTGGCATTATTCAGGGCACCGGCACTATTGGGCATAGGGTTACCACGGAGTTTCAGTCGAACCAAGCGATTTCACCACCACTATTGAGGACACCGGCACGAATTGGGAATAGGGTTACTATAGAGAGTTCCAGTCGTGCCAAGCGAATCCGCCGGCACTATAGAGAAAATCGGCACTATTCAGGGCACCGGCACTATTGGGAATGGGCTTACTACGGAGAGTTTCAGTCGTGCCAAGCAATTTCCCCGGCACTATAGAGAGCGGTGGCATTATTCAGGGCATCGGCACTAAACGGGAGGAGCCGTCCACTCCTGTACACCCTTAAGCTTGTGCCGGACTCTTTCGTGCGCTCGGCAACATCGCAGCCGTCGCCGCAACGCACATCGCACACACACCACGCACGAGACGGCACACCGAGGGCGATTGAGCAAACTACTTGAAAAAAGAAAAACGAAACACCTCAGCTGTGAGATGGAGAGACTCGTTGAAAAAAAAAAAAAAGCGCTGCGTGTGATACTTCGATAGACGGTAACCATCGTGGGTTGGCGCCGCTACCCAAGCTGCAGTTATCAATCGCTCGCCGCAGCCTTTCCAGCGGAATCTACTGCCCGCCGAGTCACGCAGACCTAGGCTTGCACGGAAGCAAGTCACCCCAGGCGGTTTCTCCGACGAGTAATTGGTGAATGGGGGACGGTACATTGCAATTCACACGCTCGATATCGAGCCGAGACTGGGGGGCGGGGGGAAACGTCGAGAAAAAAAAAAAAAAAAGTGGCGTATCATGTTAATTATTTCGGCTGCTGGAGCTCAGCGATAGGTTCGCCTGATCAGTTTTCTACTATGGCTATTAGTAATTTCAACAAATCGAGCGGGGGGAGTTGAAAAAAACGTCCAATTGTAATGCCGCGAGACCAACCCAGCGGAGGAGGGCGGCTTAAAAGGCGCAAAGATAATACATATTGATGGAAAAAAAAATCAACCAAAAAATACAAGACGTGACATATCTCGGCACATTAAAGGGTGTCTCAAGTCAATCCAAGTCAGTCAAAACCCACCTGGACGGGTCCCACGCCGTGGCGCAGCCCATGGGGAACTCCGCCTGACTGAAGCTAAGCATCTTCGCCCAGTTCGCCTCAGAGTCATCGTCGTCTGTCCGAGTCGCCCACGAAAGAAAGGCAGGCCTATTGTGAGGTATCTGACTCTACTAATAATAGTACTAAGGCGCGTGCTTCGATGGAGGTACAGTACAGTAGGGGTCCTCAAGTAAGGCGGTGGTGTGCCAGCACAATTTGACCGCCTTATAGAGGGAAGCCGCGTTACTCATTCTACGTTATGAGTGCAACTCCCCGGTCGCGGCAAGCGATTTCGACCGCCTTATATCGGGACGCCGCCTTATATAGGAATACCGCACTATTGAGAGACCCCTACCACTGTAGCACGTTTTCGTCAAAACGCCTTCTGAATGACGGGGCTCCTTAGCCCCTTTAGAGCCCCCAAATCCCTCCCTATACTAACTTGAAGTAAATTTGTCCCCCAAAAAAGGGTTTCAAGTCGTAAAAGGCGTTCAAACCCAAAATCGTCGGAATGAATGTCATTCTTGTTTGGCAAAAACGGTCGTCGTGTACACCAAGGCCACGGAGTTTCAAGTTCATCACGACAAAACTTTCAGTTTTGCTCGTAATCAGTTTGTGGGTGGAAAGTATAGAGCTCCTCAAGGCACCACCACCCTCAGAACGCAAAAAAAGAGCCAGTGCGCCTCCACCGTGCTATCAGTGTACTATTAGTATTAGTACTAACAGTAAATAATCGTAAGTCACCGACTAGTTATTGGTTGACTACCCCAGAGCTCGTCTCTCTAGGAGGCATCGGCACGGGCACGGGTTGTGCTGGAGGTACACGGGGTGGTAATATCACTTTATCTCACACACACCTGTAGGTATTATAATAATACATTGCAGTAAGTTGCTTCCGGTACTTGGCGGAGTTCTGTGCCGTCGTGTCTGACGAGGTGCGTTCGTGGCTCGCCATGTGATTTTCAACTGGGTGTTTGCGATTTTTCTGGTTTTTTCAAACCTCGGTTGAGTTGGAAAATATGCTGAAAAAAACAGCGTTGGAACCGACGAAGCATCGCATAATAACTCAAAATCAACCAAACCCACGAAAAATCGCCATTCCAGAAAAAATTATGTACATAAAGTTGGAAAACTTTAAATCCGACGAACATCAAAAAAATACCCCACCGCCAACAAACCCACGACAAAACAGGTTGAAAAATTGAAAAAAAAGTCACAGCAAAACACATTTCTAAGCCACGTTTTTCTAACGGGGACCGCCGGTAGGGACAGCTCGCGCTATCGTTAACACGGGAACTGAAGGACACGCCAGCTAACGCTGGATTGCGAATGCAATTGAGTTAAATTGACACACGACGTGTATGAACATACGTGGAAGTGCGGTGAGCTTGAGCTTTATTTTGCCCCATCCGCCGGAGGATAAAAAATAAAAATAAATAATAAAATAAATAAAACGTGGGTTGGGTTCGCCTCGGATTATGACGTTCGACGGTTTCAATACTTTTCTTAATACATTTTATCACCCAACTCGTACCCAAACAATGTTGGTGTCCCAAACACCCCATTGAAAAAACACCAGAAAATAAAAACGAAGTTTACTCACTTCCACCCAGCTAAAACTTAGACGTGAAGTTCAGTCAACTCACACAGCCCCAACGAAGGGGCTGTCAATAGCGCGGACGGGGCGGCGAAGAGGCATACATAAATTACTACAGCTGTGAGTCGGCAGGATTTCGCGACTATACATAGTAACTAATCGGTAGGGGCCGTTGATCAACTAAGTGAGTTTAGTCGGCAAGTCGGCTGGAGAGCCAGTTGATGTCCGTCCGACTTGCCGACTTAAGCCAGGAGAGTGAAGCGAGCCAAATTAGCCCCCCCCCCCCGGCCGAAGAAACCCCGCCGAAACATAAGAAAAAAAACGCATTCCGCATAAAGCAATACTTCCTGCAAGTACGGAAACCAATAAATCGGATAGTTGGCACCTCCGGGAACCGACTACTGCAACTATTAGTCCGGCCAATAACTAGTCGGTGACTTAAGTCGTGCTGACTCACAGCTCTATGAACTACGCTTGGTAACCACAGGTGTCAGCAATCCCTCGGTAGGGGGTTGCAGTTGTTGGATTAACTAATAATGTACCTGTCCGATTGAGCTCCTCAAGTGTGGAACTATCGGTTAATATGCCAATTACACTAGTGTATTTGATTTAGGATTAGCGCACCAAATGTTGGTCGGGTTGCGCGAACGAACGCCTTCGAAGTCATGTATCGGGTGATGATGAGATATTCAGGTGCTCGTGTTAGAAGTCCAGAAACTTGTTAACATCTGCTGCACCCTTAGCGTGGGCTCACAGGCCCTTCGACACTTCCACGAACGCGCAGACGCTCGGAACCTTGCTCGGAGCAACAGTCTAGACACACGTTTTTGGGGAGGAAACTACTTGGAATTAGTGTGTGGGATGCATTTCACGGTAGCAAAAGAGTCACGTATGACCTCATTTCCTCCAAGAGACCCTCCCTTCGTCTCGCGCGATCGGAAGCCAACCTCAAAAGTTGCCACCGAAACCAAAACAAAATGGGGGACGAAATTCTTCAAAATTAACGTTAAATGATGGGACGAAAAAAGGTCATCGAAAATAAAAAAACGAGGGACGATAACTGTCACCGAAAAAGTCAATAGAGGGGATAAAAAATTATCATCGAAAGTCAAACGAGGGACGAAAAGTACCATCCAAAGAAAAAGAAAAAGAAAAACATGGGACGGAACTAAGCCTCACCGAGCATGACAGTCTCCGTCGGCGCACCCGTGAGGGCCTCGAACGCCTCGCACACGTGCCCGCCGGAGATCGCCTCGTAGGACCCGTGCTGCTTCGCGAACGCCTGGAGCCAAGGCGTGGAACGGGTTGACGTGCGCGAGGAAAAGACAGCGTGCGAAGGGAAAAGTATTGCAACGCGAGGACCGAAGCGGGCTTAGCGCGAGGCTTGACACGGGGACCTACCGGAAGGGGGGGGGCGAAAAGACCATACAACGCAGCGGCCCAGGTCCTACCTGTTTATTCGCAAGACACCTGCTAATGATAGTACGGTACAGACACACGCCCTTTATTCTGAGGCCCTTAATATGACGAGGAGCTCTAAATGCCTCACGCCAAAATATCTGATTTTGGGTAAAACTAAAAAGTGCAGTGCAACTCGATGAACAAACTCATGGCTAAATGATACAAAAACATTGATAATGCAAAGCAAAGAACGGCATTCCGACGGTTTTGGGTTGTTAACCTCTTTAGAGCCCCCAACATCCCTCCTTATACTAACTTCAAGTAAGCTTGTCCCAAAAAGGGGGTTCCAGTTGGAAAGGCGTTAAGGAGGCCCCCAATCATTCACAAAAACGATTTAACCAAAAATCGCTCGTATCTCTCTATATATCGTATGATCGCACGCGTCGCGAGTCTTAAATCTTGTGCATACGCTAAAAATCGCTGCATGCACCACCGCCACGGCCTTGTAGTTTTGTAAAGTTTATTGTAACAAAACGTCGGCTGTCAGTTCGGCGAATTTAGGGTCGACACGCGGTCATCTTTGCAAGCTGCGTAACACACCGGTCGCCCGTTTTCACGAGTCAAAAGACACGTGCTACGGCGGTAGAGGTAGAAATTTTCGTCTGAAATAGTTTCTGGATGGCGGGGCTCCTTAACCCAAAATCGTCGGAAATACGCCCCCTTAATTTTTGCATGATTCTCGTCGTGTACCTAGGCCATGGAATTTTTCATCCGGTAGCAGTTATAGCTTTCTCCAAATCAGTTTTCGGGAGAGGTATTAATTTTTATTTTTATTTTTTAATTTTATCCTCCGGCGGATGGGGGAAAAACAAAGCTTAACCCCTTTAGAGCCCCCGAACTCCTCCATGTACTAAACCAAGTAATTTTGTCCCCAAAAACGGGTTTCCAGTTGTAAAGGGGTTAAGCCCACCACACTTCCCACGTTTTTTCATACACGTCGTGTGAGGTGTCGATTCGAACTACATTGCCTTCGCAATCCCGCGCTAGCTGGCGTGTCCTTCTGGCGTGTCCTTCGGTTCCCACCCTAGCGATAGCGTGAGCTGTTCCTATCGGCGGTCCCGGTTACTACCCCGGCAACGCAAGCTTGCGCTCCCAAACTGAGGAACCTCACAAAAAAACGTGGAAAACCTCTATCGTAGAACGCGTCAAAACCTGACATAAGATGACATATAAGATGACATTTTATTGTTTCCCGGGAGTGAAAAAGAGGGGGGGCGACCCGTCTATCGTAGCTATAGCTTCCAGGGAGGGCGCGGGACCATGCGAAAACCGCGCCGTTGACTGATGATGCTACGATAGCCCCCCCCCCCCCAAAAAAAAAACGGCAATTTTCTTTAACGACCGTTTCATGGCTGCTCGACGCGTGGAAGAATGCTGTGAAAAAAAGTATCCTCACCTATTTTCTTGCTTGCAAAGGACTGTCGAACCATGACGTCGGGGTGGCAAGGGGCACCGTATTTCAGGCGATACGGTCGGGAGCTGGTTTCAATACCGACGAATTCGTTCGAGAGAAGTTGAATGGGGCTACCGTTTTCTCCTGTTTCTCAACAAAAACCGGAACGTGGGTGCCGACACGGCCGCGAAACGGGCAAAAAGTGTGCAGACAGGCTATGGACTGAAATCGCCCTTTGGACAAAATCCAGGGGATTCACATGCCTTAAAAGGGCAAAAACCGCGCGCGACCGGAGTCTCACACAGCTTGCAAAGATGAGTGTCGACCCTTAAATTGATCGAACTTACAGCTGACGAATATGAAAAATATTCTTCCCAAAACGGCAATGATGTTGTACGAGCGGGCAAATCATCGGTAGGGGTGCGAGAGTCTATACTATATGGTCAGACCACTACGGCCATGCATGAACATGGAGTACCCCCCCCCCCCCCTCTACCGTATCATGGGTCGCACCTCGTCCAAAACCTGATTTTGATCAAAACTGAAAGCGCACCAGGATGAAGAAACCCGTGGCCCAGGTATACACAAAAAATCATATACTGCAAAACAAAAACGGCGTTAATGAGACGATTTGAGGATAACGCCTTTACACCTGGAAACCCTTTTTTCGACAAACGTACTTGAAGTTAGTATAGGGAGGGGTTTGGGGGCTCTTAAAGGAGATTCAGGAGCCTTCTCATTCAGAAAATATGTTTGCCCAAAAGTTACTATTATGATCTATCGTAACTTGGGGGTGACAAAAAAAAAAAAATGCCACATTTCAGGGAGACGACATTTTCTAAATCTATCGTAGCCCACGTCTTTTTTTTCTTTCCTTTTTTGCTCATCCCTTCAATTATCTTCGCAATTGCATTTCTCCTTCTTCTCCCTCGGTGGGCGTAACTCAGATCCGGGGTCACTAAGCAGGATCTTCTCCCCCCTCCCCCCACTACGATGGCATGCACCTTTTTTATCGCGAGAAGACTCCAGCCATTTCTTCCCTCGTGGACGCGCATCGAATAGTCAAAAGCAATAGTAATGAAAAGATATACTCTATTTTTCATTAATGTTATAGTGTATGCCATCCGACAATGTTTCCGGGCTTATGTGTCTTGAATACAGTAGGGGTCCCCCAATAAGGCGGTATCCCTATATAAGGCGGTATCCCGATATAAGGCGGTGAAAATCGCTTGGCGCGACCGGGGAATTGCACTCACTACGTGGAATGAATAAGGTGGCTTCCCCCAATAATGCCGTCATATTGCTCTGGCACACCATCGCTTTACCGGGGCACCTCGATTGCAGTGTGCACAAAAAATGTAGGGAGGATGTTAAAAAATAATGAATTCATTGTTTTTCAAGACACTAATTTTGCTTTTTACTTGTATGGTAGAGGGGTTCGATAAGAGAGGTGGCACGGTGCGGCACGGCGAAGTGCGATCTACAGTAGCTCGGAAAGCGCGAACAGGGCCATTGGTACTCGTAGATCACTCCGAAAAACGAAACGCTAGTATGTCGCAGCAAGGAAAGAGGCGCTGAAGAACGGCACACCAACGGCACACCAACTATGTACACCAACCGCACACCAAGTATATCCACACCAAGTATATCCACACCCACGCCAAGTACATGCACCGTGCCGAGCGAGCGCGGCGAGGAAGAGTCCTACTCTTTTCGCCCTTCGGCTTGCCGGAGCGACTACACCAGGAGAGAAACCGCAGACCATTCTCGACCTACTGTGAAAAACAATATACTACACACAAAGCTCTTACAGACGAAAAGGCGGCACCTTCCCTCTGAAACTTTCCGAACCCTGTACAATTAACAGCAAGAACTGCGCCTCTTAACCCGCTTTTAACCGAACATATTTTTCATACTAATATCAAGTGGTTGGTCCCCGCCACCGACTCGTGTAGTAAAAACAAAAAAGGAACACAGAGAGCAGGGTAACCAAAATCAACAATTATTGCAAAAAACAGGTGTGTAGTTCTAGTGTTTAACCGCTAAACATCAAGGTATACGACAGCACAAGGCTCCAAAACCCGACACAACACACAAACGCACACAACGAGGTAATTTCCTCATCAAAAACAAGCAACCCACACAGCGAGGAAAAAATCCTTTGCAGCGAGTGAAATACATTTGCGGTACATACCTTTTCCACGATGCATGGCCAGATCTGATTGTTCGAGGCCTTGGCGAAGGCGGGGAGGTAGTCCAGCCCCTTCTCCTTTCCTTTCAGCGCAGACGGGTCCTTGCAGGGAAGCCAGCTATCCACCAGCACACTGCGCAAGGGCGAGCAGACGGCAAACTTTCGGTTGTTAATGACCAAGGTTAACACCAGGCGGGTAGGTTAAAACACAAGAAAAAAAACAAATACGAAAGCGCACATCTTGACCGTTTTTGTTCGCTGACTCTTTTTTTTTGTGGGTCGGGTTGGCCTTGGCCCTTGTAACGTTCGACGGTTTCAACACTATTATCAAGTGTTTTCCTGCCCAAACTCCTACCCAACCAAAGCGGGTACATCGCAAAAAACTAACCACCGTGTTTATCAAAACACTTTTTTTTTTCTTGTAAGTGAGGTATAGAGCTGCTCAAGGAGTCATCCCTCTATAGTGCGATAGAGTTTGCATTATTTGAGCCAAAAAAAGGTATACCTTTCCGGTTGAGCTCCTCAAGCGTGGAACTATCGGTCAGTGTGACAACTTTACGAGTATCCTTGCTTTACGACTAGCGCATAGAAGTATTGGTCGGGTGGCGCGAACGAACGCCTTCGAAGTCAGGTTTCCGGTGAGATGTTGAGCTCATGCTAGGAGGTCAGAAACTTCTGTTCCACCCCTACCGTGAGATGACTCCAACCCTACCTACCTACCCACGACCTAGAGATGTGGTGGCGTTTTTCTTTGCGGGGGCGACCCTAAAATAAACCTTTGTTAATAGTTAGTTGACCGTGCGTCGACGGCTGATGTTACGACTTTTTCACACTAAGAGCACGGCGGGAGAGCACCTACTGTTTTTCTCATCTCCTGCTTTCACACTGAGAGCACCGAGGGAGAGCACCTACTGTTTTTCTCATCTCCTGTTTTCACACTGAGAGCACGGCGGGAGAGCACCTACTGTTTTTCTCACCTCCTGTTTTCACACAAAGAGCACGGCGGGAGAGCACCTACTGTTTTTCTCATCTCCTGTCACAGGAGATGAGAAAAACAGTAGGTGGTATCCCGCCGTGCTCTCAGTGTGAAAAAGTTGTAACATCAGTCGTCGACGCATCGCCAACTAACTATTAACAAGGGTTTATTTTAGGATCGCCCGCAAAAAAAAACGCCACCACATCTCTAGGTCGTGGGTGGGTAGGTACGGTTACAGTAGGGGCCCCTCAGTGAGGCAGTGGTGTGCCAGAGCAATATGACCGCCTTATAGAGGGAAGCCGCCTTATTCATTCCACGTTATGAGTGCAGTGCCCGAGTCTTGCCGCGCGATTTTGACCGCCGTATATCGGGACACCGCCTTATATAGGGATACCGACTTATTTGGGCCCCCTACTGTACATGGTAGTGGGTAGGGTTATACGCAGATCGTTGTGAGGATGCGCATACTACAATATACCTGGTACCTGGTGTATCTTAGCCATTATTTACCTGAATCTACTTATACGTTGCCTATACCATCTGTATTTGAGTCATTCCACGCTTAAGGGTGTAGCCGAAGTTTCTGAGCTCGTATCATGAGTAGCCCAAGCGTCTCACCCGAAAAATGACTTGGAAGGTATTCGCTCGCGCAATCCGACCAACACTTCTATGCGCTACATTGTAGTCCTAAAATCAAAATTACCATGCAAACCGATAGCTCCTCACTCGACGAGCTCAACCATAACATTATCAGGAACGTTTCGCCAAAAAAGTGCGACCCCTACCGCACTACAGAGGGATTACTCATTTGCGTGTATCTACCTACACGTACAGCATGCGTCGTCACACCTTTCCCAGCGACCGTCCTTGAACAAGTTGACCTCGTAGCAGCCCGCCTCATCGGACAAGAGGCCGTTGCCGCCCAGCACGCGCGCGATGAGGTCCGGGCGCTCCGATATGACCGCCAGCCCCGCCAGAAACCAGCAGTCTCCGACCGCCCCCTGGGGCAAACGTCGGCCGTCCGCGATCAACAGCACGGAGACCGTGAGAAAGGCGCAAGCGACAGCATACAAGCTAGGCCGGCCAAGAAACCCATAATCCGTCAGTCGGGCATATCTTTTGAACGACAGTGACCCACTGCAAACTGAGCATATCCTCGTAATCAGCTAGATACGGTGGTCATCTTAAGCCCTCCAGCTTAAGAATCTGCCAAGTTGGTGCCGAAAAAAGTGGTTGCTACTCACGTCTCCTAGTTTGAGCATTTTTTTCATGATTTTTTTGTGTTGATTTTTCTAAAAGTTGTCGAAATACAACGTGGATGGAATTGGCTCAATTTTTCTGGGCATGTACATCTTGGGACGAGGAGTAGGGACATGCGTTTCATTTCATGGGTCACTTTCGTTCGAAAGCTATGGGTGAATCCCTGAAATATATGTCAATTTGTATGCAGAGGCCCTTCGGTGGAAACTTGGCCATGCACTTCTCAATTGTTAAAGTTAGGACCTGAAATTTTTACACGTGATTTGGACCAAGCTCACCAAAACAATACTTGGCGAACTAAAAAAAAAAAAAAAAATGGCTGACATATGGCCGGCCAAAAGTTTTCTAAAATCATGAAATTGATGAAAAGTCAACGTTTTTTTTTATTTTTTGAGTTCGCCAAGTATTGTTTTGGTGAGCTTGGTCCAAATCACGTGTCAAAATTTCAGGTCCGAACTCGAAAAAATGAGCGCAGCACAGCGATATTGGCTTGTTTTGAGCGTCTTGGCCGGCCCAGCTTGTAGTTCGTAGCATTTGTTTTTGGCCGAAACATTTTTGATTGGCATGGTCCCTCGACTGAGCGGCAGGTCAATATCGTCGAAACATCATATTGTGGAAAAAAAGAGTCATCCCACGCCAGGGGTGCAGCAGATTCTAAGAATTTTCTGAGCTCCTAACTGGGTGCAGCAGATTCTAAGAATTTTCCGAGCTCCTAGCTCAATATCTCACCCGAAACATGACTTCGAAGGCATTCGTTCGCGCAATCCGACCAACACTTGTATGCGATAATCCTTAAAACGGCCAGAAACGTTTGTGTCCCAATCATTGCAACCCCTACCGCACCATAGAGGGATTACTCAACCTCGATCTTCATACGCGAAGGCCATGGGATTTTTCCACAGCTCTGACAGATCACGATCTAAATCTGCAAAGGACCTGTGCTACGATATAGGTAGCAGTTTTGGCTGAAACGTTTTTCCTCGACGGGGCTCCTTAACGCCTTTACAGCTCGAAACCCGTTTTCGGGACAAAGTTAGTTGGAATTAGTATAGCAAGGGGTCTTCGGGCTCTAAAGGGGATGAGCCGCAACCCTTGGAAGGCCATTCTTGTTTGGCAATGTTGTTCGTTGTATATCTAGACCATGGGACTGTTCGTCGGTCAGAAGTTTTAGTTTTCCCCCAACCAGTTTTGCTCAGCGTATCTCCTTCCTGTTTGGCCGTCCGTGGCCACCATCTACCTCCTAGGATAGCGATCGCTATTATCTAATGTACCAAACTTCTCCATGTCACATCCGTCTAGTTTCCTTATGTCCAACACAAGCCCGCTCCTCTTTGTACAATTCACATTCTCTCACTGTGGGAGTTCTACTCTCGTCTGCTTTAACACAAGGACACCTCTGGGCGCCGTCTTCAACCGGGGATGGGGGAACGTTGGCATATTGTGGCGGTGAGGGAAGGGGCCTCGAAAAAAACGCGATGTCTGACAATGGTTGTTTGGCCATAGACACGCAGCCTGTTTCGAATCTACGACAGCACATTGGGGCAGCGAGGGAACGGGTCGAGACGAAACGCACTGTCTGATAGCGGTTGCTTGGCCGTAGACTCGGTACCTCCTGCACTACGAAGGTGGGACGGGGCGGGGGGGGGTGGGATATCGGGCTGTTCCTCCGACCGGGAGATCGTATTCAATACTCTGTAGCAACAAAATACATCGCGATTTGTCCGCCTTTGAAAACGACGGAGCAAAACAGATTCGCGCCACCATGTAAGAGTCATCCCACGGCAGAGGTTGCAGTGGTTGGTTTAACTAATAATGTACCTGTCCGGCTGAACTCCTCAGGCGTGGAACTATGGGTTAGTGTGCCAATTACACTAGTGTCTTTTTTTTTAGGACTAGCGCATGGAAACGTTGGTCGGGTTGCGCGGACGAATGTCTCCGATTTCACGTTTCGGGTGAGACGTCGAGCTAGCTCCTCGTGTTAGAAGCTCAGAAAATTCTTAGAAGCTGCTGCACGCCTGGCGTGGGATGGCCCGTAACCGTTACACGAGGGTACAGCAAACATTGACAACGCCCTGTCGAAACGTCTAGCCCATCGCCGATAGTTAGGTCTTCGCCGGCGGCGTCCCTGTGACATACGTACCAGGTGTAATTCGTACTCGTTGGTAGTCTATGCAAAAACCGCATCAGCAAAGCCAAGAAACCTCGTGCCTTTTGCACACAGCCATCTTACGCGTTTTCTGCCTGCGACGTGTCCACCCGTACCAGACCCCCCCTGAGAAAGTGATACCAACACGGACACAGTCAAGGCATTGTAGGACAGGTCCTGCGGTAGAGGTGCTCCGATTTTTTCTGAGACTACACCTTGAGGGGCTCTATATACTCACACCCAAAACCCGATTTGAGACAAAAAAAAAAGGGAAAAGCGCCAAGAACCGATTAACAATCCCATGGCCTAGGCATACAAAAAAAAAACGTGTTGCAAGACAAGAGTGACATTGCGACGATTTGGGGTTATAAGGATACCCGACGTTCAGAATCAAATTTAGTCAAAAAATGGTATACCCCTATCCCAGGAGGTAAAGCGTCTACCCTCCCCTTTGCACGAGGCTAGACACACTTGCTCCAACCACACCATCCTGTCCTCTCTTATATACCAGGTACTGTATGTAGCGCAAGTACAACTCAATATGATATTGGGGTTTGTATTGTATGCTAAGGCGGTATACTCGGATACGAAACCGTCGGTGCAGGCAGCCTGCGCTGTGAGAGAAGAATTATACACAACAACAAAAAAGAGCCCCGCTCGTACCTGTCTAATATCCTGAGGCTTGAATCCGGACCCGCTGTCCCCGCCCCCCTCCGGCGCTGCCGACAGCTTGAATCTTGGCAGTGAAAAACGCCTCCACACGAGAGAAAGTGCTTGCCGCGTGTGCGGCGCATCATCCGCCCACCTGCCAGAGATGCAAGACTCGTCGTTCGTTGATGCTTGTTGGTCGCGGGGACAGATGGCACCGGTCAATTTTTACGTCCGCTTGTGAGACATGCCTCGGTAAGAGTCGCACTTTTCAGCCCAAACATGTCTTCGATGCCAACAACAAAAACATGGGGTTGCCTAACTCAGGAGCTAGCCAATAGCTTGGTCGTTGGGCGAGGTAGACCGCTCCGGCTCCGAAAAACGACGGGGTGCTACATACCCCTGCAACCGTGGCACGCGTCTTGCAGATGTCTGAGCGTCCGATCAAGTACCGACGCTTAACTCTCGCATCCCACGATCGCCCGGGGCATGTCCGACCGAGAGTCGCTTGTTGCCTCCCCACGGTCGCATGTTCTCGGCCTCTTTACCCTCCAGGGCAATCGACACTTACGCAGCGTAGGCACATAATGTGACGGGTGTAAGAGGCAGGGCACTTCGCACTTGTGTGGCATCGGCACAAGCCGTAGGGGCGAACGTACTGCAGCCGCGATGCTCGTAAGAAAAACGACAGGCAGGATAGAATAGCCGATTACCGCCATGCTCGCGAAAAAGCGGACAGGTACGGCAGAAAAAGCCATTTGCGCATCGAGACGGAGCTTTGCACATATGGGGCTAGAGCCGTCCCAAGGAGCTAAGATCGAAAAAACAAAACAGCGACAGAATCTCGGCCAGAAGAAAACCGAATATTCGAATAAGGGCAGGGGGGTGGGCGAGTGACACATGATGTGGGCAGATCTTCGCGCGTCCTGAGCGTCCGCGGCGCATGCCCACCGGAGGCGCCAGCGAAACCCCCTGCATTGCGTGAACAAAGACGCATCAACCATGGGACTTGTCCAAGGTTGGAAGCTTCTTAACTCCAGATTGCATCGAAATTGCTAGCCTCGTGCCGACTTGAAGCAATGCGTCTGACGCAAACCGGCAAACCACAAGCACGATACCGCAAGAGGTGCCACCCGCAGACGCCCCCCCCCCGTCCCTCACGCAACCTTCGCGCGTGGTGCAAGCCATGTCTGCCTGGTCGGTGAACAAACGACGTGTTCCGTACCGGCACTGCAGGGGTGCGAGGGTGTTATGGTCTTAAGACTCCAGCCATGCATGACAACGAGTACACCCCCCCCCCCCCCCCCTTCACGCAACCTCAAGACGGCACGCTCACTCTCACTTGAAAAGGTTGCACTTGCGCGTGACGCAGCCGTAGAATAGCCTCCCCTGATTAGCGCCCGCCTTGCTCACCGTCACCACCTTCGCTCGCATCAAGCACTTGCAGAGCACGTGCTCCTGTAACGTGCAACGATTGCATACAACGGACAGATCACGACCTAGACCACCTATTACTAGCTTCTACATTTGGATGCCCAAAAGCCGGTCGCCCCGGTGGTCTAGTGGTTACCCTCGAATACTGCTAGCGTTGGTCAATGAGTTCGATTCCCACCGTGGTGAGATTTTTTAATCTATTTGCAAAAATACAAGAAAAGGATCAACTGCTGAGAACACCTAGCAGCGTTGGTAGGCACAATTCGACGCGAGTCGACGAGGGAATAAAATGCTGAATTATTCTCGCAATAAAAAGGAAGGCACGCACCGTAGTGGGGAGGGGAGAGGAGGGCCCGCTATATAACCCCGGATCTGAGCTACTACTGGGAGGGAGCGCGAGAGTAATGCGAGGATAATAAATGAGATAAAAAAAAAAAACATCTGCCGTCTGTGACGCAAAAGTTGCGCACAAGAGCTAGATCGTACCGATCTCGGAAGGTGCCATAGAAATGCGTGTGCGGCCCGATGTCTCGTGGTCCCTAGGAAAACGTGACGAAACGCGAAAACGTGCCGTGTTCCGACTTGAAACTCTGAGGTGTCATCAATTT
Source organism: Undaria pinnatifida (assembly GCA_012845835.1). Lineage (NCBI taxonomy): Eukaryota > Phaeophyceae > Laminariales > Alariaceae > Undaria > Undaria pinnatifida. Next base: position 5,222,591 of record JABAKD010000015.1, on the reverse strand, counting down.
TCCTCTTTTAGGGTGTGGTGTTTGGTGCTTCAATAGAGCTTACGTAGCTCAGGGATACTTCGAAGTGTATGCGCCGTGTAATACTTACATATTGAAACGCGGGTAGATACGCGACCTCTCTGGTGCGTGGACGACTGCATCGCGTTCAGCCACCGGCGCACCCTTGGGAACCACCGGTGAGCTCAACGAGAAGCATCACACGGTACGTCAACGGTTCAAAGTTCAAAGTTGTCTGCCCCGACCAAAAAAAGCTTTCCCCAACAGAAGCAGGCGGTTTCACAACCAAAAGGAGAGCGCTATAGAAGCAGTCTCGTGGCAAATTAAGCTTGCGGTTTTTTCGGTTCTCCACCGCCACGATGTGCTTTGCGCGGGGGGCAGGCGCGGCGGCAGGGTGTCACCACCAACGCCACGGTGATGTGGTTATGCTTCTCTCAGGGATTGCCGCCGCCGCACCGCCGCTCATTCGTCGCACCATGCAACGCCGAAAAGCCTCCGCAATTTTCTGTCTCACCTCGGTACCTCCTCTGCCGCGCTTCTCCGCGCCCCCGCGTCCGTCGTCCTGCGATGCCGCCGACGTTTTCCCTGGCCTGCCGTCCAGACTGCTGGGTCGAGGAGGGAAGCGGTCGTCCTCAAACGGCACGCGGTCTCTGCTTTGGGTAGAGCATCACAGCGAAGGCACAGCAGTGCACCGCAAACCGTGGATGAGAGGGTCACCGTTACAGCCATATCTGTGTCGTCTTGACGTGAGCCGTGACTTGATTACTTCGCATCGTCGGAGTCTTTCCTTTTTGGTCTCGTCGTGTGACAAGGTAGGTCTTGGTACGCGCTTCAGATGCGCTGCGCATGTTTCTGTTCCGCTACATTCAGATTCAAGCTTCAACAAGATACATGTCATCAAAGGATATAGCATGGGCGCGACGTCACGTCGCCGGTGTTATATCGCACAGGGCTGTAAGTACGGATATTCGGTTGGCGATTGCAACGCTCTCTCTTTGATCTCTCGCTAATTATATTCACGCCTCGTATTCAGTAGACTAGACTGCCGCCGTTTGCTCGTGAAGTGCGCGCAGTCAAGTACTTGGTACTTGGTGCCCTGGGACATCAGTGCAGGTTAGGGAAGACATTATATACCTTTTGTTTTGCGCCCCTTCAAAGTTAGGCATGCTCACCTTTGGCATCGCCTAACAGTATCAGTCCACTCTGCAGAAGGCGTCATAGTAGTACAAGCACCACCAGCCACGGCAGCACCTCTGCCAGCAGCAGTAGTTGTAGCAGTAGACCCAGCAGGGGTTCCGTGATGAGACTTCGCAATATTTTCCTCGCCTCCCTCTCCATGCTCTAAAGAGGTATCGTCTCGCCCAAGGTGTTCAATGCCTGACGGCGGTCCACAAGCAACCTCAGACGATGGCTTCACGTGACGGAACGCGAGAAGGTCTTGTTTCCCTGTCCGCTGTCGCTTCCGTGTGCTGTCCGACCCGGCGCTGCGTTGGGCAGCAGCGTCTGGTGCAATACCAGCACTACTTGCTCCATGATTGAAGGCTGCAGACGCGCTACCACCACCAGAGTCAAGTGTTGCGCCCGCAGAAGCTACAGGAGAATCAAAAAAATGGTTCACGGCCCTGGTGAGGTCGTGCCCTGCGCGCTCGAGGTAGAATGCAGCGACTTCAGGGTCTACGCAGCCCGTTGCCGAAGCAAAGAGCTCCATGCTTCATGCTGATGTTTTCAAATTTGATTTTGAGCTTTGAGGCCGAACACTCAAATAGGGGTTTCCATAATATTTTTGGGCGATTCGTGCGAATTATATGGAACTTGAATGCGGGTGCACGAGCACGGCAGAGGGATCGCGTGGTAGCTTATACGATTCAAGGTACCACCTGATCGGGAGAGTAGCCGTTTGCGCTGTGGCTGGTTCGTCTGTCGCGTGCTGCGCCGCCCGCAAGGTCATCCCCGTTTGGGAATGACAATAACGCCTCCAACCAATCGTGCGCCAACCTGACAGTCTCGCGACGCATTTCTGTTTTTTTCCCTTTTTTTACGAGCACGAGAGCACGCGAGAACGGGAGCGCCGAGCGTCTACAAGGCAGTGTACCGGCTAAAGGGACCTCGACAATGCTCACTAATTGGGAGATTGCCTTGGTGAGATAGAGAGACAGGGTAGAGAGAAAGAGACGCGTCATTGAGATTGTCCTGTCACAAAATCAGAGATATCTATTGGTCAGAAATGGGAGATTCCTGGCACTTGTTCTGTTGATAAAGTTTGAGTTTGTTTGGTATAGTCTATGCCTGACTGCTCGTTTAGAACAAGAGCTCCTCTCATGTTCTCCTTTCGACAGACCTTGCGTACAGCACTACTGCAACCCATGCCTTCCACCACAGGCGTACCATTGAACCGGCACAACCAGACTTCCAAAGTTACCCTGGTAAAGTTCCTTAGGGAAAAAAAAGTAACAAGACACCGTACAGCCACTGCAACGATTACCCTCCACTAATTTCAAGTCGTACGCGGGTGTGTTGCGTGTGCGTACACCCAAATATTATTACACAACTAAACTACGAGCGATTCAGTTATTCAGTTAGTCGGGCGCATAAAACGCATCGCATCATGGGCACCACGCGGCTGTCACCCCCCCCGCGCTCGCCCCCCACCACGCAGTACCCCACCCCAACCGCTCTCTATGGCGCGGTGTTGCGTCAACGCCTATCATGCGCCGACGCTTATGCTGCAGCAGTTAACTTATGTGGCGAACTTGCATCAGGTGTTCTTTCATGGATGTCACGCACCCACACACGCCGCACGTCGCAAATGGAGTTTTCCGAATGTACATTTTCTTCCATTGATCGGGGTGCCCACCGTGTATGGATCCGTGTGCCCAGAGATGACGACGCGATTGGTGCGGGGACGGTGGGAGGCCAAAGCAACTGGCTCGCGGGGTAAAGGGTCAACTTTAACCGGACTGGACCTCTCATAAGCCTTATCAACCCCTGCAGAACCCCAAAACCCCTCCCTATACTAAGTCCAAGTAATTTGTCCCTAAAAACGGGTTTCCAGTTGTTAAGGCGTAAACTCCCTGTTTGTCTAATTGTTCCGACGTTTTGTGAACTCCCTGTTTGTGTGTCGTATCGTTCGGGTTCAATACTGTCTGTAAAGGATAGGTGTGTGTAGACGTAGTTACGGCCTTCGCAAGCGCAGTAGCGGACAAAACGCGGTTTATTGGCAAGAGATAATTAGGCATGTCTGCGTCGGGTGACCTGAGCCGCAACTGGTGTTTCCGGATGTAAACATGTAGATCGGGTGCTTTGCTGTAGAGGCTCTGGAATAATTTAAGGGGGGGTTACCTACCATGCCCCCTCCCGTGGAGGCGTTTTGCTTGCCGTACAGGCGAACAGCTGGAAAAAAGGCTTCTGGATGGTTGACTCTATGTTGGCGGCTGATGGTGTTTATGCTCTTCCTTCAATTAACTCTACGACCGGGTCACGGTATACTTGGGCGCTCGCCGTTCGCAGAAGGGAAAGACCGTCAAGCTCGTACCCTACCGGCGGGAGCATGTGCTCACCTACCACGGCTGGATGCAAGACCCTTGGATAAGAGGTCAGCGCTCCCTAGCCGGCATTCAAACGTTAACTTTGGGTGTTCTTTCTACGGCGATAAGACCCGGCACACGACACACATGCTTGCACGCACCTAGTCTTGTGACCACGGACTTGGTTATGATGATGAGTGAATTGAATCTGAAAGCTGAACGTGAATGCAATGAGTATAAGAACAACAACAGCAGCAGCAGCAGCAACCACAACAACTCACGCACGCGATATT